>VYXH01010482.1:214414-414250 GCA_013397275.1 Burhinus bistriatus
TGGCGGCGGAGGGCGCGGGCGTCGAGTGGGTGAGCGGCGCTCCTGGAGTCGGCCGAGGGCAAACAGGGAGTTTCAGGGTGTAACTAATCGCTCGTCACGCGTGTCTTCAGCGTGGCGCCCTGTAAACGCGCGGTATCGTGGCTAGCTTTGTGCAGTCTCGGTGAGGTAACGTAAAGGTTACGGTAAGCGTGGTGCGGCTGTGTGCGGTAGAGGTTACGGTAAGTGTGGTAAGGTCACAACTCCGATCAGGAAACGGGATGCTTTCAAGGATGTCCTTATCGTGTGTATCGGGCTCAGATTGCTACTTACTAGTAATTTTGCTACAGGTTTATAATTACTCTAACATAAAGCTATGAGTAAAAACTTCTTTTCTGTTGGAGTTTCGTCATTTACAACGCTCCTTTCAGGCTTCGGTAAGTTTTGGTACTTTCCTGGCTGTTTGTATGGCTCTTTGCCATACCAACAGTGCGTGCGTATTTTTAATATCCAAAGGTACAAATTGTTATTAATTGTTTCTTTTTTTACAGAAAGATTGACAACCACTAACTCTTCTGAACAGAAAGTATTTCCAAATCTTCCCAGGGCAAAAGCATTTATTCACTTGTGCCAACTGGAAACTGTGTTTTAGCGGAATTTGATGTTGATGACATAGCATTGCCCAACAGACCTCACCTTTTAGTTTCTGACTTCTCCGCACTGTAGATTTTCCAAGTTTGGTTACCATAAGAGAAGATTGATTGCATATGGATATATTGCAGGATCAGGGTAGCTAAACAAGAATGTGAGAAATTAAATTAAGCTCTTATTCACAAATAGCTTTAAAAATTATATTTTGTGGTTTTTTTCATTTGACTCATAAGACTTGCGTCATAACTGTAAACCTTTCCTCCTCAGCAGAACTAGCAAATCAAGTCAGCTTCCTTTGGATATTTATGGATCTTACTTTTGCTTGGAGTTCATGAGTTTGTTTATATCATATATGTTCACTAAAATTGTAGGACAGTACCTTTTTTTCTTTTCCAACAAAAACCATTTTGTTTTCCGTTATTTCTTGTAGGGCTTAGTGAAGACAATATGCGCTCCTAAATATGAGCTCCTAATTGCATTGTAATTGATTGTTATTGATAATGCTGTAGACGGGACAGTGGCACTTTAGAATTTGGCCTGTATGTTTCTGCACTTTCTTGTGATTAATTGTGAGATGTCTTGTAGGTAGGACTAATCTCCAAGAGTGTGGAATCTAAGCTAGGTTTAGAGGTGGAGTCTATGAAGTAGCAAATTTCTTATATTCTTCTTGAGAATCAGCCCTCTAGAGCTGGGGACCTGTTTTGGAAAAATTGAGTGTTTTTTAGAATCTTTTCAGAATTTCTGGGCCTCCACAGGCTGCAAGTTTCTAAATTTCTTGTTTGGACCCTTCTTTGAACTAAGAGATTCTGATGTTGAAAAAACACCTGTGTTTAATCTTTCCATCTAGAATTTCAGGTCTCCAAATGCTGTAGCTACTCGTACTTAATCTTCCATATACCATCTGACTCTGATTTCTAGGTTACTTCTCTTACAGTGTGGGAAGAAGAAAAGAAGCACTTTTTTCTTTTCTTCCTTTTAAAAGGAATGTGTTTATCTGCAATTGGTATATTAAAGCCCAAGAGAATTATTGTGCAAAAATTTGTGGTGGTCATAAGATGGATATTTATCTAACCCAAGTCTGACCTCATGCAGAGGTTACATTAGTACTTCATCCTAGACAGAGACCTCCTGCCATCAGTCGAGACAGTGGCTGCTCCCTCCCATTCTGGGTTGATGTTGCCTCTCAGTTTGGAGTTCAGGCTGATAACGGTCCTTTTTTGCCCACTGGGATCCTGTGTACTACTGCACAGTACTTAAAGAGCAGCTAAGGGATAATCAAAGTTTGTGGCTCCGTCAATGCTTATAGCCAAAGGTCTTCAAGCTCTTGTCAAGCATCTTTCTTAGTATGGGCTCATACTTAGCCTTAAATATGAATCAAAAGTCTGGCAGCTGACCAGACTGTTTACTGATGCATCCTTGGTTAATATTTGACACAGATTTATCTGATTTCAGTTTATCAACATTTGGAAATATTTCAGAAGAGAGTAATCAGGTAGATTGTGTCAAAACATACCGTTTCTGAATCTTTTATGATGACTGATTCCAACAGCAATCTTTTACATTTTTCCACTGGCAATTCCAGACTTGCTTTCAAGTACTGATCTATTGATATATGTCATGCTAGAAGAAAATCCACCACTGAAACAGGTAGCTGGAATTGAAGAACTCAAAGAAGAGCTAGAACTGTGTGTATATTTTAAAGCCAGTCATTATTCAATTAAGCACAGCAGCAGACTTTTCTCAAGTTAGAAGAGAATTCTTTTCTGCATTTTGAATCACAGGAAGGATTAAATTTGGCCCAATGCCTTATCTTAGAAAGTGGCTGGAGATGTGTGCATGAACCCGAACCACTCGAGTACAGGCTCCGGAAGAAGAGATGAAGTTAAGCAGATAGCTTTGGTGAAAGGATTTCAAATGCATGAGTGTTACTGGTAAGAAAGTGTTAAGTCAGTCTACGTGAAATACCGGCAAACATTTGTCTCTAGGAATGCACAGAAAGTCCTTTGACGCAGACTAACAATAACTATCAACCACCACAGCAAACCTTCAATAGGTAAATAAGAATTGTTCTTGCCCTGTGAGACTTCTAGGCAATATTTACCAGCCAAAAATTAACACTCAAAGAACAGTGTTATATCATTACAGCATAGTCTGTGCCTTTGTAATCCCTGTGGGAGATATAGGGGGGGATCAGATGTTAATGCTGCAAAAGATTTCAGTCTGGATATAAATTCATACCTAAGCTGAGCATGTGTTTGCTCATTAATTTTTACAGGTGCACCTACCTACTATATATGCTCTAAATGGAGAAGCAGGGCCACGAGTCTCCATTAATTATACTAAAGGGTTTAGATATCCCTTTTAAAATGTACCAGCTATGTGTGTATATTTGACTTCATTGTTGTGGACAAAACCACTGTTACTCAGATTCAGTAGTGATATATGAAATCTGCAGAGCTAGTATCTCCTTTCCTCCATAAATCCGTTTGCCTGGTGCATTTTATTATGTACTTGCGTTACATCCCACAACTCTTGTATAAGGCTAGTTCTCAGTGACTTGGGGATGCTGTCTTTTCGTACTTGAAATAGATTATACTCTGGGGAAAAGAATGAAAATCTTTAAATTTAGTAAAAGCGCAACACTGAAACCCTATGCCAAGGGGTGTTTTGGTAACATACCACTTAGACTTTTGTAAGCATCGTTTTTATGGCACTCAAAACTGTCTAAATACCTAGGATCCTTTTAGGAGTTCTGGTTGATGAATAGGGATGTAGCCAGACTTTGTCTTTGCCCTGCATTTGACTTACAGAGGAATCAGGGCTTCCTAGTGTGTTGTACTGCAAATAAGTTGCTTAGAATAACTGATACACAAGAAGGATTGTTTTCCATAGTGTCAAATATGCTGCTGAGTCTCAGGCATTACCTCTAAGGATGTCCGCATCATTCAAATATAAATACCAAGTTTAAATCAGTTTCTTGGCTGCTTTTCTTCCATCGATACAGAGGGATTCCTCAAAAAGGATGGAAGAGCCCCTATTAGGCTCTCTGGCCTGACTATTGAGGAAGCAGAGGTCAGTCAGCCATTCTTCCCTTTGTGCGAAGCCAAATGTCTCAACTTACGCATGTGCCAGTCTTCCCCCAACTGGCAAAGAGGTAATGTATGTGGATTTGGGAAGGTTCTATGTCTCTATAAAAATACTTTAAATTCTTTGTCTCTGTATACCATGTTTAAATTCCATGTGTAGCTGTATACACATATATTTAAAAAAAATAAAATATATATATATGCACAAAGGTCTATGTTTATGTGTGTGTGTATATATATATGTTTATATTCTAAAGTTTGAGCTGTTGGTTTCTCCAAAGATTGCCAATAGAAAACATTTTTTTCCCTAAACATTGTGTGCAGCTGCTGACACAGTGGAGGCCTCATTCTGTCTAGCATCCTTGTTAATATGAATAAATAGTTCTGATTCAAGAAAAAAATAATTAATTTACATACACAGATACATAGGTTTCTGTAACAAGCACATTGTTTTCTAGTTCTTTTCAATAAAGTACTAAGTTCACTTTTCTTTTTTGTTTTGTAGCACATGAATCTTGGATTAATCAGTAACTTTATCATCTCTAATGTTCAGAAATCTGGAACTATCCCCAAGAGACCTCAGGACAAAACCTCTTGATTAATGCTTAACTCCAGACACTGGAGTTTTTCATTCAGCTTTCCTTACTTATCAAGTTATCTTGCATCTATTTTCAGATGCTGAGCAGATGCTAAGTAGGTTATTCAGTTTGTAAACACAGATAATTATACATTGAGATGTTTCTCTTATGTTGGAAGTACATGAGCCATTTCTTATACTAGGTAATGAATGCTCCTGTTTTGCCCAATAGTAGGTTGCTTCATCTTCTCTGTCCAGACTGACTGTTATGTATAATATTTATGCTTGCTGTCTTTACTTAAAAAAAAAAAAACAAAACAAAACAAAACACATTTTTTAAAAATTTGCTGTGAATTTCTGTGTTTAAATAACGTTAAACCAGAAATTTTTGAAATAAAGTAAAACTGTAAGTACTAGCTGCTTGTTTTTGAATTGTTGTATGTTTAAGGATTACTCATGTAAGTAGCTGTGTATGACTTCAGTATGTCCAGCTGCTAAGAAAAGGATTGTCTACATAAGTAAAAACTTGCAGAATATGTCCCAAAACTAGCTGTAGATGCTGTGAAAGGTTACCTAATGCTAACCTTTACTAAAGCTCTACATCGTTTCAGGTAATTAATTAGGTTTTCAAAATCTGAACACTCTTCAGCACTTCATGGCTTTCTGGCCAAGGGAAGTATGTTTGGAACTTAGCCATGTTATGTGTCTAAACGATGTACCACTTGCCCATGTCATGGGAAAATATTCATGAAAATGAGAAACTAACCGTACTGACAAGACAGGATTATTCAGGGTATTGAACAAATGTATCATTTTTTTTTTCTCATCTTGGTTTTGGCAGGCAACTCTTAAAGAGATGTTTAAAATATTTATGTAATTGTTAATTAGGTTCATTAAGTTGTCCTACAACAGATTTTAGAAGAAAAGGGAGAAATGACAAAGCTACAGATTTTTGCATAGTTGTTTTGAGGGTGTTTTTGTATTCTGCTGCTGTCTTAGTGTCTATATTGGGAAGACCAAGGAAAAGAACATGATATGTTGACAGTGCTGTCTGGTTGGCACAAAGCAGTTGGGATTGCTCAAACAGTGCCCTTTGTAGAGAGTCAAGCATTAACAGAATGAGATAATCAGAGTACCTCATCAGGCCTATCTTTGCAATCATTGTAAATTTGTATTCCACAAATTAACTTACTTTCCCTCCTCCCCCCCTCCCGCCCCCGTTTTGTTTGTTTTTAAGTTAGCCTAGTCTAGAACTGATTTAATGCAGTCAAAAGGCTTCAAGTGAAAGTCTCCTAATGGTTAAATGTTTCTTTCTACGGTGTATGATTTAGGATGACGCTTTTATCAACTTTCTCATTGCCAAATCAAATGGGATTCTAGCATGGCAGATGAACTTTTTCATTTTTGTACCTATAAATACATATTTATAGGTGCTTTTTCATGAAGATAGATAATTTCTGATCAGTGTATCATCTATTTGTAAGTAAATTCTGCTGACAAACAGTAATGCCATATAAGTAGTTTCCTCATGACAATTCTTTTGAGAGACCTTCAGAATAATTCAAGACCTTCATCTGAGCAGGAAAGCCTTAAGCTGAAGAAAAAGTATGTTTTATGTAAAAGGATACAAGAAACTTGAAAGTAGAAGGAAGGGTAAGAAATAAGACTAATTATTTAACATAAGCATGCTATAAGGTATAGGGTGGCGAGTCTCAGGTCTCCCTCTAAAAGTTTGTGGTGTTCCAAGGGATGAACTCAGTATCTACTGAGGTTCCTTCCTTTTTATGAAAATTGTGAAGAAAATGATACTTGAATAGATACAAGAAATTTGTAATTTATTTAAGGTTATGTTTTTATTAGTTGGAACTGACAGTTCTTTTAACTGTTTCCGTTCTGAAATACGGATTAATTGAGAAATGAATAAAAATTAATTTCTGTTGATACAAATTACCAGAAGTAAAAGACTGTTGGTTGATGCTTTCATTGTGGTGAACACAGTGCATTTGTGATCATACTGGGTTTTACTGTTTGATGAAATACAGGAACAATTTGAAAGGCTAGCCTGTGCATGCTACCTTTAAGATTTAATCCTACATTTCAGTTTGTTGTGAAATAAGGCACTGAAAAATTCTGATTCTCTTAGCTATTTTGAAAGTTTCGGGTTAGAAGTCTAAACTGTAGCTATTTAGGAAATTTTAATACAAAATCTAAATAGCTATCTAGTCATAGCTCTGTCTCTACTTCCAAACTCAGTGCTAGAGAAATTAGCATGGGTGATACAGCAGAGGCTGAATTTAGTTGATGAATTGAGAGGAAGCTTTTTAGAAGATAGTCTTGCATAGCTTCCCACTTACCTATGCAAAATGGCTTAAATAAATTTTAGTTGCAGGGCATAGCAGTTTATTTTCTCCACCACTGCTTAATTGATATTAAACAAGAAACAGTAATTAGACTTGGAAATTAGAACTACTGCATCACCAACTTAGCTTTTCATGATTCATCTTTAAAATGACCTTTCACAGTATCACCTGTAATTCCTCTACGTAGATGTTAGCTCAGAAAGGAATGCCTTTAATTGCCTCTTCCTTAGAGTCAGGCCATCGCCTTTCAACACCACACAGCCCTTCCTGTGCCTTAGACATACTAGTTTATGATGCTGACTTCCAGCCTTAGGAACCAGGGTGATCATGTCCCCGAAAATGGACAGGATCTCTGTTTTAGCAAAACAGGTTCTCATTATTTCCACACCGGAGGAGGGGAATTGTGTAATGGGTAATGAACCCACTACATTGTTATATTCTGCCATTTCAGAAGGGTGGGAGGGACTTTGAAAGTGTGCTTTAGATATGCTGATGATCATTTTACATAGAACCTACCACCTACCAGCTTTTTCTCCATATTCCAGTTTTCTTTTCTGACACAAAATGGCAACTGCAGTCCGTCAGCAAGTTGGCAAGGTTCTAAATTCATCATAACTTACTCACTTATTTGATCCAGTGTAGCAACCTTCTACTACTAAGAGGGGTTTGATTAAAATGCATAATGAACTGATAGCTAATTCAGTGAATTAAACTTCTGACTGTGACCACATATGGAAAATACATTTTTAACTCTTCATGTAATACCTGATGGTTATCTGTTATCCACACTTACTTTTTCCAGTTACTGAAGAATTACCAGAAGTGGAGAATTGAATGCCCGGAAATAAGTGCAGATTTACGACCATCTTCTGTTCTTGGTCTTTTGCATGCTGGCTATCATGGAGTCCTGAGATCAAGGGACCCACATGGAAGCAAAGTTCTAATATACAGAATTGGTGAGTGATGAAATTGCTTGGACCTATTTCACACCTGGCTCTAGCACTGATGGTTTGGTTTCGTTTTGTGGGTTTGTTGTGTTTTTGTTGTTGTTTTTTTGGTTTCGGTTTCTTTTAATTATCACAATTTGAGCAGCAAAATAAAAGTATTTTATGGGTACAACACCGGGGCTGATAAAATTTGGTAACATCAGAATATCTTAACTAGAAAGTTAACATATTTATGTTCATTGTTAGAAATACCTTTACATTAATATAAAGTTGAGTTTATTAAGCTGTAACTGTTATGTAATTTGACATATACTGGTATGGCTAAAGCTGTACAATCCTTTATGAAGAACTTACTTTCTTTATAGTGGAATTCTTGTCTGTATCAAAAAAAGTCTTGAGGTTAAAACCCTAAAACCTGCAAGTATATCTGGTTATTTGGGTCTGACTGTCCTAACAATTATTTGTTTCCATGCAGATTTTCAAAGCCGTGTGCTAAGACTGTGGTACTGGTGTACATACAGCACAGAAGGGAGAGAGAGAACAGAAAAAAGATGCCCACCTAGTTATGTACCAGCATGCAATTTAGATGTGGATGAGAAGTTCACTGGGTTTTCACTGTTCAGATGTAGCCAAAGAACCCTATCTAACAATACTCAGAAGATCCTTGGTTTGTTTCATGTGCTCCCAAAAGTCTTTTAGAAAAAAGATGTAGTTAAATGATCATGTGTTACCATATTTCTTTGTGCTTGTTTTGGACAGAGAAATTATTTTTGCCAACTATTAAGGAATTGTTTTCATATCAGCTGGTCTAATAGAAAATAATGTGTCTCTGCAAAGTTGTGTTCTCTGACACTTTCATCTAGGGTTAAGATTCACCCCATGTAATTCTTTGCCCAGGCTTCAGAAAAACGAGTGAGATTCACTGAATCTTGACAGAATTACTGCATTGAAGAAAAATTATATGAATTGATTGGATTGCTGATCTGTAGTTTCTGCTAACATGACTGTTACTGAATTAAGCTGTCCCTGTCAAAACCTTGTACTGGAGCCTATGGCCGTAGGTGGAACATACTACTCTAGGCATCTATCTACCATTAGGTGGTACCATCTACAAAAAGAGTTCAAAAGATGAGTGACAGAGCAGGCACACAAAATAACTTCTGTGCTGGCAAATCTGTTTCTTTCAGGACCTTTGATATTGCGGGTTACTTCTTGTTCCTGAGAAGCACGTTAGAAGCAGTAACAAGCAAAAGTAGAGGTGTATGTGGTATTGTCATGGTAATGCAGTGCAATCTATTTACTCTTCAGGCCAATGGGATCCCAAGTTATTTACGGCATACGATGTGTTTCGTGTAAGTCTTATCACATCTGAACTCATTGTAAAGGAGCTTGAGACTCAGCGGAATGGAGTCAAGGCTATCTTTGATCTTCAAGGGTGGCGATTTGCTCATGCATTTCAAATCAGTCCAGCAGTGGCCAAGAAAATTGCCGCTGTGCTCACAGTAAGTATGACATACTGCTTTATGCTTCTTCATTGCTATAACTCTCAATTTTTCATCTCTTCTAAGCTGTGGTAAATTTTCCTCCCTTAGACCTTCTTAGAGTCTGTGGCTTGAAAGAACAAAATGTTAAATCCATTAAAAGTCAGATAGTTCAGGCATAGGTTGTGCTTGATTTGACTTAAAGTATATTCTTGTACAGCAGTAAATGCACTTTTACCTCTGGTGTTTTATAAGACTCCACCGACCTGTGGAAAAGGGGGTTGGCAACTTATGAGGAATATCAAGATGTAGTGAAGCTATGCAGGGGGAAAATGAGAAGGGCCAAAGCCCAAGCAGAACTCAGCTTGGCCACTGCGGTTAAAGATAATAAGAAGAGGTTCTTTCAGTATATCAATAGAAAAAGGAGGACTAGGGAAAATGTAGGCCTACTGATGAATGAGATGGGCACCCTAGTGGTGGAAGACACAGAGAAGGCGGAGTTACTGAATGCCTTCTTTTCTTTGGTCTTCACTGCTAAAGCTGTCCCTCATGAATCCCAGACCCTGGAGGCAAGGGGGAAGGTCTGGAGAGAGGAAGATTTTCCCTCAGTTGAGGAGGACCGGGTTAGAGACCACTTGGCCAAGCTGGACATCCATAAGTCCATGGGCCCTGATGGGATGCACAGGCGAGTGCTGAGAGAGCTGGCAGATGTTATTGCTAGACCACTCTCCATCATCTTTGGAAGGTCATGGGGAACAGGAGAGGTGCCTGAGGACTGGAAGAAGGCCGACATCGCTCCAATCTTCAAAAAGGGCAAGAAGGAGGACCCAGGGAACTACAGGCCGGTTAGTCTCACCTCTGTCCCTGGGAAGGTAATGGAGCGACTTGTTCTGGATGTCATCTCCAAACACGTTGAAGAACAGGAAGTTATTGGAAGTGGTCAACACGGATTTACCAAGGGTAAATCATGCTTGACCAATCTGATAGCCTTCTATGATGTTATAACTGGTTGGCTGGATGAGGGGAGAGCAGTAGATGTCATCTACCTTGACTTCAGCAAGGCTTTTGACACTGTCTCCCATAACATCCTCATTAGGAAGCTGAGGAAGTGTGGGCTAGATGAGGAGACAGCGAGGTGGATTGAGAGCTGGCTGTGTGACAGAACTCAGAGGGTTGTGATTAATGGAGCAGTGTCAAGTTGGAGGCCTGTAACCAGTGGTGTCCCCCAGGGGTCAATACTCGGCCTGATCTTGTTCAATATATTCATCAATGACCTGGATGAGGGGACAGAGTGTATCCTCAGCAGGTTCGCTGATGATACCAAACTGGGAGGAGTGGCTGACACTCCAGAGGGCCGTGCTGCCATCCAGCATGACCTGGACAGGCTGGAGTGCTGGGCAGAGAAGAACCTAATGAGGTTCAACAAGAGCAAGTGTAGGGTCCTGCACCTGGGGAGGAAGAATGCTAGGCACCAATATAGGTTAGGGGTGGACCTGCTGGAAAGCAGTTCTGAGGAGAAGGATCTGGGGGTCCTGGTAGATAGTAAATTATCCATGAGCCAGCAATGTGCCCTTGTCGCCAGGAAGGCCAATGGAATCCTGGGCTGCATAGGGAAGAGTGTGGCCAGTAGGTCGAGGGAGGTCATTCTCCCCCTCTACTCGGCACTGGTGAGGCCATAACTGGACTACTGTGTCCAGTTCTGGGCTCCCCAGCTCAAGTGGGACAGGGATCTTCTGGAGAGAGTCCAGCGTAGGGCAGCAAAGATGATTGGGGGATTGGAGCACCTCCGTTATGAGGAAAGGCTGAGAGAGCTGGGACTCTTTAGCCTGGAGAAGAGAAGGCTGAGGGGAGACCTTATTCTTGCTTCTAAGTATCTGAAGGGTGGGTTGAAGGAGGATGGAGGCAGACTCTTTTCAGTGGTTCCCAGTGACAGGACGAGGGGCAACGGGCACAAGTTGGAACACAGGAAGTTCCCTTCAAACATAAGAAAAAACTTCTTTATGGTGCTCTAGGCATTCCTGCGTCAGCAGGGGAGTTGGACTAGATGATCTCTAGAGGTCCCTTCCAACTCTAAAAATTCCGTGATTCTGTGACCTGTTACTACACAAGAGCTTCATGAGTGTAAGAGCAGATGAAGCTCAGTTTTGTTAGGATCTGTGTTTATTATCCCATTTCATGTCCTCTCTTCCATTCTTTTGTGCATTACCTCAACATTCAAAGCTTTTTTTCCCTGAGACTCAGAGAAGATGAGAAATAGCATGTGCTAAGAGTAGTTAAGAGCAAGACAGTACTAACTTGTTACCAGTATGGATGATGCCACATACCATCCAGCTGCTACTAACAGACTGTATAATGTTTATGTTTTGCTTGCTTTTTGCCACCCAAGATGAGCATTATTTTGTGCAACTCACTGCTACCTCACCTCCTATTTTTCACAAAATTTCTAGGGACTTTACTGTCTTTAAGGCTTGTTCTTTTCTGTTAAATTCAGTTGAACTTTGCCAATGGATTTGGGAGGGGGAGGGGAAGGAACAAAAGAAAAAAAAGAAGTGGCAGAGAATTGACAGGCAAGCTACATTGTAGTCCTGTAATCCCACTTTCCTTCAGAAGTTAGGCTGAAAATCAGTAATAATAAAACTGTTAGGCTATGATGTGGAAGTGAGCCAGGGAGGTAATCTCTTGCTCTGATTTGGTAAGGTTCATATCTGAGGTTCAGTCAAAGCATAGTCATTGAACTAATATCATCAGAGCTTCAGCTGTTCCTTCTTTTTGGTATCTACTGTAAAACTTCAGTGAAATCAGTGGGTATTCCCAACTTTTCACATCTAGAATAAGAACTCTTGATGTTCATATGATCGTGGGCCAGATCTCATGAGAACAGGACGTGTGAGAGTGTTTCAGTTGATTTCTGAGGTAGTAAACAAGTTGCTAGTAATTTTTTTTACTCTTGAAATAGAGCAGAAAGGAGGTAGAATAGGATTTGCACTTACATCTAAAGGTTTCAATCCATTATCTCGAACCAGGAAATTCTTTGCGTGTGATGTTTCCATCTTGACCTATTTCAGATTTTTTGCATGTTTTTCAAGCTTCATGTTTATTATAGCTATTGAAAAAAAGGCAGAAAGGATTTGTGTGTTTCCAGTGTCCTTTTCTAAGAAGAGAAATAAGTTTAACTCTTCTTTTTTTTTCAGATTCCTTTCATCACTTTAACTGCATTATTTCACACAGAGATAGTCTTAGTGTTGTTCAATATGCTTATAAGTAAAAATTAAGGAACCTTAGTTTCAACCTTATGTTTTTATTAAGAAATGTGTCTTGCAGATTACTATCCTGTATGAAGAAACAGAAGTTAATAGAAAGGAAATATGTACTAAGGAATGGAAAGCATAGTAATATTAGTAAGTCACATCATCTTGAAAAATCTGCTACCCCAGGCAAAATCAAGTTGTTTTGTGAAAAACATGATAGTGGATTTTAAGTGTATGATAACACATAGTAACATGCAGTAAACCTATAATCTGATCTTTATCATACATTAAACTCTCAAAGGAGTTGCACTTAAGAAATGTTTAGGATTCGGGGTTCTTTTTTTAACCATAGAAGAGTGCATGAAATAATGTGAGAAGAGCTACTATACCAGTGGGGAGAACTGTTTGTGAGAACTACCATTTTTACAAACAGAAAACCTCTGGTTGCGGAGGTAGTATCAGTTGGGATATGAATGGAAGCTATCCTTTCCCCATTGCATAATGCTGTCTTTGAGCACTGCCATATTTTCTTTGAACTTGCAAAGGTCTGGGACTTCTAAATTTATCTTGAATGCAAGTAGAAGTGTTTCATATTATAAAGGCTGTGTAGCAGATATGATTTTTATTTTCATTATGACAGTAATCTTGTAAAGCTGAACTTCTGGCTTGGGCAAATTCCCAGTAATTTCAAGGCTCTAAATGACGTTTTTAAGGTCTCTTAAATTATATTTATAATTTATCTAACTTAAAGTTAGTAGCTTCAATAGTTTATATATATTTATGTATTATCCTTCAGGCTGTGAATTCTCAATGAAAGGGCATGGCTAGAGAGCTTTTTGGTAAATTAGCAGCAGAATCTTTGCTGTGAAGAGTTGTACCTGTGAGGAAAGGCTAAGCACAAGCTTTGTGTACATTACTTATGTGTAATTTGGGGAGGGTTTTCTTGTTTGTTTGTTGTTTGGGGTTTTTTTTTGTGTGGGTTTGGTTCTTTTTTTAATAGCCTCTCATCATACTGGGGTTTTGTTGTTTTTTTTTCTTTGGTGGGGTTTTTTGTGGTTTTTTTTCCTTCTAATGGGAGGAACAAGATGTGATTTTCTAAGCAATGTTGAGGCAGTGTAAACTAAGAACATTCCAAAGTGCAGCTATTAGCAAGGTCAAGAGGAATACTTCAACCTATGGGCTAGATAGTTTTCACAGTTTTGTCCTTAATAATAGAATCTTTTCAATAATATTTTCTTTTTCTTACGCTATTTTTCCTGTATGTTGACAGGATTCCTTTCCACTAAAAGTTCGAGGTATCCACTTGATAAATGAGCCTTTATTCTTCCACCCAGTCTTCGCTCTAATTAAGCCGTTTCTCACTGAAAAAATAAAAGAACGGGTGAGTGCACACAAATATTTCTTTCTGCCACAAAACCCCTACATGACAATCTGCAGCACTTCCCTTTGGATCTGGTACTCCTGAGCACTGAAGAGCATATATCATTTCTGTGTGTTAGTGCCAGGCAGGCCTCTGGAATCTAATTGTAAAGCATATGCAGTTATCAATAATGTGTGAGCTGCAAGTGGTTGCTGTTGTCACCACTCTAAAGATAAAAAAACACTGTGACACAGGGAGGTTAAACGATTTGCTTGAGGTCACACAGCAATTCTTCTGCAGGACTAGGAAGAAATAGGTCCTGGATCTCCCAACACTTTGCCTGTTAATGACAGTGAGAAATTGTCACTGAACAGCACCGTTATGCTCCAAGTTGTGCAGAATTAGTAGAAGACAACTCTTTAGTTCTGAAAGACCTGCAGAGGCATTTATGCATGAAAAATAGGTCAGGCTTAAGTTCAAAATTTCTTTCTAAATAGCTTTTTAGTTGTTTTAAATTGTTTTTCAGTTTGAAATCTGAAAACCCAGTTTGTATTTGGATGCCAAAGCATGCCAGTAATTCTGGAAGAATTGTGGCTTTTGTAGCATAGGAAGAATATTAGAGGTTTCAGCTGGCAGAAAAGGAAACACTGTGAAGTGTTAACAGCAGGACTAAGGTACAAAATAAGCAGCATTGCCTATCGTTATTCCCACTCTGAAGCCTTCTTGTCCTAGCACGTGGATCTTGTGCATTTGCAGTAGCCACTGTACTCCAGCACAGTAGCTCCAGATTTTCCTGGTCACTGTTAGCTGTTATTTGCCAGTCGCCTTTTCCTAGCACCTGTGTTTTGTTATGGGAGAGAGGCAGGATTGTTTCTGCCAGCCTTGTGCAATTAGTCCCTCACTCTGAAAAGATGATAAAAAAAGTGAGAGTGTTCCAGCAGCCGGATGCCGTGGCTCTTCTTCTCTCACATTAATGCCTATGAAACAAGCCCCTGTCATCCAAACCAGCTCAGAATATCTCAGACTTGAACTCAAAAAGCAGAAAAGAGGGCAGGTGGATAGTAAGGGCCCAAAAGAAAACAAAGCTGATATCGCAGTTCATGGAATGGATCAGAAGATTGGCTTGTCTCCTGTCTTAGAGTTTCAGGTATGATCTGAAAAAAACCATGTAAGGGACGGTTTCCCATACCTTCATAGGAATAATTACTATTTACTCATTATCTTCCTGATGAGGAAGCATTAGATAAAAGGCATCCAACTACCTTTTGAGTGCATATTCTTGTAATCTTTGTGTAATAATAATTGCAGAAAATTCTTGCCAAGTGTTAATAAGAGGCCTATAAAAGTTTCTCACTGGAAGTAATGACTAAGGCTTCAAAATAGCTAGAATAAAGCAAGAAGAGAAGAACCAAAACTACAGTACTAAAAGGGTTAAAGTGGAGGAGTAGTCTAGGATCTAATTTCAGTTGGAACTGAGACATAAGGACTGAGATGCAGATTCTTCTGAGTATCTTCCTTGGCACCTGTCTGAACCTACGTACATAATTCATAATGTTGTTTTTAAAAACATGTGGCAGGACCAGATAGCAATGGCCAGGACCCAAACACTGCTCTTTTCTTGGAAATCACTGAAAAGCAGCAGGTACATGGTATCTGTCATGACAAGACCAAGCCCCAGTCTTCCCATGGTTTAGCTCACTTCAGCTGTGTGGATGTAGTGTGTACCGTCATCGGTGTCACTAAACCAGTCTGGAACAGGTGTGTAGTCAGTTTCGGCTCCTGTGCTTGCAGCTGCATAAAATGCAGTTCTCTGGTTGTAGTCCATGCTTCTTCAAGCTGCAGATACAGAACAGGACAGAGTTTGAGCACCCATGGGAAACTTCCTTACATGGTACTTTCTCCTTCGTTTAAGAAGCTCATTATGAACAAGTACACTTGTTTAGTCAAACCAAGCTGGTGGCTTCAGCTCTTGCACTGAATTTCTTTGCTGCCTCAGTAGTCTAGCTTTCATATCCAAGTAAATGCTTTTTGTATTTTATTTTAGGTGTATATGCATGGAAATAACTACATGCAGAGTCTGACCGAACACTTCCCGGTCAGCATTCTCCCACAGGAATATGGAGGGGAGGAAGTCTCCATTGAAGAGCTGGCCAAGGAATGGACTGACTTTATAATGGCATCTGCAGATTATCTTCAGAGCATTTCTCTGGTTGCCCAGGAATAACCTTACTACAGTATTATGTCAATTCTTGGACACTGGAAGTGGAAATAAGTTTAATATGAAATCTTTCATGTAAATTTGAAATTATGGTAAATGAAACCAGTATGTCTTTGCAGGGCACTGAGTATTATATTGACTGCTCTTTTATACTAACTGGAGTCTATCAGTATGCACATCTGAAGAGATTAATGAGTTCTACATGTTTGCAATACTGTAATTGATTCACTTCTATGCTGAAAAGCTGAATAGTGCATTGGATATCAGAGATCGATACTGCTCCTGTTAAGTCTTTGGAGACAACTCATCTGTACTAATGCAGTCCAGAACCTTATGCTTAGCTCTTGTATCTTGGCTTGCCAAGATGATAGGATACAAAAAAAGAACAGACTGTGAATGGGGTAGACCAGTTTGTTGCGGAAGTATGACTACAGGGCTAATTTACAAAGAGTGAAGAGGCTGCTTTTTGGATTGATTCTCAGGGAAAATGGCTGTTTTGTTAGTTTGTGTCAAATTGCAAATTAGTCAGCAATAGTGAGACGTTTGTGTTAATCTTTGTGCTGCTTGTGCAGTTTCCCTTTTTGTGCTAATTAACACAGTAATGGTCCAATTTTATAGAGGAAGATAAGAAAAACACCATGTATGTGTTCTTCAAAGGACAGTGTGAATCAGGAGGTGGAACTAGTAAGGGAGTCAAAACAAGATTGAAAATTCTGATTTTCTTTCTTTAAAGACATACTGTCTATGGGCAAGCTATAAACAACTCGGATGATGATCACCTTTAATTCCTACTGCAGAACACTACAGAGGTCAAGAACTCTTAGCTGTTTGCAGTATTTGTTTGTTTTGGAGGGTGAAGTAGGTTATCCTTTGTGGATCTGGACTTTAGAAGTATTTGTTGTGTGGTTTAAGGGTGCTTGTAGGTCACTTTGGACTTCAGCATAAGAGATGCTGGGTATCTCCATTTTATTTTCAGAAAAGTAATTGGCAACTCGCCAGTCCATTTTTTTCCAGTAGCCAACAGAAGATATAATTTTTAATTTCCGTTGAGCCTTTTTCTTTATTTCTGAAGGAGTAATGAAAAAAAAAATCTGTCTGTACTTCTTGAAAACAGATTTTTTTTTTTTAAGCGACACTGCATGTATAAAAGCTATCACTCATGTTACATAGCAGTATCATCCTGCAATCCCCAGTATTTAATAATCTAAAACATTATTTTACTTTTCACTCAGCTTTTTGGTAAAAGCTCTGTTAGTACACCAACTGCTAGAGTTCATTTACCCAACTTTTACACTGTTTTGTAATAAGCCAGGGAGTCTTTGCATAAGCGTTATGTATTTAAGCATTCCATATGAATCTTCATGTAAATGAATCCGTAAAAAATACTTTGTTTCTCAGGTAGCTAGAAATGCTACCTTCAGTTCCTTTGGAATCTTTAGGACATTGGGATGTTATATTAATATATGCTTAGGGAAGAGAAATGACTGTCCTATTAAATCAGAAGTGTCTTATTTTAGATTATCATTAGTACTGCATTGTTGCAAAAGCCTTCATTAGCAGGAGGAATATCTGTGAAAGGCCCGTGGAATACTTGTTGATTGTAGTTTCTTCTGCTGTGGTAAGGTCAATGCCAGACACAAAATTCTTTCAAAACTGACAAGGACTTTTTAATGATTTTTTTGTTTTTTCTTCCAATTCCCTCAGTTCCTCAAGTGCATTTTTCATTCATCTCTTTCAGGATATCTTTGATATGGAGCCTAAATTTAAAGAAACATTTTTCAGATAAATTTTCACATATTCATGTATTTCATATATCTTTCTTTTTCTCAGATCGAACTATTTTGTGATATAAAAGCTCCTTAAATAAGAGGAGTTCAGTGAAGTGCTAATTCTTCTTTATAAGAAAATAAACTAAGTAGTCAGGCATCTGGCAATTCTTCAAGTGTGTAACTCAAGTTACAAATCACTTATGAACTGGAGAAATGAAGCTATTGTCTTAATTTTACACCTCTTCAGTTTTAATCCTTGAATGTAAACTTCATTAAAGGAATGAACTGTGTTTCAGTGAACTGGAAAATTCAAACTTTTCTTATGAAACCAATCTCTAATCATTGCTGGTTTATGTAGCAGAGACTTCATTCAATTGAATAGGGATATGCACATGGACAAAATTTAGCTGGTTGGTTTTTTTTTTTTAATCTTCATTTTGACTACACCAGCTCTATGAATATGAAGTCCTAAATGTCTTCAGAAATATCCGGAATCTGTTACTAAATGGGAACGTGTTTGCATAACACAACGGTTGGAGCACTGAGTACAGTTATTTTTTCATGAACTGTTAATTATTTGTTAATGTTTACATATTATATAGAAGGTAGGAACTCTATGCAAGGGACAAATGCAGATGCTGCTAATAATAAGGACACAAGATAATTAGGACATTTGCATAATGAATGGCAGAGGTATTGGTACGATGGGTGGGTGGTATGGCAGCTTTGAGCTACACAGTCAACAAAACAAAAAAGTAAAATCTCTAAGTGCATTATTCTTTAAGAATATCAGAAGTGCCTCTAAAAAAACCACATTGCTGTTAAATGATGCAAATATAATTTACTACTTGACTATAAGCACAATGTAATGCAGAATGTGTTGGTGTTTGGTTTTTTTTTTAATTTTGTACGTATTAACATCATTATATTAATAAAACCTTTTCTAGTTGAACCAGCCTCGTCTGTCGCTTTTTAGTGACACAGGGGTTCCTTTACCAGGGCATCGAGCGCAGGCCTCAGCGGGAGGGAGGGCCAGCTCCGCCTTCCGGCCGCAGGCGCCGCCGGAACTACATTTCCCAGCGTGCCCCGCGGCGCGGCGGCAGGCGGCGGCAGGCGGGCGGGCCGGGCGCGGTGGGGCGCCGGGCCGGTTGCCGTGCCAAGCGGTTGGTTCTGACGGGCAGCGGGCGACGTGGCCATGGGGCGCTTCGCGGGGCTTCCTCCTCTACCGGCCGCCACCCTCCTCCTCCTCCGCTGCGCCGCCGCTGTCTCCCTTGTGTCCCGCGGCCGCCCGGCGGAAGGCAACGAGAGGCCCATCGTCGGTAAGGAGGGGGCAGCCGCGGGGAGGGGGCGGCCGTGCCTCAGCTCCCGGGGCTTACCGGCTGGCCCAGGGCGGCCTCGCACCCCGCCCTCGCTGTCCTGAGGGAGGGAACGGCTCCTACAGCCGACGCGAAACGCTGCCGGTTTCTGTGTGGAGTCAAAGGGCTGCTGAAGCGTAGGGTTGTTTAAAGCTTCTATAAGCAGTGTTACTTTGTTTAAAAACCTCCAGGTAACTCTTACTTACTTACGAGAAGCTGTACTCCTAAATACTTGAAGCAGGGGAACTGAGTCTTACTCGGATAATGTGTGTTTATTTGGTACCTTGTGACTAGGCGTCGTCATTGATGCCCCTTTGTCTCAGTGTTTGTAATTCTTTCAGGCAGTAAATGTAACACTGTAATCTGACATATGAGAATTTTTTCTTTTGGTGCCAAGCACTTGCTCTTTCTATAGTGCTAACTTTATTTCTTGGACCCTTCAGGGATATTGTCACAGGAATGTCACTTTGAGAAGTTCCACAGATTTGGAAGTTCTTATATTGCAGCTTCATATGTGAAGTTTTTGGAATCTGCTGGTGCCCGGGTTGTGCCAATAAGGTAGTTTTTTATATCCTTACAAAGGCATAATAGTTGTTTGATGTGAGGGTATCATCTTAGAGGCACAGAAAGCAGTTGTGCTGCTTTTCTGAGTGTTTAAAGCTCCTCAGAGACTATTTGAAGATTGCACAATTTGCAAGCTGTTTTAGAAATCAGAATAAAAGCAGGCTGGAACACATAATTTTTAATATTTCTTTTTATAACTTTTATTTGAAAAATACACTTTTTTTGACCTGTAAAATTACCCTTCATAGTTTGCATCTGTGCTTTTTGAAGTTAGCTATATTCAGTCTAATTAATACTCCCCCCCCAAACACATATAGCTATCTAGATACATGTACGCATACTTTCTTTTATCATATTCTGTAGTCCCAGAATTCAAGTAATGGAGGAAGGCCATCAGTAGTTCTTGAAGAAATCAAAATCCAGTTCTGCTCAAACTGTGGATCACTAGCTCCATGTGGTGTTGGTTGTTGGGTAATAAGTAGCAGAGTAGGTAACACAACTGACGATACTTCATAGCCAACAGTTACATATAAAATGGTAAATGCACTGAAGTCAGATATTAAAATTATAACTGTCAGAAGTTAAAAATGATACTAATGCCACTGCAGAAAGTCACAATAGCATGTATCTACGCAGTCCAATAAGGGCATTAGTTAAGTGCCTGAATTAGAAGCCAGTGTTCCTCACATAGCCAGTGGAGCTTTCAGAATGATTGCTGACCAGAAGCCACATATATTAATGGAGGCTTCTAATTCTGGCAACCAAGTTAGATGCAGCAAAGCTGGATGCTTTGAATATACCCAGTGTATCAGTTCTGCATAAGCGTAGCCGTCATACTGTTTTGCTGATGTTTTGCTGATGTTTTGCTGGTGCTGAGGTCTTTCTCATCTTTCCACCCCTCAACTATATCTTTTCTGAAGAATGGGTGTGACCCACTGTTTGCAGCTCTGCCCTTCTTGGAGTCAATTGGAAACCGGAGTTGCCGGTCTGCAGGAAATAATAGCCATGCCATTCATGTAAATGTTAAATTTAACGAGTGTCTGCAAAGGGGTCTCAGAGTACCTAATCCTGAACTGTACCTGATAGGGTTATACTTTCAATCTTGTGGATTCTCAGTCTCTACTGAGCTGTTTCGAGTGAAATGTTTCATTTGATTTGGGACTATTTTACTCTGTTTAAAGCATGCTTTCTGCATATTTTCTGTGTTTCTGTTCAATAACAATGATATTTTTGTGGTTAAATATGTATATTTCATATGTGTTCTGTAACTATTTTCTTGGTGTTTCAGATTAAATCTTTCAGATGAAGAATATGATAAAATATTCCACTCTATTAATGGGTAAGTTTTGAGCACTGATTTTTTGTTGAAAGACATGATAGTTCTGGTTTTGAGCTCTGCCATATTATCAAGAACACTGTCTTTCTACTCTCTTGAGAGGTTGTGCTGAGCACTGCAGACATGTAAATATGTCCTAAGACGGAGAGCACTATTTCATCGAATGTCTCTCTGCTGCCTTTTCTTTCTTGAGGAGCACATCAGATAATCTGCAACAGCGCCGAGGCTCATCTTGGCATTCTCCTGTGTTTGTCTGCAGGCAGACAGAAGTGGTGTTATAGTGGTTAAGAATTTTACAAGTGAAATAGCCCACTTCCTCTTTGTTAAATTTTTCCTCTTCCTCATTTCAGTGATCACCTTTATTTTGATACTTAGTAGCACTTGCTGGGTTTCATCCCTGTTCCTACCCTTTCTTGCCTCTTCCAGTCTTCTTCTTATCTCCTCTGTCATAAAAGTTTGTGATTCCCTGTCTCTTCGACCCTTTTCTCATTGCGTGCTTTCTCTCTTGCTACTTGAATGGCCTGTCTTGCCTGTCATGATTCTGTGGCGTAGGTCTTTGTTAGACAAACTTTCTAACTTTTCAGCTGACCTATGGCAACTGTCCACCCATGTGTTCTTCCCACATTTTAAATGTGGGATAATGTGATCTAATTTAGCACATTTTAATTGTGGACTAAACAAAGTCAAAACCTTTTATGTTTGCTTTGTGCTTAGGGTGCGCTTTAGAAGAGTTAAGTCAGCTGATGCTACACTTCACAGGCTTGATTGTGTGTGAGGCCATAGCATATGATTGGGCTACTTGTAGTCATGAGAAGAGCATCTTAAACCATGAATATTTTTGTTAGGCTTATGCATATGCTAGAAGGCTAATCAACAGGTGTAGAACTTGCAGATTGAGAGCTGTGGCTGTCTGGGGAGAGCATTGTCCTCTTACGCTCCACAGCACGCCCTGTACGCTAAGATGTGGGTCTTTACAGGCTTGTGGTACAGGCAAGTATAAGACAGGGACACTTTCTCCCTTGTGGCTCCTTATGTTGGAGACAAAATGAATCATTTCATCCCTTTCTCATGGCTGCCAGCCTCTCTTTGGTTGCCAGAAGACCAATGGGGTCTCCCATTCTTTCTACCTCCCCACCTACCTCAATGCAGAAGAGGATGTTAGGCAAGTAGATCCAGTTCCCTTATTCTTCTGCCTTTGCAGTGACTGGCAGTTGGGTTTGTGCTACGTGGGTGGGTAAGGATGGTCTATATTTCCTGTTGTTGCCCTGTCAGCTGACGGCTTCCACATTATAGCTCTGTGTGAATAACAAGTAAGATCTCTGGAGAGAAGGACTTTCATTCTGTGGAAACTTAGAATAAGAAAGAGATATATTGATCTTTAACCCTGTAAGAGCTTAGCTCCAGGTTCTTTGCAGTTGGAAATTATTTATTATTAAATGCCGCTACCTCCTTAAAATCATGAAATTTACTATAGTAGAGACAGAATTTTATGAATATAGCAAAGTACTCCTGAGATAACCTTTGAAATTCACAGTGCACATCATCAGCTCTAATCAGAGATACTGGAATAGAGGTAGCTGCATGTCAATCTGCTTATGACAATGTCAAGCCATTATCATTACTACTTAATGGGTTACTTCCTTTTTGCATTAGCACAAACGGCAATTGTTTTTCCTAATTAATACTGGCCAGTTTTTGGGTTGAACAAAAGGAACAGGTGAAGTGAATTTTCTGCCACTTCCACGTGAGGCTCGCCTTATTTGTCTAACTAGATCTCTGTAGAAATCTATAATCTGGCCTGTTTTGAAAATACTTTCAGCTATATTCATTTTCTATATTGGCACTGGAGAGTAATCTGATTTATATTTTTGTGAATACTGCCCTACTTTTTCACCAAATACTTGGTAGCTTTTGCATGATCCTATGCATCATTCACCTTAAAATAAACCTGGTCACGAGGGTTTGAAGGCACACTTGCTCTGCAAATGGTTGGGATCATTTGAGATGTTAGTTGTCTCTAGCTGCTTGTTAGTATCTCACTGATACAGGTTGCCATTTCCCGAGCACGGAATTGTGGAGGAAATCCTTCAGCCATTTTGGTAAAAAATCAGCAACTAATGGATGTGGCTTGAGTAAATCTAGTCGGGGTTCTGCTGCAGTGAGTTAGGGAGTGTTCACACATTCAATTCTGTTGGTTCTGTCTGTTCCGGCTACAGCCAGAAGAGACTCCCTTTATTTTGTGTTACCGTCTCTGATGGGACATGATTACTTTCCATGTCATAACATGTACATGTGAAATCTCTGCTAGACTGTACTGAGTCTTTTTCTTTTGTGGTGTTTGGATTTGGGGAGCTACACAGAGAATTGCCATTGCTGACTTGTGGTTTTCTTCTGTTTTGTTGTTTTTTTTTTTTTTTTTTTTTTTTTTTTTTTTTTTTTTTTTTTTTTGTGGAGGAAAAATATTGTGCACTATTTCTTTGAAATTGTTTCTGAGATTGCTTTATCTTAGATCCTGTGTGACCAAAGGTTACAGCCAAACTTTTTTTCCTTTTTAATAGGATCTTTTTGATCTGTGTTGTCTGCAATAAGAAGGTCATGCTGCCAGGGCCACAATTCTTCCTTACTGAAATTGAACAGCATGAATTCAGATTAGGGCCAGGATTTTAAAGTGGTAGGGAGAGCCAGCTAGGAGTCAGGGCAGGATTTGATGGAGTCACGGCATGCAACCTTTTTGTATACCAGCTGAAATCTGTATATTTTTTGTATTTTCTGTTTACTCTCCTCTTCCTTACGTTGCACTAGGCTCAGTCGCTACTGTGTGATAGTAACTATTCTTCAGTAGAAGAACACTAAGATTTAGGATATGATTCAGTTAAAGACTAAGACACCTAAACTTAGCTGTCTGCATGTGTGCTAGGTGTCTAAACTCACATAATTAATGGAGTGCTAATCAGCACAGCCAGTGGAACCTACAGGGCTGTTCAACCTACTGACCAGGTGGATGTCTGCTCTAGAAAACCTGTTTGAGTCTCCATTGACTTTTCTGACTAGATCCCTGCTGTCCATAAGGGAAGCTTAGATTCCTGTCTATAGATGTCTGAAATGTAGATGTCTTAATCTAGACCTGGATCCTACCCTTAAAACCACTATCAGACCATTCTCTGTGTACATTGTCCAGGTTTCAGTTTGATCACCATTGCTAATCAGATTCTTGGATGTTGCCTTTCAGGGTACTTTTTCCAGGAGGTGGTGTGGATCTTAAGACTTCACAATATTCCAGGGTTGCTAAGATATTTTACCACAAGGCATTAGAGGTAATTACTAAGGAACAGTCTGTTCTTGTTATTGTCACTGTTCAGAGATCAAAATGACAGGGAGGCTCATATCTTCATAGTTTTCCGTTGGCATCCAGTGTGTTAACCGTAAGCCCGATAATAAGTAGCTCATTTCTGGCTTCTGCAGAAAGAATCATTTCATATCTTAAGATTCAGACTTCTGACACCCTCTCCTGTTATATGTCGTGTCATGGTCTTAAAGTCCCAAGTTCTTCGGGTGAGAACAGTATCATTTATTTGTTATACTTGGAGCTTTATGGCTGTGTGGAACTTGCTATAAAGTAACAATAATTCCCAGAGTATCCATTGCCATTAAATGTTGAACAAAGATATACATAAATGTGATCATTTGTGGAAGACTTACGACTAAAGTTTAGGCTCAGAAGAAATTCTAGAGAGACTCTCAAATAAACCTATTTACAATAATATAACATTAAGGCTTCCCTTCATATATATGTTACAGCTAGTGAAACACCTTTATTCTCACTTATTTGTAAGTAGATTTAAATATATCTTTGGAGGTGCAGGTAAGGGATCTACATTAGTATGTTATACCATTTTATCTATTTCTTTGCATTGGTAACTGTAAATATAGCAGATTTTTAAAGTAAACACCGGCTTAGTTTATAATACAAAAAAAGGTGGGAAGAACACATGAAAGCTTATACTAATTATTTTTTAATATTTATATGATCGTTAACTTTATTAAGAAAAAATTGAATTTCTGGGAAAGCTGTTTCTTTCAAAAAATGCCAGGAAGGCTTTGAATCCTTATTGAAGACTTAATTCTCTTAGAGCATAAGTGGGTGGGTGTGTTTGTGTGTGTGTTCAGATAGTCATCAACACGTTTTGAAGTAAAATTTGCATTGTGGAAAGGAATGGAGATTCACTGAGCTTTATATACAATCCTTATAATTTGTTAAGGATCTTCAGTATTCAGGTTGAATAAAAATGTAAATTTTCTTCCTTTTTTCCTCTTTACTGACTTTATTTTATTTTTAGCTAATGTTGATTAAAATTGTCACAGAAGTCATAGTTTGGAAAACTTTGCCCAATTCTAGAGCCAGTTACGAGTAGTACTTAAACTGTTACCATGGTAGAAGTGCTCATTGGCAATGAGGAATTCCTCTTCTACCCTTGCTGCCAACTTTCCAACAGCAAGCAAGGACAGCACAGGCAGTGGCATTCACAGGACCAGTCAGCTGCTGCAGTTCAGTAATTAATTTTCCTATTCTTCAGTCCCCATGGCACGGATGTTTTGTCTATCTCTGTCTTTATTCGTGGTGATTGTTAGTCTGTCACCTTAAACCTGAATCTTGCAAAGACTGTCTCACTTTTATGTAAGACAATCTCATTTGTCTCTTTGGAACTGCTCACTGTGTGAAGTGCAGCCTGTGTCTTGGTATTCAGTATCAGGGCAAGGGTTTCTTGTGGTATGCAGTACTATTACGAAATTCTGTTGACATTTCACAATGATTAACTGAATTGCTTATGTCATAATTTTATGATCAGAGGGGCAGGTCTATTAGACTGTATGTGTACTTCTGGTGAGTGAAAGGCAGAAAATAATTTTTGATTCATCATGGGTAACCCTTACTAATAAGTTGGGGTTTTTTCTGTGCTGTTTGTGATGATTGTGTGTTTTGATTTTCATCTTTTGAGACCTAATCAGTGCTATAAAATATTGGTAGTTTTACTAACATAAGGTGAGCTACAATAGTCAAGAGTATATTAGCAGGCACAGAACTGACCGAATTTTATGGTTTTTTAAAAGCATGTGAGAGCTCCTTTTCTCTTCGTTTTCAAACGTTCACAATGAGAAATGGCTTGGTCTGGCTCTGCTTTAATATGAATAGAAGATGTGAAATGCTAATCCCTATCTAAGTCAATAGAATTTTACTAGCTAGGCAAAAACCTAAATGAAATACTGTTTTCCAGCTTTTAAATAAGTTTTTAAAATGTGACATCTTCAGTGTTGTTTAATATATGCTTAGCCTCAAGGTTAATGTTTATTAAAAAAAAAAAAAAAAAGGGGGGGGGCCCAGAATGTTTACAGTTCAGTCGTAATTGTTCTTACACTGTAGTCCATTTTTTTGCTGTTAGTGGTTTTATTCCTGACTTACGTGAGAGAAAGACAGTGGAGTTGCAAGTCCTGTGTCTCTAGCCACGCATGACGGGTGGTTGTGAAGATTCTGCAGTACTATTAGCCTTCTTTCCTTAAATCTTCCATGTTTTGCTCTGAGAAGAAATGGTTATATGGGCTTTTATTACCATACTATCAGTAATGCAGTAGGGTAACACTTTTATTCCAAGCCTGTAATTTCAGCTTTCTCAAAAAAGGTTTTTGAGCAGCAGCTCTTTGGGGTGGTGGTGGGGGGGGGGTTGGGACTCAGTGATGGACGGGAACTGGGTTCTGGATCTGGATTCAGGATCGGGATCAAAGGCAGACGCAGAGACAGAGTCCTCCTTGGACGTCGGCCATTGAAGAAAGAGGGCTGACCCTTTGATCCCTCAGCTTTTATACGGAGCATGAGGCAGATGGGATGGAATACCCTGTTGGTCAGTTTTGGGTCACCTGTCCTGTCCACTCCTCCCCGCAGGTGTCACCCCACTACGCTTTTCCATTTCCGACCCTCCAACGGGGCAAGTAACAAAGTTGTCTGGCCTTGGTTGTTACAGCAATAAGTATAAGCAAGAGCCTCTGCATACTGTTCCTTGGCATCAGCTATAAACATGGGTCTTATCACTCTGAGAGTGAACAGTTTTCTGCACAACATGCTGTTAATTTCAGCAGTTAGAAGAGGCCTAGCTAAAAAGTAAAGTTACTGAACAAAATAGGTTCTGTTTTACCTCAAACCAGGACATGCACTTACCTGCCAATTCTTTTGAAAACGATTTGTCACTTTTTTGTGTTGTTTAAACTCACAATTTATCTTTCTGGAACACAGGTCCAAACCTGCTAGTTAAACAAGCATATAAGTATGTAACTTAAGACTGTAGCCGTGCTAGTAATAGGATTTATGTTTTCTTAATACAGATGGGTGGGCACAAGCATATTGACATTGCAAAGGGCCTTGCTTTGTGATCATAATGTGCTTCATATAAAAGTATGAATTGTGATGAATAGGCCTTCTCTCAAAATGGTAACAGATTTGTTCGTGTCCCTTCTTACAATTGCCTTTTTTATAGAAATGTTGCCGTTTTGTGGTTTCTGTTTAGGCTGCTCTCCACCTTACTTATTTGTAGAACAGAACAATCAAATTAATATCAACATTAGGCTTAGTTCACTGCTTCAATAGACGTGTATATCCCCTAGCCTTCATGTTTTAGGAGAAAAACTAAGGGAGTGTTTGTTTTAGTTGTAATTGAGTTACAGTTCCTCTGGTAGCAATTTGTACTACTGTAGTAGTTTTACTTCTCACCTGCACAAGAGAAAACTAAAAGAGTAGGAAGTTCTTTTCAGTCTTCTTTCTGTAAATCTTCAGTACTTTTTCCTTATGTTGTTGCTTTTTATTTTGAAGGCTAATGATAAAGGAGATTATTTCCCAGTATGGGGAACATGTCTTGGACACGAAGAACTTACGTACCTCACAAGTGGCGAAGTTTTACTTGTTAATACCAAGACAGATGGTTTTGCACTCCCTCTGAACTTTACCTCAGGTGAAAAATCTGTTACACCTCATGTCCGAGTTTTGCTGAGAGGTGTTATGTTTTGTTCCTAATAAATAGGCAGGGGTGAATGTTTGGGGGATTTCTGATAATTATCTTGTTAAATTCTTTCTTATTAAGTTGCCATGACTTTTTTTATAAAGTCAGTGCAACTCTGTCACTTAAAAGCAGAGATGTGAATACAAGCCATTTGAAAGCAACAGGAGTCAGCAAAAACCACAGTTGTGGCACTTTAAGTCATTTGATAATTTGGACCTACAAAAATAATGTGGGTTTAGGTCCCTTTTTGTTACCAAGTTGAACAAAGTTCATGGGTCCAAAACCTATCAAACTTGAAGAGCAGGTGACTTCAAATTTTTCAAATTGCATCTTTCCTAATGATCAGTATCAGCATTGCTGTCCCACTTACACAGTATTGAAATCAGAGAGATCCTTTAAGATAGAGCTGTGCCATTCACCAACACTGCTAAAATCTGGCCTCTGTTAATACTTTATCCTTTAATTAATTTAATATCCTTAAATCTGTGGACCATGTAGCATTCACAAATTCTGTCATTCGTAGTCATTGTGAATGGAAAGGTCACTGAAATGAATTGCAAAGAATGATGCCTATTTTAGTGAGAACTTAAGTAGCAAAGTTAGATCCTCTCTGGGTCAAGACTGGAGGACAGTGATAACAGCATATTGGAAACCTGTTGTAGTTATTTCACTGATTTTCCTTGCAGCCTGTTCTAAAATCATAAAGTTAAACTACAGAAAAAAGTTTAGTTTAATGCAATATTTTATTAAATTTGTCTCCTGTTCAGTATTAGTCCATCTGTTAGCAGCTTGGGTAATGGACAATATCCTTTTTTCTTTTTTCTTTGTAATAGCTGCCAAAGACAGTAGATTATTCAAGAATTTCCCTGAGGATGTATTGCATGCATTTGCTACTGAGCCGTTGACATCAAATTTTCATATATGGAGCCTCTCCATGGAGGTATTTGACCATTTTATTTCCTGAACACAAACGCATTTGGTCTGTTAAAACTAGAAATGAATGAGCAAATAACACATCTTTTTTCCCCCCCTCCTTATCACAGAATTTCACAAAGAATGAGAAGCTTCGTAATTTCTATAATGTTCTGACCACTAACATGGATGATGAAGTGGAGTTTATATCTACCATGGAAGGTGGGGAAATGAATTTCCTTTGTAAACTGTGACTATGACAAACTAGTTCTTTACAGGTGTTGTGGCATTGATGTAATTTGTACTGCAAGCTTGCTGTTAGACTAGCAGGGTGAGCATCAGCCCTGTTGGTGCTCTGGCAGTGAGGAACATCCTCTGTTTGCAGGGATATTTTATCTTTTGAGGAGTTATCTGTGAGCCTAATTAATTACTTCACTCACCCACTGTTCCCCTTCCAGATATGCTGTTACACTTTAGCACTGAAGTATTTGAGTGCTGTAATGTGAAGTGTACAGCACTCGTCCTGTAGTAGTTTAATACCTGTGCAGTGCAATGTGCCTCTGTTGCACCTTGCTTTCTGTCTGTCAGCTTGTGCTTGTGTTCCTGTGATGTTCTGTATCCATTTGCTGTATGGAAAGAACAAATCGGGCTACTGACATAACAGCAACATACCTCATTACTTTCGCAGCAATACTGTTTATTGTTCTTCTCCAAAAGCCTTTTGCACTAATTTATCTTGTGTTGTGCATGTTTTGCACCAGGCTTGCACAGCTCAAGAAACAAGTTAGCTCTTTAGGGAGTGGTTTATCTTGATCAGTGCACTAACAGCTCTACGGTAAGGCCCAGCTGTTGGCCCATGGAATTCTTCTGTACGGCATACTGGCTGTCCTCCAGAACAGAATAATAGCAGTTTAATCTGAAAACCTGATTAGGCTAATGATGGACATCTCCTGTGCCTGCAAGCGGTTTATCACAGAGCAGTCAGCTGCTGTGCTGCTGTTCTCCTGTTCTTTGTAAGAGAGTTAAGGACTGGCTTCCCCTTGTATGTATCAAGCCTGGCACAGAGCAGATGGGAGCTGTCCCTGGATTGACTGGACTTTCAAGGAGATCCTCAGACTTGGATCTGTCCCATGGAACTGCCAGGGATATCCTGTGTGGCTGTGAATATTTTATGTTGAGTGATGCTAGCAGTAGATGGAAGTTTTGGGACTGGTACATTTGTAACATTTTTTAATACATAAATATTAATTCTGAAATGAATAATCAAAAAAGTGATGTACAAAAATCTTCTTGCGTGGAATGACACCCTTCTTGTACAATATCCATTTTTTTCCTTCAGTTCTAATGTGACTTTAACAGGGTTTCAACTCACTGTTTAAGGTTCTGTGAAACTGTTGATAAGTGAGGTATTTTTGTAGCTTATCCTTTGAGTTTCTTTTTCAGTAAGACTAAGCGTATGTTTTTTAAGGCATAGACCTTACTTATGTGCTTTGTGTTTATTGCAGCGTACAAATACCCAATTTATGGTGTCCAGTGGCATCCAGAGAAAAATCCTTTCGAGTGGAAGAATTCACCAGGCATTCCACATTCCCCATCAGCTGTAAAAGCAGCCTATTATATAGCTGACTTCTTCATTAATGAAGGTTAAAAGTTTATTATCTATAAATGTCGTTTTTTAGAGTGAAACATTAGTGAAAATCTTTGAAGAAGACAGACCTCTCTTTCAGTTGTCAAAGTTCAGTACCTTTTACTGCTTTCTGAAAAGATTACTTTGCAAGCTTTATAGGCTTATAAAAAACCAAGGGAGACTAGAAATAAAATGGCTTAGTAAAAGTGACATCAAAAGGCGAGGCATTCCACAAACTCTCTTCAGTAGACTGGCTCAAAAGCCTTGTTTGTGCTGTGACTTTCTACCATTTTGAATGATCACTGTAACGTTTTAGCCTCCCTTCCACAAAGACAATGAAACAAAAAATACCCCATTCATAATTCCAGAGGTTTCCTCAGTTCCAAACTGAGTTATAGTCATTCAATGTATTTTTGGTTTTGCTTGCAAAATATATGCACCAAGGTTATAAATACTGCTTGAGCCAGTATATGGATGTGTCAAAGGGGTGCAATATAGTGCCCAACAATTATATACTACAGACAGCTGGAGGAGTTTTTGAATTTTACAGAGCTTCTAATTTGTTTGTTTGTACCTTAAGAACCTGAAAGTAACTAATGTGTAAAATTTTGATAATTTATGACACTTCTGGTCTATTTGCTATAAATAAGCAGGATATAAATAGAAGAGTATTTGAAGGGATCAAACTCACTTTATTCCTTTATTTATACTTACTATACCATTCTGCTGAAATATTATTTTCATATTTTAAATTGACTATTTATGAAATTGTCTTACCTGGTCAATTGGGACTATGAAGAACATAATCAATAATATAATTGAATTTGGTCTCTAGATTTCATCTCTAATCCAGAGGGTCACCTAATTGGAGAAAGCAGACAGTGATTTAAAGAAACGCAACTTGTGCTGACCTGGTCAGTGAGAGTGTAGAAATAAAAGTTGTGCTTCATACAAATTCAAGGCTCTTTTTTTGCATGCTGTAGTCCTACTCCTCTTTGCGAAAAGGTAGCAAAATCACATGAAATTCCCGGTCAGTATCCATAAGCTTCCTGTATTTTAAGAATTTTGATAAGGTACTTATGGGAGACTAAGACAAAATTAAAGGGAGGAAATAGGAGAAAGTATAGTATGAGCCTGTTTTTTCTGTTGTAGTCTAATACTAGAATGCAGTGTGTTTTCTAGTTTTGTTTGCTACTTTCTCTAGTATCTGTCTGCACACTGTAATACAGGCAGAAGTAAGCTTGCTCAGGCCATTATCCAAGTAAATCTGGCAAAATAAGTGCCAACTCTGCTTGAAAGTCCTGTTGAGACACAGCACATGTGACTTTTTATATGTGTATACATATATAATGAGCTTGTGCGTAGTACCACACAGATGTGTCACTAGCTTTTGGCTCTGTTGACCTTCGGTTCTGGTAGAGCAAACCTGTGTCAGCCAGCTGTATGTGTCTGCCCCCCATCTCGTATACCAAATCATGAGTTATTCTTCATTATATCCCCAGTCTGTGTACAGCTGCTCCTGCCGAGTGCTTCATATCATAACGTTGCAATGAGTAAATGATGTTTTTAGCTAATGTAAGACAGAATGTCTTCCTTAACTTTGCAAATAAACCACAGGGTGAAAAACGTAAACTGCTTTCAGCTGGAAAAAATATACTTATCTAGGATCACTTAGTAACTAAACCATTCTGCAGAAATATCATTTTCATATCCATCCGTTGTTGATGTGTAGAGTTGCCAACACGATAAACCAGACAAGGATTCCATTTTTATTGTCCTCACCAGCACGGTCCATGCTAACACTGCAACTTTCAGTAGGCTGATACTCCGATGTGTTTCTTCCAGTATTACAAGTACTGGTATCTCTGGTAGATACTGCCAGTATCTGATGGATAAGTATTTTTTTACAGTCTTGGCTTTAAATTAATAATAAAATTTTTCCCTCCCCAGTAATCAAATACTGCTGTAATCAGCTTTCTGATGATGTATCTTCACAGTTCTTCACATACTAGTTACTGTAATTCTATTTGCTGTTATGCTACACAGAATAACTTACTTTGCCAAGAAAGATACTGTCAAAGAGGATAAAGTGATTTGTGCTTTTACAATGTTTTACAGCCCGGAAGAGCCTGCACCGTTTCCCCAGTGAAGATGAAGAAACAAAAGAATTGATTTATAATTACACTCCAATTTATACAGGAACATTTTCTTCATTTCAGCAAATCTATTTTTTTGATTGAGTGTCATGTCAAAGGTGTAGTGTTGCTGTTTATAAATGGAATTATTTGCCAGCATTGCATAATTAAACTGATATAGTGCACTGCACATGACAAAGCCAAAACAGTTCTCTTCCTTTACAATGATTTATCCTGTGTTTCTTCTGTGCTGTTGGAGCATTAATATAAAAGTTTACATTCAGTAACATAATATTTATCCTGGATCACACTTTAAGGCAAGCTACAGAAAAATGCATTTTTCTTCCAGGGAAGAGGTCTTGATTATGCTTCTAAACTTGGAAATAATTAGGTTATTACAAGGAAAAACACTGTGTTCATGTATTTTAAAATGAGAGTTATCTTTGTAAAGTGTTGTGGACTATGATAGCACTAGAGGCTTAGATACATTGCTTAGTAAAATCTTACTATTTTCAAATGATTTAACAAATAAGACTTCTGATCTTGGGTTTGTCGTAAGTATATGTATGTAACCAAGTTCTTGACAGGGACTATTTTGTCATTTGAAAAATTGACCAACATAGTAAGGAGGTGTGATAGCAAAGAGACATTTTTGCCTAAAAAGCATGTTATATCCCATTTGTGAAGCTGTTTCTCTTGTACATTCAGCATTGTTTGGAGTGTTTATACCTTGTGACGTCTACATATATATGAGGATGCAGTGTAAACTAGGCATTGCAAATATCAGGTAAAATAAGTAAGTTTGGAGGGCATGGTTAACTGCTGATTCCACTTTCTGTTCTTTTCAAATTCAGTGTTATATATCCTCCCAATAATTTATTTGAGAGTAACTGGAATCAGCAGACAGATAAGAGATGCAGACATCCATTCTTTGTATTTAAAAGAACGTAAACCTAATTTTTTCTTTACATAGTCTGACTTTTCCTGTAGCTACTGGGTAGAATTCTCACTTTGAGTCAAGAGGGAGCTTGCCATTAACTCAGTAAAGACAGTAGTTAATTTCTGTATTGTTGGATAGAGTTTAATGCAGCTAGAATTCAAACAGCAGATGAATGTATATGAGAAACCTATTAATGTTGACACAATCTGATAATAGCAGTTGCATTCAATATACTGTGATACCTTTTTTCTTTTTTTTTTCTTTTGCTTTGCTGCACACTTAGTGAAAATGTTGTTCAGTGGTTTTGTGTGGTGTCCAAAAAGGAACTAAGATGAAACAATCAAATATAACTCTCCTCTATTGCATAGATTCCAAACTCTGTTAACATCAGTGGGGATTTGGAGTTTATGAAGAATGCAGCTTTGTACCTCAGCTCTGTTTTGTAGTACCTTATATGCTCAAGTACCATATCTGAATAAAGCTGGTACATTTCTCAGGTTTTTCAAGTAAAGGACTCTCTAACTTGTTCTTTATCATGAAACAACTGTGTAAGAGAATGTGAAATGCGTTTGTTAAAAAAACTGTAAGGAAACATTAACTGTGACTGCCAGAAAGACACTACCAGGTAATTACAAGCATAAACATGTGATATTGCAGATTATTTCTACATTTGTCAGATTGGCCAAATTCAGTAAATAGAACCCTTTTTTAATGTAGGTGACTGTATTATATTAACTATATTAGCTGACTCCTGAGTAGAACCAAGAGTAAAAAGAGGATTACGCTGTACAGTTGTATATAAATGTAGCAGCTAAGATACTTACAAACCAGGTCCAGTCTTCTTATTCAGGCTGAGTTCTTTGGAATAGCCCTAAGAATTTACCTAAGTAAGGAGGGCAGGATTTAGCCTTAAAAACAGGGGTCAATCTTGCAAGTGAAATGTCTGCTAACTGCAATGGTAGTAATTAGTTCCTAAGTGTGTAACTATAAGGAATATTGTGTATAATATGATGAGAGAGCAGTGTATTTATTCTGAATTTGTATGTGTCTTTCCTTTATATTCCCTATCTTGTAAAGCCTTATTTGATGGTATCAATGATTTTTCTATGATACATGAAATAAACTTTTATTCAAGCAGATGTTCAGGTTTTTTTCACTTTTAGATACCATGGATAGAGCATTAATAGTCATTGTCTTTTTATTTCCATCTGTGACAGTCACAAAACAGGAGGCTACTGTTACCTGTATCCGCTTGGTATGGTCATGTCAACAAGTCAGGGTCAGGATGGTCAGATCCATGGCCTGGCACAGACATACCTACGGCGCAGCTCAGGCAGGGACCTGTGTCCCGAGCCTGAGCTTAAGTGCAGCTGCTGAGCCAAGGGGCAGAGGCTTTCAACAAGGCTGCCCATAGCTCTTTCTCGTGCAGCCCTGTCACAGCAGGCTCATCCCAGGTGCAGAGTGTCAGAGCTCACTTGTGCACGGGCAGCCAAACCCCTACAAAGGTGGGAAGGGGTTGCAGAGCCAGTGGGTGCTCTCAGGACTCTGAGAGCTGTAAGCAAAGCAACTGCTGTCTGCAGTGTTCAGTGAAATGAGAACTTCTCTCTTTCCCTTGTAACATCTGACATCTTCCATCAAGTTCTCCTCCAGTCAGAAGCAAACTATAGGAACCCAGAATTGGCTAGCACTCACCCAATACCGGGTTTAAAAATGGGTTTTAAAGAAGTTTCATTAGACCTTCTCTCCGCTCTGGGTGATTTACAATATGTTTTTTCATTGCTCGGACAGAACTTCTAACAGGTTTTTAGGATTAGTGCTGGAGAAAGAAGAAAAGGAGCCTGTGGCCATACTCTCAGCTTATTCAGAGAATGGCTTATGAGCCTAATCATCTTGCTTGCTGCTGTGTGGGAAAAACATCCATTGATCAGCAAGGTAACCCTGCGTGTATTGCAGATTGTATTAAAATATGTTTTAGAAGTAGTTTGAAATAGTTTTCTCTTTGTACTATTCTTTGTACTATTCTGGTTTTACCACTAGATGGCCTACAAGAACCAGTATTTCGTGCAGTTCTGTAATCGGGTGTGGTGATGTTTCAGAAGTTTAAAGTGACATGTTGAATAAGATATTTACTGTACTGTGGTATTTACTTCTGTACTGGGGTATTTGAGATGTTGGGGAAAAAGAAGGGAGAAGACAGAATAAGACTGGAATTTTATTGGTGTAACTGGCCAGATTGACATAATTGCAGGAGAGAAACGGAGAGTACATGTCGAATTAATTCGGCTGGAATTAAATCGTGATTATGGTGAATATTTAAAACATTTGAGCATTAGCTGGAGGTGGCTGGAACGACACCCCTATTTTCAAGTGGCTGTTCCTCCCCTATAGCTACAGAATCTGTCTTGGTTCCTTTTTGTATAAATATGAAACTAGCTCTTGCAAAACAGGACAGTTTAGATGGGAATATCTGAGAACCTGAGCTTAGGAAAACCTTGCCTGGGAGGTAGGAAAGACAAGTTTGAACTCCTTCAGGTAAGGAAGAAACATCCTTAGTAAGTGCTCTAAGTACTAAGTTAAAGAGTAGGAGGGAGAGCCTAACCCACAAGCTGATTTGCGGTGGGAAAAAATGCTTAAAACAACCCACCCAAACCCCCACCGCTTTGGGGCTGACCAGCTGTGCAAAATTCCCTAGCAAGGAAGTGAATCCAAAGCAGAGATCAGTCTCTGAGCAGACCATGACCCTATTCCCACTTCAACGCCGACTAGCTTATTTTAAGGCTAATTTTCAACCTTTTTCACTTCATCAGTGCCACCTTGTTCTTTGCTGTGGATGCCACTCAGCAAAAGGATATTGAAAACTGGACCACACTGCACTTCTGGGCAGATTTCCATAGAAATTAGCAGTCTGTTAGGGAGTGGTGGTTCTTTTCTTGGAACAGTGAGGAAAGCACAGGGACAATTTGAACAACCAGGAAGAGCAATAATGAATAGTTTCCCAGTGTGTGTTATCCCTGCGTTGCCCTTGGAGTCCCGAGGGGAGAGAAACAGCCGTGTGTGTGATCAGGCAGCTGAAGACCGTGTGCCAATGCAGACTCAGGAACGTTTGGGTTTGAGGTGGGAGGGTGTACACAAGAAGATTTCACAGTCACTTTTATCATAGCAGTTCACTTAAATTTTTATTTTATCTGGGGTTGGTTTTTCTTCTTTCTTCTGCGGGGTTCACTTGTATGTATCTGGTGGTGATGGTGTCAGAAAAGCTATGGGAGTTGGCTAACATTCAAGTCCCATTAAGGTTTCTAAATGCCTGTTCGAATTATTTTGGTTTGAGTACTTACATGGAAGACAGATTGGCAGATACTGTGAGGTGATTGATTACCTTCCCTTGTTAGCCTTGTGTCTTTCCCCAGCGCAGGCCTTTCTCCTCATCCAGTGCTTATTTATAGGGCAAATCGTGAGGAATATCCTGCCCAGGGCCACCTGTTGATCAGGGTGTATTCCAGCTTTCATCACTTCCTCAATGTTTACATCTGTTTCATAAGGTAAGCAGTAGGTTTTAAGAGCCAGCTTTCTCTATGAGTTCTTATACAAGCAAAAATTTCTAAGACCCCTTCATCCAAAAAAGTCCAGACCGTCTAAAAATAGCTGTTGCTATTTGAAAGAGCTCTTGAACAAGGCATTTGCTCCAAACTTAAGCAAAAAACCTCAAGTTCTTCTCTTTGTGATTCTCGGAAATGTAGTGCAAAAACGCAGCTAAGCTTTCTGTAAATGAAAAACAAAAAGCAAACAAAACAAAAGGCTGAAGGGAGTAAATTCTAACAATTGTTGCTTCTGATCACCAGAGCAATTGGGTTGAGTACCATTAGCCTGGGGCTACCTACCTCCCAAGCTTCCTTTGATGATCTAGTCTGGAAGGTATTTCACTGTGTTGTTGCAGTTATACAAGTCTGAGAGCTGATTTTGCATGTGTGTAATTTCTTACCATTTTCCTGAAGAGTAGATCAGCAAAACCGGAAAGCCTAAAATAGCAATTTTCTAGCTAGGAGCACATTAGGAAATTAGTTTCTCCCTGTGACCTTCTTGAGGCACCAATATAAACAGGTTGTAATCACCTTCTGAATTCAGCTTCAGAGCAGGAAGTTTAAACTTCACATACCTGTCCTTCACTGGGATTTAACTCAGCAGCTCTCACACTAGGCTGGCTCCGAAGGGCCTGCTTTTTCAAAAGACAATGAGACCTTATTATTGTGAGTAATTATTCAATTATTATATTAATTACTAATTGATAATACTATTATTACATTTTATTAGTAATAGTGTTAGTATTAGTGTTACAGAGGAGACACAAACTGCAATGAATACTTTACAGACAATTTCTGAGATTTTTCCAGAGTCCCTGGCAAAATGGAAGTACTCCAAAGATTCTGGCCAGGCCCTTTCTCACTCTGGGTGGAGTTAGTCCTTGCAATCCTTCTAGGCTTCCAAATTAATGACTCACGTTTATACCATTGTACCAGTGACAGGAGTTTGATGGAGGCCACCTGCAGCCTCTCAAAGCAGATCTAACCACGTCTTGTACTTCCAGATTGAGAGAAACTTGATGAACGTTATTACCTGCTTTGCCTTAATTTGAGGACTTTATATTGATTATTTCTCATTGATATTTGCAAGAAGCATCTCAGTCCACCCTTTCAACCAAGAGTACCAGTAAATCTTTTGTCTCTGGAGTTATACCCACAACAGTTCTGCTTGTTCTTTATGGTACTAAACTGAAAACGACAACACTTTGCTCTTACTAGAAACAGCAGCTGGTTCACCCTTCATCCCTAGGCTCTGAGCTTTACTTCAGGTTTCTCATCCCTCCCAAGGATGAGTTTGAACACATCCTTGTAGCTTTCCCACTTTGGTTCTTGCAGCCCATGCTACTTTGCAGCTCCTTAGGGAGCTTCGTTACCGCACTATAGCTTCCAGCCAGCAGTCACTTCCACCAACAGCTGCCATAATCTTCCCAAATTACTGACCGTTCTTCTTCAGACCCTTGCAAATGAGGGAACTGGCTTCATGAACACAATAAATGCTTAAGCAAGCCCAGTAGCTCCCTGGCCAGTGGACGTGCTAGCTGGAGCCCAGCCTGCTGCTCTGCGCTGGGGGGAGATGGAAGGAAGCAGCAGAAGCAGCAGCCTGTGCCACCTGAAGCTGCAGCTCAAGCCATCTTAGCCTGAGCTATGGTTAGGCAGTCAGTACTTTAATGTAGATGTCTTTCGTGTCCTTTTATTCTTCACTGCCAATGTTCTTGCCTTCCCTTAGTTGCATTTGCAAGGCTTCCCTAAGAAAGCTGTTCAGAATCAGCAGTTTCCTCTTTATTTTCCACACCCAGAGGGTCTGAGGCACATGAAATGAATGAATTTGCACTAATTTCCAACTGTTCTAAGTGGGAAAAAAGTGAAACTTGTGCATTGGATATACTGTGGCTTTTTGCTGCACCTTTGTACAGCAAGTAGGGAAAAGTTCTGGTGCAGGTAAAAATGCAGCTTTATATATGAATTTTGTTCTAAGAGAAACTGATTCACATCACATCAGTGTGGAGAATGCCAATCCAGATGATAACACCTCACTGAACAGCAGGGCTTTCTGGGCATGTTTTTTTTCCCCAAATTCCTCACTTGAGCATTTTGATAGTGGAGTCCAGGCTATTTTATAATAAACTACCCTTTTGGCAACCGTTCACACAAAGACTCAGCTTAGATGGTGATGGTCACACCAGGGCTTTGGTGCTAGACTCAGTGATGCCTTCTTCTGTGGCTTGGCTCTCTGTGGCAGTCAGGCCACAGAACTGCACGAGGGAAGAATACAAGTCACGTGGCAGATGACATTTGACAAGTCAAGGTTTAATGAATCACATCTAATCTGTCGTGTCTCACTCACACTTAAACAATGTAGGAGAGTTTCGCTTTCCTAAAGGCAGAGCAAGCCCAAGGTTCATACTCGGCACTACCACACCAGTGAGCGCAGATGCATGCACAAAATGCCATATATTTGTACCGTTCACAAAGGACTTAAAGTGATATTCAGAAGGGTCATAAAGTGCCAAATAATGTTCCTTCTTCTTTCATTCTTCATATGAGATAAAATGAATACCTATGTAGCACGATGAAATGATTTCTACTTAGAAATTATACCTCGTCTGAATAAGTGGGATTTTTTTTCTCTTCTGCTGTTTGGGACCTTGAAAGTGTAGTAGCGCTTCCTTTCCTGCTCACCTTTTCAGTGTGCTGTCCATATCTTTATGATCCATAAAAAGTGAAGAGGCAGGCTTGCAGACATTACATCATCCTCTGCTCCGTGGATATCCCTGCCAGCAGTGGGTTCAGGACTGGATCCTCCTAGAAACTATGCTAGGGCACATAGAGGACTGGGAGGTGATTCAAGACAGCCAGAATGGCTTCACCAAGGACAAGTCCTGCCTGATCAACCTAGTGACCCTCTATAATGGAGTGACTACATCAGCAGACAAAGGAAGAGCTATGGATATCGTCTATCTGGACTTCTGTAAGGTCTTTGACAAGGTCCCCCACAACATCCTTCTCTCTAAATTGGAGTGATATGGGTTTGATGAGTGGATTGTTCGGTAGATGAGGAATTGATGGCATGGTCAGATCCAGAGGGTAGTGGTCAATGGCTCAATGTCCAGATGGAGATCAGTGACAACTGGTGTCCCTCAGGGATCTGTATTGGGAGCATTACTGTTTAATATCTTCATCAATGACACAGACGGTGGGATTGAGTGCACCCTCAGCAAGTTTGCAGATGACACCAAACTGAGTGACGTGGTTGACACGCCTGAGGTATGGGTTGCCATCCAGAGGGACCTGGACAAGCTTGAGAAGTGGGCTTGTGTGAACCTCATGAGGTTCAACAAGGCCAAGTGCAGCATCCTGCGCTTCGGTCAGGGCAACCCCTGGTTTCAATACAGGCTGGAGGATGAAGGGATAGAAACCAGCCCTGCCGAGAAGGACTTGGGGGTACTGGTGGATGAAAAGCTGGACGTGAGCCAACAATGTGTGATCACATCCCAGAAGGCCAACCGTATCCTGGGCTGCATCAAAAGAAGTGTGGCCAGCAAATCGAGGAAGGTGATTCTGCTCCTCTACTCCGCTCTGGTGAGACCCCACCTGGAGTACTGTGTCCAGCTCTGGAGCCCTCGGCACAGGAAAGACATGGATCTGTTGGAATGGGTCCAGAGGAGGGCCGTGAAGATGATCAGAGGGCCGGAGCATCTCTGCTATGAAGACAGGTTGAGACAGTTGAAGTTGCTCAGCCTGGAGAAGAGAAGTCTCCGGGGAGACCTTATTGCGGCTTTTCACTACTTAAAGGGAGCCTTGTCCCCAGACTGAGGGGTGGCATCATGTTTATACAGTGCCACTAGGGCTAGGGTTTACTGTGGGAAGAAAAAAAATCCTGTAAAAAAAAAAAAAAAAAAAAAGCTGTCTTTAGAACAGAGCTTGATTGTCCTGCTCAGTGCTTAGTTACGGTAAATGAAGGGATAAACTGACATTTTTCTTATAGACTTTGCTGCAGCCTCTAAATCACTACCACACATCGTTTTTATTTCTTTAGCACAGCTTATCTCCTGCTAAGTTTGTCATGAATTTATTGCATGTTTTTTAACTGATAACTATAATATTGAAGAACATAATCCAGACAGACGGATGATTAATAATATGAGAAGTAATTAAAAAGAAACATGATCTTGTACTTTCATGAATAGTTGGATTTTTGGTAGTTGTCTTGTTCTCTGTGTCCTGTAGAACTTATTGATAAATTATAATCTAGATACCAAGACTTCAAACCAGACAAGAAAAATTAAGAGAGCTTCATTTATGCAATTTGAGATTAGACTGGAGCACTAAAAAATACAGGCAATTAAAATTTGGGATGTCTCATCTGCCTGATTAAACATCCAACAAGATGCGTGACTGACACTCCTCTCCAATCTTCATTTATTTTTTAATATTAAAGAACTCCTCAGATGTATATAAGCCATCTGCTGTTCTCAGACGCACTGAGCCTTGCTGTATTATGCATCCGCAAAGCATTTTCATTTGATGCCATTAACTATGGAAATTTGCTCATGAAAATTTCCAGTAGAAAAAGCTGATGCTTTCTAGACATTTCTGATTATGGCCCAAACGTCTTTCCCCTGTTGTCCGCAACCACTCTTTTTTGACCATTACAGCTATGCTACAGACTGCTTTGGTGTGAGAAATAACACCAGCCAAGTGACAGCAGCCAGGCTGGGTCCTTCTCAACAGGTTTGGGCTGCTAAACAACCTTATTTCCTCAGTGTGCTGCAGAAATCACCTGGAGATGGGGCCTTTGCTCAGCCGGTGGGCTATAGAGCAGCCTGGAGCCTAAATTGTGGTGTGATGAACATCATGGTCTAACAGTGCCAGGGTAAGCAGGAGAGCATGACAGCGTGCAGGGAGTTTCAGGGGGAGGAAGAAGCCGTGTTGGCTGACATGGACAGCAGGAAGCCCAGGGAGGGACTCGCCTGGGTGAGCATCCCAGCTGGCCACCCTGACACCCTGCTTCACACCCGCTGTCACAAGCTGAACCGTGCCTTAATGCTGCCTTTTTCCATCCTGCAAGGGCAAGGAGAGCCCACAGCCCTTCTCAGGCAGAAGCAGGGTTGCAAGACAACGTGGCAGGAAGTCCAGCCTAGGCTGGCCTCACCCAGACCTGCCATGCAGCTGGTGATGAGCTGCCTCTCCTTTCTGTGCCTCCGTTTGCTTTCCTACCTACTGTGCCTTCTGTCTGCTGGAAGCGGTTATACGTTTGTACAGTAACAAGCGTGCTGGGATTTGCTGGGACAGCTGCTGTAATACAGCAAACATATGGAAATGAGAAGGAATACATCAGTGCCATAAAAGAAACTAGCCCTTAGGTCCTGGATGCAAGCTGAAGCAAGACACGGCAGTTGCAGTCGGTTAACACTGTGAGTTACTTCAGGCGCTGGACTTCCCAGTTGACTCTTGTTTTGCTTGATTTGAACAAGTACCTGCAGCTTTCAGTCATCTGCCTGCCTGCCAGCTGCAGCATCTGAAAGATGGAAACCCTTAAAGAGATTTCTTCTCAGCCTTACGGATCAGGACAGGGATGAAATGGCAGTATTCAGCGGGTAGCTACCATTTGACCTTCAGTGCTGATAGTCTGCTTCCACCAGCAAAATGCCAGGGGAAGGCCACGCATGAGGGAAATAGCCCCTAAACCCTCTGCTGAAGGGAGCCCATTATGTAGCACCAGTTCTGTGGACCTCTTCAAGCTCCCTGAGGGAAAAAGTGGTGGTGAGGAGGTACTACTCTGACGAGTGAGGCACGATTTCACTGTACCAAGCCCCATCATACCGTAGAAATGTCTTTCTCTGAGAAAAGGTGGTAGCTGACCCTGTACCTGTGCACGTGACACTGTATGGCACCCACCCCCCCCCCCCCCCCCCCCCCCCACCCACACACCTACCCCCACGGCGGGNCATTATGTAGCACCAGTTCTGTGGACCTCTTCAAGCTCCCTGAGGGAAAAAGTGGTGGTGAGGAGGTACTACTCTGACGAGTGAGGCACGATTTCACTGTACCAAGCCCCATCATACCGTAGAAATGTCTTTCTCTGAGAAAAGGTGGTAGCTGACCCTGTACCTGTGCACGTGACACTGTATGGCACCCACCCCCCCACCCCCCCTCTAATTCAATCAACCCAATTAGCTGCATGGAGGGGAAGTCACTGGTGCCACACAGCAAAGATTTCATCTCTCTCAGGAAAAAGGTGAGATTGAAATGTGCGCCTTCTCAGTTGTGAAGCATGCGACCAATTTTCAGGTTGCTCCCTATACGACTTGGGCTTCTCTTTACCTATAGCTGCACCAGCACTTCCCACTCACACTGCAGGACCAGCCAGGACTCGATGCGGCAACGTGGAGCGGAGTGAGCTACATGCATCGGAAGAGGTGGATGAGCAGCTATGATGGATGCAAAGGACTTGGAGACTATGCAAGTGTCTTGCTGGGTCCAGGTATATTTTATGCCCTCATATTTTCCTTGTGATTTTCCCTTTTGCCCTCTGTGTCTTGTACAACCCTCCCTCTTCCTCGTTCCTTGCAGAAACGCAGCAGAAGAGCACAGCGAGGTCAGCAAGCTGCGTATGTTATTGGTCACACAGCAGTCTCAGCCCTTTGAATTCCAGCGTTTGACTGCACAGAGTGCAATATGCATACTCCACGCAATATCACCGTCCCATTGCAAACTAAGAGAAGTCAGCATGAGAAAGTAAGCTCGGTTTATTTTATTTTATTTTATTTTATTTTATTTTATTTTATTTTATTTTATTTTATTTTATTTTATTTTTATTTATTTTTATTTTTTTTATTTTATTGTTTCTTTGCTCCTAATGACCCTTTAACCTCCTGTGAGGCAGACCATGACAGGAGGAAGTGGATAAAATGGCAAATTGTTATGGTCACGCCTTATCCACTTAACGCACAGAATGCAGGTATTAAACCAAGAGGACTGCAAATGCAGACCACGTGGCATATGTGCAAAGAAGCACTCCGGTTTATGATGGTCTCTTCCCAGACTGAACAGAGATTTAGTCCAGTGCAAGCAGTGTCTGGAGCTCACCGAGTATTCTGAAGGGGTAGGCTGCCTGTCGCTCCGGCGGGCACTAACTCAGCTCTTGCTGTGGCTGCGATCATTGATAATGACCTTTATTTCTGTCACTGGGGCCAGTTTCAAAGACAGACAACTTCCTGTCTGCAGGTTCACCCAAATAAACACATACTATATAGCATTAAACATGCCGTGTCCAAGGTGCATGTGCCCTAGGGGCGCTGGATTTAAGGTTTGCTGTGCTAACAGTCTGTGTATTCATACTGAACAAATCAAGGGTTGTGTGTTTACAGCCAGATCAAAGCTAACACTCACCACAAGCCAACCCCCCCTCAGAAGATTATGAGATTACTAGAAATCTGGGAAACATCCCAAGTCCTCAGATGATGATTCCAAATGATGCCAAGCAGTTGTAATTTCTGGATGGGGAGAAAGGACATATCCAGGAGCAATGGCCATGCAGTAGCCCTACACAAAGGATCCCCATAATTTAAATTCTGTTGCACTATATCAGCCTTTGTACTATAGTTTTATAGTACACCTCTTTATTGCAGTGTGGTTTTCAGCAAAGTCTTTTTGTCTTCTTTGGAAAACCATTTAATAAACTCTTCTGGCTTTTCTTTGATTTTGCAAAAATAACAACAGCAAACCAACATAGCACTGAGTTTTGGTGAGGGCAATAGGACCTCATGTGGTGTTAACAGCGGCAGTACAGGGACGACTACTGCTCAGTTACTTTTCGGTTGAGCACTGAAGTGGAAGCAAAGTCTGGGGACTGTGTCAGATTTCCTGACTATGTTTTTAAACTGATTTAAGTGTTCAGCAGCACTTTTAACTACTATGAAGAATAATACATTTCTACTTGAGTCTCTTAACATAGTCCGTGGAGGATTTTGTGGTTTGTGGTTTGTTTTTGTTTTAAAACTTCTCTCACTTTTCCCCTGAGGGAAAAAGAGACATAGATAAAACCCAGCCCTGTAAATGACAACACATTATTTTTAGTTCCTGAAATCATCTATGCTTAATTAGTTTATCCAGCTGAAAATGAAAAAGAAACCCCCATGCCCTACAGCAATATGTGTTCATGTATAGCTCCTAAAATCTTAAATCCTTTAATTTGTCTGTAAAGAATACCCGTTAAAGTTGTGTGTGAAAAAAGTGGCACAATCCTTTATACATAATCCTCATACTTAAAAAAGTACAAATACTTTCCTCTTTTTTATAAAAGCGGGCAACTGCACCCTCAACCTGCACACACCCATAACATGCCTTGAAAAATACCATCAGAAACCTAAATGTAATGCAAGAATCTCACCTTCTCTGTTGGTTTCCTGCATTGCTCTTTCTCTTTGCTTGTGTTTGCTCCTCACACAGCCCATGGAGTTAATCTCCCTGTGACTGGCATATTTTTCTAAATTACCTCTTCTCCCCAGATATGGAGTATTCCCTTATGTTTTCTTCTTTGATGCACCTTTCAAAATTCTCATCTTTTCCACTATTTTCCATGGCTTGTGTCATGTGCCATATCATTCCTTCTTTTTTGTCCTTACCTCAGTTTTTCCTTAAAAGAGGTGGAGCTTTTATAGCTCTTCTGTTAAATGGCATGATTCACAGCATGATTTTGGTGTTGTTTTCTCTGTTCCTTTCCTTTGCAAATGTACCCGTGCTCAGAGCTTTCTTCATGCCACACCTCACACCTCATTTTATCACCCCCGTGCCTGTGTCCATGAAGTGAAGAAAATAAACTGCTCAAGAAAAGGCAAGGGAGACCTTATGGCCTGTGAGCTTTCCACCCACTCTGAGGTTAAGTGCAGCCAAAATTCAACCCCCATCCTGTACAGAGATCTCCCCGTGTCCTGTCCATCCAGGCTGAAGGAAAAGGAGCCCTGGGGATGTTGTGAGCCTCCTGCCCTGGGATCTGGTGTTGAGGACGGTGTGTCCTCCAGGCACTGAAGCTTTACAAAGTGGTTGGTGGTAACACAGCCATGCTGGCCTCCGGGTGACATACGGCATATTCAGCTACTTGAGGAAAGCCATCACTGTGGTTACGTCAGTACAGAAAATAAAGCGGGCCAGGACCTGTGCTCTAACGTTTTGCTGAAGTGGCCTGTCTCTGTGAGCAAGTGCCACGTAGCTATTACTATTCTCATTTCACAGAAGAGTGCAGCACCAAGAGATTAAATATTCCAGGCCAAGTCCCACAGTGGGTCTCCAAGTCACATCCACAGTACAATTTGGGCCATTAGGTTGAGGTCTCACTAGCAGGTAGTTCTGCTTCTTCAGGGAAAGCCCGGTGTCTTCTGTTTTCTTAAAGCTTCTGCAGCAAATACAGCTAGCAGATTGCCTTGCAATTTCCTAGCACAAAGGGATAAAGGGCTGCATTTTCTTCTCAATTTTCCAGTAAGGCTTGGACCCCAGTGTAACAGCTGTATTAAAGTAGAATAAGTAAGCACATCTACTGAGGAAGCCGAGTCTTCATTCTTCTCCAGGAGGACAAAGACACATCTACACACCATTAATTATTAATGCAATGGCCCAAGCAGGTTTTCATCAGTTGTTTTAAATGTCATTATAGAGGATGTGAGTGTTTTCAGAAGATAGCTTTTGGAGTATATATTCCAGGCAGATCCAGGAAGTCATGTGTATGTAATTTGGAAGCAGAAACTCTATTTATTAAGGAGCCCCCACTTCCAACATACTGACTGTTGTTATGCAAAATTATATGTCACACAGAGCAGACTGAGAGTCATAGCTACACTGGAGGAACAGAATGAATCTCAAAAGGTAGGAAGCCGGTCTTGTAATGCATTATTCATGGCTGGCCAAATTAACCCCAAAAACTGGAAGTAGGGGAAGAATGCACAATTTATAGCTTTTTTTGCTCCCCAAAAAATCTGACTCCAATATTGCATTTGCTGCACACATGATCTTCTTGTTTAAGCAATCTCCAGAAAGAGGTTTCACGGTGATTAGATATTTCTGCATTGTAAGTTTAAAAACTAGCATAGTTACCAATAAATGTATTTTGGTTTCCTGTAATAAACAACTACTACTGAACAGGAAATAACTAGTATTTTTTCTGATGCGACTGGCATTTTAATTTATTTGCATGGTAAATCATCCTTTGGGAATATGAACTTCCCAGCAAGTCAGAGAAATGAGGACAATCCCTAAATGCATCAGTAATTTTGTACTGTAGATTACTGCTCCAAGAAATGCATTACCTGAATAAGGAGGAGAGAATCCATCCGTAGCCCTTCTAGACATACAAAAGAAAAGTATTTTATTATCGCTGAATTAGATTGAATCAGAAACAGGGCACAGCCCTTTTTTCAAGCAACTACCTCAAGAAAAGAATCTGAATATTCAGAATTCAAATGGTGCCTGACTTTCACATTCACTTTTACAAAGTTAACCTACAAGTCTCTTGCTGAGAGATAAATCAAGCAAAGTTTCTCCATCCTCTGTCATGATGGAAAGACTACAGTACCCTTTAGAAGAGGAATTTTAAACTACAGGTAGTCATTTCTCATGTATTCTGGATGGATTATCTGGTTTGTGAGTTAACCAGGACATAGAAAAAGAACCCAAAGGCCTAACTTTTTGATGGTTCATTTTCAGTTCTCAAGGTGGCATGTGTGTGCCTATTTAATAAATGTTTTTCCTTTAAATATGTTTTTGCTTTATCTAGATTTCCTCAGATACTCAGGAGTTAACCATATTCTGAACTGTCTGAAGCTGATTATGCTTCATTGAAAGATCAGGGAAGTAAAAATACAGGATTTGGAAGCAGGCTTGTTTCACATTCCTCCAGCTTGACTCTGGGTTGGACTGAGATCCCCAAATTAAGAACTTGATTACCACAAACCCCATACTGGAACATGAGAGACACAGCTCCCTTCCTTTTGCTCCATTGATAATGCCAGGTGACCGGACTCCTAAATTTAGATATTTCATATAAAAATGCCTAAACTTAAGTGAAATTAATCTATTTCTACTCATATGTGAGCCATCTGAGCCCAACCCATTTGTTTTAACAAACAGTTTCTCCAAAGCGACTTTAGCATAGCTGAGACTTGAGGCATCACCTAACTGGATGTACACTCCAGGTCTCATTGATTCACCCAGCTTCCATTTCTACTTCATTGTATAATTTATTTTCATGTAAAAATGTAATCCAGTCTTTGCTAATGTATAGTATGAAGTCCTGACTCAAGTGAAAATCATATTCTTCTGAGGTTCTGGATTTTTTTTTTTACCGCAAGAGTTTTAGGTGATGGTAAAATCCAAGTCTGATAATTAGGTGTATATTATACACATCCATGACCAGAACGCCATGTTCATTATCCAACTGTAAGTAAATAATAGTTCTTGTTACTGAAGTGAAAGATGCAATGAGGTGATACTTCCTGGAGTGGATAACACTGTGTGCTTCCAGATAATGGCAACAAGTTAAACATGGGAATATAGCTCCACAGGAGCAGTTGTTTATGGGACAGTACCTAGTCAAATTTGGATTACATGTACATTAGCAATATATTTGCGGTAAAACAGCAAAATCAACTGTTAAAATGAGATGTCTTTTGCAGTGTTTTGTCCTTATATATTATATATAATTCACGGATTTATCTTAGCACTCTGCAATGATTGATCCCAGTGGGACTTGTGACATTTCAGCAGTATGTACCAATAAATGAGATGTGCTACTCATTTCCCTCTGCTATATTTTTGAAATAGCACTCTTAAAAGTGTGGTGGTATTTCTACCACTAACCATGAGGTGGCATAACATGCACAGCAGAACAGCAGTCAAGCCTTCCTTTTAATATTCCTTTGTACATCATATTTCTTAGGAGATTACATTTTAATGGTGAAAGATGGGTTTTAAAACTACCTGAGCTTTTAGAATCCCTACACTATTACAAAAGCAATGACAAAGCCACATATTTGTGTGTGTATGTTGTGATGGTTTCATTCTAGCAAATGATAATTTTGAGCAAAATACTACGTGATGATGCTAAAAATAAAATTACAATATTTTCTTTTTTTTTTTTTTTTTAGATTGCGTTCCACTATCTAGTTTTTTTTTAGTGTTCTGCCCTTTGTAAGTCTAATTTATTTCTTTTCCTGAATCTCTCTTCCTTCACAGGGCTAGCCTCTCCAGGCTTGATTTCCTTTCAGATTATTGTAATGTGAAATGGATTTGATGAGTTAAGAATAGCCACAAGTCTAATTTCTTACTAACTGGGCAGATTAATAGGAGTGTCTTTTAAATCAGGTACCTATTACACATCTGTTAACTACATACCTGACTTTAATACTTCCCCAAACACACAGCTTAACTTAATGAGGTGGAGTCTTAATTTGGGTAAGAACATCTTTATCAGAGTGCATGAATTTAATATTTTATCATCAAAAGTGCATCAGAAACTAATTTTTTGAGCACAGCTTTTGGTACTTGCTTGCTTGAAGAAAAAAGGTCAAAGATTCTGTAATCCTAAATAAAATCCAGCACAAAAAGACTTCTTGCAGATTTGAAAAACTCCCTGGCAAGCCATAAATCAGGACTGTATGCCACTGGTCTTGCTCCCTAGTAAACACAGACTCTATTATAGCTGTCTCATTTTGCTCACTGGAGCACCTTACGATAAAGGGATGCAAAAGGGAAGTAAATTTAAGCTGTCAGTGGAGGATACTTTATACTGTAAAAATCCTGATCCTCCCCTTCCCAACCCACAGAGAGAGAAATAGAAGCATGGAAGAGATGGGACCAGGACATAGGTGTTATGCGAGCCTTTGTCAGGGGTGGCGGGAAGGAGGTGCTTGCCCAGGGGAGACAAGCCAGGAGCTGCAGGTGATTGCTAGGCTGGTAGGACCCTGCCTGTACCAATGGGGCCCTGTCACCCTGTCCGCAATAAGAAGAGTGGCCACCATCTGGAGATCACCAGCAAAGGTGGCGGTGATGAGGCAGGTTCGAGATGAAGCCAAGAAGCAGCGTCGTTGAGTTGGGCGGTCCCTGGCCAGGCACATGAGCGGCCACCGCACAGCTCAGACAAGCACCACAACCCAAGGCCTGGGTTTAAATGAAGTTAAATGCAGGTCCTGAGCAAAGCAGGGGAAGTCCCCGATGATATCTCCCAGGGCTGTTTCCCAGCAGGCCGCTGCAAGTCACAGAGCCCAGGGGTGGGAGCTGGCTGTGGCAGCCAGACCCTTTTGCTCCTCTCAGAGCTCTGGGCTCCTTTGGGCTTCCTCCAGAGCTGCCAGCGAGTGCTGGCGCCAGGATGGGTCCTGGGGGTGTTCCCATGGGCAGGCAATGGTCTCCATAGATGTTTTTCTGGTCTCCAAACACTCCAAAGGGCACTCCCTACAGCAGTCAAGCTGCAGCCTCCTCTAAACTTCAGGGAAAACAGACTTATTTGAATTATAAGGCCTTTAGACACCAAAACATGACTGTGAATATGTATGTGTAAGAGTGCCATAGAAGGTTACTGGTTATCACACACCTGAGGATCTGGCGGCAACCTATAAGCCAGGCAGCTTTATTTGCTAAGAAAAACAATACATTGAAGTGTGGATTATTAATGTCAGACCAAGGTTGTTTAAAGAAGTTGTTGGCGTGCATTTGCCCCAGCACTTGGGACTCTCTACCTGCTTGCCACTCTGGTTCTGGCTACACAGATAAAGCAGGATAAGTGCACCCTTGTGATGTTTTATAGAACAGCATAGGCCAACGTGGGGAGCTGACTTGTTTTCTCATGTGTAACACAGTTCTCATTCCAAATATGTCATGTGCTAGGAAATGCTGTAACCCTTCCCCGGTGCCCTACTAATTGGGCAGGTACATAATGTTGTGGAAAAAGAGAAATTAGATTACTCTTGGAATCGCATTCAGCCAACTTACAAATCAGCTTCAGCGAGTTTGCTTGGCACTGACTTACAGGAGTGTTTTGAAAGCATGGCTGCATATGACTGGTGTGAAATAAGTAGGAAACTGGGACAGAAAGCTTAAAGAAGTGATATTGGGTCCTAGGGGGACAAGCAAAACAAGGAGAATCCTTTTTGCCTTCCTGGTATTATTTATGCATGGCTGCTGTTTACTGAGACTATCGTCAGAGTCTGTTACTGGTTTTAAGAGGCAGTCGACCATGCAAGGGCAGCTATTCCACAAAGCTGGCACATCCAGGACTGTGTTGTGTCACTGACCAGCAAGCACATGTGCATAAGCAGGAATTAAATCCAGATGTTTAATTTGTTTAAAATCAGAGAGAAACATTCAAACTGCAACTCGTGTGAAGGAAATGGAAAGTATGGCAAGAAACCATCATTTATCAGCAGTTGCTTATCAGCCTGAGGAAAACTGTGCATCTTACATGTAGCTGTCAAACAGAAAGCAGTACAGGCTAGATCTGTGTCCTTAGCTGCTAAATAATTATTTAGGGTCCTGAACAGCCTAGTGCCCCATGACGGTGAAGCAGAGCACTGCTGGTACTCCTGGGCGATCAGGGCTGCTCTGGCACGCTGTGAGCACATCACCAGCATGCAATGCAGACATAGCTCCCAGGGGCAGACCCTGCAGCAGTAATCTTGATATATCTTCTTTATGTGCTCATTTTCACAGACCTGAATTCCCTGATTGTCCGAAACGCATATATTGGTTTGCTAAGGAACCCTCCGCAAATTAATGAATCTTTCAGGCTGATCCCCAGTTATGGCTGCAGGGATAGTCAGCTCCCTGGACAAGAGAGGAGAGAGAGACCACTTCTTTAAGGCTGCCTTGATGACGGCACCCTCCATCTTATGCAGCCCTAACCCATCAAACCTCTGACAGGACCTCAGGGTCCAACCCAGCCACCGTGCTCTAAAAGCACTATTCTGGCAGGCAATGACATGACCTCATCACCATGTCGGGCAGGAAAGAACCGGTTTCTATCAAAACGCTCAGCATAGTGGGTAAGAACTGAATTCGTTTGCAAAAAATATCCTGCTGACATGGGAGCTGTACATGGAAGGAACATTTTACCAACTTGAAAAGAAACTTCTTCAGTGTATAAAAGAGCTCCCAGGTTGTAATTTGTTATAATTAAAGTAGATGAGGCTGATACTGGAAGGAGGCAAGCCAATTAGTTTGGGATGTCAATTTTTGTTTGCCACTGTCAAAGTCTGTTAAAGGAACTTGATAGATTGCTGGATTGGCTTTTTCGACCAGATAATCCCCACGTAAAAGACAAGCAGGCAGCTGGGTGCAGAGAAGAACATCGCAGTTGCTGTTGAAAAAAGGCTGCACCTGCCAATGTGGTGCTCGGAGGTCACAAAGGTGTTGCAATCCCTGAGCTGTGGGCAACTGGATGGAGAGCGGAAACTCAAGACCCAAACATGGAGCAGAGCCCTGCACGGCAGCTGTGGACAAAGAAAGCCTGTGCTCAACGTTATTTGAAAGAGACAAGCCACCAGTTGTTTGGGCTAAAATCTGCCATTTTGGGGGCAGGACTACAGGCTTTTGAGTGGTCCGGTTATGTGTTCTCAGGTTTCAGACAAGAAAAGTTAGTCTTGTCACGTGCTGACCAGCTCCCATAGCTTCAAACTAGAGTATCCTTATTAATATATGGTAAAGACCATCTTATTAATGGGCTCTACTACACTATTGAAAGAAAACAGGTGTTAAATAAAGCCAGCCATAATTCCCATGGTTTTAACTAATATAGCTCTATTGAAAATTATTTAAAGTAGTCAGTGTTGTATCCTAGCACTAAAAAAAAAACCCCTTCAGCAAAGCCAGGCTATGAACTGTTTCATTTCAGACAGTTCTTTCAGATCATGCTTGAACTTAAAAAAAAACATTTATTTCAGGTTTTTGTGTCAAAAATCTCTTTGGATAGGGAAGAGATGGGGGTATCAGCGCAACCAATAATGCCTCCAGCAACACCAGAATTTGTAATAACTAATCACTCTATGTCACTGTACCAGGCAAAAATCTGTTCATTTCTTGATATAATTCCTGTTTTCAGGTCCTGAAGACATCAGCTGTCCTTTTACAAAACCGGTGGCACCTAGCTCAGCCCTCAGTGAATGTGTAGTGCCATATTTCTGCGGTTCTGTCTCTGGTTTTGCTGTCAAAGTACCATTGCAAATCTGATTCTCTGTAAAACTTGAATTAAGCAGAAACTTGGGGAAAGGAAAACAGTCTAAAAGTTTGAAGGACAGATCTTCAGCTCATCTAAGTTGTTATAGTGAGACGTATTAATGCCACCAGAACAGTTTATACCAACTGGTAATCTGCTCTGAGGTTTTAGGATTGTCAGCAAATTCTGTTTTGCAGTACAAACCTAGCCATTTCCTGAAATTGCATGTTACACTTAAGCTTAAGAAAACTATCCAAGTTTATTTAGAAAGCCAGCACTTATTTCCTATGTAGCTGGCTGATCTGGGACTCTCCTAACACCTTACTGAAAGTATGTGTTGCAAAAACAAAGGAATTATTGCTCAAGGCTTCCTACAAAAATGTTAGCCAATATGTTCTACTATATTGGAGAACACAGCAATTAACATTCAAGCCCATTTATTATTCTTACAATTTTTTTCCCCAACAGGTACAGATTGATTGGTACTATTTTTTGTACCTCAATTTAGAAAAGAACGACAGTTTCCTTCAGCATTGCAGCATTCATTTTGGCTTGTTCTAATGAAGACAAATTCCTCTCAATCAGGATCGTTCTGTTCATTAAGTGAGACAGATGGCAGACTCGCTGTACTGGTAACGATTCTGAGATTTTAAGCGTATTTGGGATATACTGGTTTGTGTTCCCCAGCTAAAATGTGATCGATATTTCAGATGGAAGAGAAGTCAGGTTCTGCCTTTGCAGAATTTTTGTGGCGTGTACCCAGTTCTTCATTAGCAAGCTGAAAACCTGAAGGACCCTTAGAAAGGCAGGGTTTAGACACATTCGGATGAATTTGTAAAACACGGTCCAGCAGACGTGTCTGTCTTGGTAGAAAACTAAAGACGTTTCCAAAGCTCTGCCAGAACAGAGTATGAACCTATCCAACTGGTGAGGCTGTAGCACTCCTTCCTTTTCCTCCTGCCTGGTCCTGAGGGTAGTGCTGGGTTCAGTGGGAGACCTTTAATTTGCCAGCCTGTAATAATTAATGCAGGAAAATTAATGATGAAATGTAAAGCCCAAATGGGAACCGCATTGGTCATAGGAATCATCATGCCAGATACCCATACCCTGAACTCTCTCTGTAACTGAGAAAGTTGAAACAAGGCAGCTTCTGGAAACTGTCAGACACGGAACAGTGCTCAGATATCCCGAGCTCTGGAACTATCACAAACACAGAGGGCTGCAGGCACTGCCTAAGTAGACATCATCACTGTTTAAGGCATCATGTAAAGAAATGAAAAAATCTGTCATGCTAGGCAGAAGTAAAATATTACAGAAGTAGATAAAAATGTTTTCACCTTATTAAAATATTGCAGCTATAAAGCAATTCATATTGTATCTTCTTCACGATGCCTCAAAAATGATATTATTCATATTGATTTTGTGAAAAACTACCTGGTTTTTAGTGCTAAGACGAGTTCTTCAAGACGGAACAAACCTGGTACTTTGCAGTATTCTAGAGTATAGGGAGAAAGAGAGTATGAGGGAACACACAAATACACGAGGACAGAAGGCATTATCTTCATACAAAGCATCGCTCTTTTTGGCACATTCTGACTTCACAGACAAAGACATACCATTTGAGGTATATCCAGTCCTAGGAATACTAGGAAAGAGTTTTATTCAGTTGTTGTTTCCGATGACTTTGTCTTAACACTTACTTCGTACTTGGTTTCAGCAAGGTTAACCTATATTCAGGTTGTGTTTTCTTCAAAGACGGTGAGGTCTTTGATTTAACTAGCTGGGAAACAGGTGGATGCACCACAAGAGCCTTGTCACCTAAAAATGATACCGCCTTTGTATTTATTAGCATCCCCATTATGTTTGTGTCAATAAATAACACAATCTTTAGAAAGGAAAGAATCAAGACAAGCCTTCTTCTAGCTCTCATCTGCTCAGACTTGAAAATACATGATTCAAGAGAAGACTGCAAATTTAGGATCTAAATGTTGTTGGACCAGAAATTACCGGCTGAAGACTGTTTAGGATATTTATGAAGGAACTTAGCAGACCTCTCTTCAGATTCTGGTGGGGAGGTAGAGATACACATATCAGAAGGAATGTCCTTCCTGACAGTCTCACTAAAGAAACCATAAAATGAGAAAGCACAAAACCAGAAACAGCCCCAAAACCCTGACGAATTTTCTGCTGGATGCTGAGGCACATAGGCTCTGTGGAGAGACGTAACTCTCTGGGGCATATAACTGTGCACAGCACTTTATACAGTAATTAAGAAGAAAGAAACAAAGCGTTCTGTTAAAAAGACTGCCAGTTCCCCAGAGAAAATAGCTTTGTGTATCACTTTATGCTAGTGGTGACAGAAGAGAAAACAAAATACCACAGAGTTACATAACATGTTCTTTGTCTAGAAGTATTTACAAATAACTTTACAAATTTTTACACACATATTCAGGTTTGCTTGTTTACTTTTAAATTAAGAACAAAATTAGTCCCCAGAGGCTTCTAAGGCTTCAATTGGTGCCTTGCACTGTACATTCATGTTTGGCTTCTTCCTGGGAGAAGGGAGGAAAAGAGTTTAAAAATGTGCAAATCACAGAAATCTGAAGAGCCCTGGATGTCAGGGTTCCTAGAGACCGACATCCATAGAGCGGTTGTCCTACTTCTCTTCAAATCAGACAGATACTGGTGGTGGGCAAAAGAGATTAGGAAAGGAGAAGGAGCCATATATGAATTGTAATAATTAAATGAGTACGTTAGTGCTGGAACATCTGGGTAAGAAGAGTCATAGATCAATTCCTACTGCATACAGCAGTTCAAACAATGCAAGGAGTGGACATTGTGAATTCTAAATACAGCATTGAAATGATCTCTTGTACACTGCTAGGGTTTGACTCCTGCTGCATATTTTGGAGTCAAAATTACTGTTTACTGACACAATCTTGACCAGGCACAGTATGATTCTATCAGTCAAAAAATACTGACTTCTTTGAGAAAGATGCACCCTTCTCCTAGTTTTCACAGGTTGTTTTGTTTTCATGCCTTAACACTAAATGTTGTAAAAATATTGAAATTAAAAAAGAAAAAATTTACAATTTACAAGTGTCCATATAAGTAAATTATTCAAAAATTCAAGATCATCTACAAGGATCTACGAAATAACAACGCTGATAATGACACTGAGCCTGTGGGAAGAACAATCCACATGCCGTGAGAAACGGATGGTGGGTTTCTTCCTGAATGATGAGTCACAAGGTTGGTCTTTTCTTCTAAAATCTGTTTCTTCAGCTACAGCAGCAGAAGTCTTGAGTCCATGTTCATTACTTACTTCGACCTAAAAAGCAGAGTATATGAATTACTTACAAATGAAAACCTGTTCTGTTTATCTTCTAATTTGTGAGATGTAAATTCACACCAGCTGACAGGTTAGTAACTAAGCAACAAGTAGATAAAACACCTCTGGTCACTAATTTCCTCAGCTATAAGACCCACATATAAGGTCAAGAATGAATGGCTGGGTACAAAGGAGTAGCTTTGTGTCATGCATACCACAAAGGTAAAAAAAATTTTGGGAAAAAAATCCATCAAGTGGAGAAACATGTCTGAAGCTCACATAATAATAGATTCTTTTTAGCTAATATATTCTAACAGTGTAAGATGTATTTTCACCAGGTGATAAAATTCAGACATGACCTGATTACAAATATGTGCATTTGAGCTGGACTCACCCTATTTATAGTCCTCACCACAACCACACGCCTGCTGAATCTGTGTATTCTCGCATGACCGCCTGTAAACCATGTTCACTTGTGTAATCTTGGAAAATCTATGATGGTCTTTTGTAGCAATTTTACAGTGGGTAGAGTCTCAGGAGAAGATACAAACAGGACAGGGCCACACAGACTCATCACAGAGGTGACCTCTCCACTGGCAGAGTTTCTCAGACACTGAATCAATCTCACAAGCAGAAGTTAGTAATGTCCCTAGAAATGCTAGTGACATCCCTAATTGGAATTAGGGATTCAGTGTCTGTCCAGACAGGGTTGCCCAAGGCTATAGTAGCACTGGATCAGACATACCCATCCAAACAGGAATAAGGCACATGTAAACTTTAACTGCTGCAAACCATTAGTAGTAATAATAATAATAATGATGATGATAAAAAACCCTAATGCAAACTAAAATGCAACTTTTTTTTTCTTCTAATCCCCATGCTTATTCCTTTCCTGTGTAGCAGTACATGAAGCAATTCTAATTACTACCGAGTGACCTGGCTGTTGGTATTGTGCTTGAAACAGAAGAAAACACAACTGTCTTCTTTATAGTCTTTGTGTTTTAGCCCCAAAGAGAACACGATGGGGTTTTTTCCACTCACTCTGTTGTCTCCTACCTTACACACATCTTAACTGAAACTGTGTTTAGGGCAAAGATCCCACTTCTCCCTGTCCGGTAGCCTAATAGAGTTATAGGCAGAATGATGAGCAAACAGACAAGCTATGATAATTCATATTTGCATTAAAAAATGTTCCCCATGAGAGCAAGTTCAAATTTAACCTCTTCTCAGGGGTGAAAAGGAAAACTAATCTTAGACTTGCTAATCATTAATAATTATGGCAGCACTAAGCAGACATTATACTGAATATGAGTACTCACCAAAACTAGAATGTCTTCTACATAGTTTTGATGAGGCCACAAGACCTTGTATTTTCAACGGGCTCTGTTTAGTTAATTTATGAATGAAATAAGGGAAATAGAAGTGGTAAGAAAAAGGGAAATATAGCCAAGCTTTCATCTATAAAAAGCATCACGTTAATTTTTCCCATGAGTAAAGTGGTAAGGATGGCAAAAGATCTGTAACCTTTATTAAGGCTTTGAATGTATTTAACAAGCATTATTCATGTTCAATTCTATGAGAACAGAAATGGAGTTTTTCACTGCCTGGATATCAAAAGTCACATTTCTTAGGGATACTATGGATTCTCAGACTATATATACCCAATACAGATAGCAATTAACTTATCAAAAAAAGTCAAGAAGGCTGATGTGCTGCAGAGTGATAAACATCTGCAAATTTCCGGCACAATCCACTGACCATTCAAATTGTTTCCAGCAATTTGGCTTGTAATTCAGACTTTGATCACTGATAGTATTTTTCCCCCTTGCTTAGGTAAAGATCCTCTCTGTATCTTCCAGTGCATAAACCCAAAACATCAATAAAGAAGAAAACACAATATAATTTGTCTTCCAGTTTTATACTTCTAGCAGCAATAAAGAGGCCGGAGAGGGTCCTCCCAGCTGTACAAGACTACCCATACATGGGAAATGGGAAGATGCCTTTTAATTGTCCAGTATTGCAAGCTCGCCAACAACCCCAAAATCCTTTGAGCTGCTTAACCCAAATCTGCTATCACAGAACAAATTCTCAGATTCTGGGACTTTTCTACTGCAAAATGAATAAACAGATTTTGCAGGAACATATATGCAAGTCTTTTGTGAAAACATCTTTTTTTCCTCTCCTTTAGTTGTAGTAAGTTTGCTAAGAAAGTAGTAAACATTTATTCACTTAATACTTTAAAATTAACCTCAATGTGGGTTTAGAGATTAAAATCTTTCATGGAGAGATGTAAATGTTGTAGCTGTGGCTTTCTTCCTCCTGAATACCAATTTCACTTTTTCAGTCTCTAGCAGCTTGTTCAGAATGGTCAAACCCCCATTTTGCTGTTATTTTTCCTACAGAAAATGCAGCAAAATTGGCATTTAATGAAATATTACTGAAAATGCAAATTCCAGTGTAGAGGGTCTACTTAATGCCATGTCAAACTGTTGATTGTTTCATTTTGTTGTCTTAACCTGATATTTCTTCCTGTTCTAACACTCACCATCATATTGAGATAGGGCTTTTCTCCTTTAGGCCTTCATAATCCTACAATATTTACTCACTAAACTTGACTGAAATGTTGTCTGTGTTTATTTGTGCAAACTGAAAACTGCAGCATGAATAAAATATATTTAAAAAAACATGCACAAATTAATAAAGTCACAAGCAAAGTTCAGATGTCAAGTGCCCCCACACAATGTTTGGTTAGCAAGTGTCCACTTTAAATTAAAACTCCCAGTACGTGCACACATATGTACACCAGGAAAAGCTTTCAAACCATTTAAACTCTGTTAACTGCTAAGTAAAATACAATAAGTCATTAAATCAGTTTCAGTCAGTTAGCTGCACATGGATTTCATGTTACATTTAAGATGCATGAAAGGCCCAAAGGTAAATTTAAAGACAGAAAGCATCAGGGCAACAACTTACAAGCATCTAAGAAGACTTTCCAAATTAATATCTTACGTTTTACCATTAATACTTTGAACTATCATCTATTTGAAGTTATCTGAGCTTCTGCCAAAATATATGTACTAGTAATGTCTCCCCATATCTTAATTTATTCCAAATAAAATGAATAGATATGCATCCAAAATTATTCATTAGGTAGCAGTGTAGGAAGAGTCTATGAAAATATGTGATTTTCATGGTGGGAGCAAATAAGTGATGACAGAGGAATAATGAACTTCCAGTGAAACTCTACAGATGATAGATTTTACGCTGACGAGCAATTTTTCAGCAAACATTTTTCTCTCAGTAGCTAGACAAATGTAAAAGCTTCTGCCTTTCCATAAATGGGTTAATCTCATTAAGGTTTATGCAGCAGCTATACACCAGCTCTTTTCCTGCTAAAAAGTCAGCAGGGAAGCAATTCCATCCTTCACTGAGAGCCTCTCCTTGCGTTAAGCCGAGGCACGACATGGCAGACATGGTGATATCTACTAATCCCTGCTTTAGCGGATATGTCATCAATGACAAAGTGTCCTTACTCGCGTGTTTTATGTGGATTAATTTTTAATTAAGTTCTAATTAAAATATAATTAAATTATTAGTAACCTGATGCCAAAATTATTTCAGGAGAAGGTTAGCTTTCAGTCCAGTTAGAAGGATTAATGTGGTCCATAGGACCAGAACCTTACCTACAGGCTTTACAGGCTTTAACTCAACATGTTCCTGGGGGGGCTGTCGGTAGGAGTATGTGTCAAGTCCGCCTATGAAATCAACTGAAAACACAACAGTTCCAGAAATGAACAAATGGAAATGAAAATATGTCAACTGAAAAAGAAATATGGACAAATTATGCCAAAAAAAATAGTAAGCGCATGCACAGGTTTGCATACTAGAAATAAACACGTAGGTAAAAATGCTGTGGAAGCTGCTTGCGGAAGGCTCTGTGCTCTGTCTTCCTTGAGGTCCATTTAGCCCTGTGCCTGGCAAGACAGGCTACCAGTGGGCTAACCAGACATGCACAGTCCTGCCAGTGTGTGTGCAAAAGGAGCATTCACGGACCTCCAGAGTACGTAAACAGAAACCACTCTGGGGTGATGTAGCTGCTTCTCTTTAGGGCAATCTCAGCATAAATTTCATAATTCACTTTCAACTCCCTTTTTAGAAATGTAGGCAGTGGAAACAATTTAGCTCATGAACCTAATTCCACCTCAACTTTTACAAATCAATGGACTTGCAGGGACGTAACACAACAAGGAAAACCAAAGGTGTGTTCACTGAGTTGAGAATCAACAGGTGAAAACTTAATTTTAAAAAACAGCAGCATCTTCTCTGGATGAACTTGTGGGGACAGGAAGCCTTTTCAGAATCCTTCCGCTTTGTCTCAAGGTTTCTGTGTCAGAAATAATGTGGGGATATCTGCCCTTGAGAAGTTTTTATTTCCTTCTGTGGTCATAATGATTTTAAACTAAGACATTTTAGTCTGACTCTTGTAACTTGTTAATTTTGGTAAGATTTTAAGTAGCTTCAAGAAACCACACGTCCAAGCTACTGTAGAAATCTAAAAGCAGGTTCATGGAGAAGGTTATTTTTCTGTTGATTCAGAAGGGCTTTTTGCAGGCTCATGCAGAGCTGACAAATTCACAGCACGTTAGGATTCTTTGGTCACGTGGAAAGCAACTGCCTTCATTTGTTTATATATATAAGCATATATCAAAAGTCCTAAGCAGAATTCAGACCCTCACTGTGTTACTCACTCTATGAGCACCTAATAAGAAACAGCCCCTTCCCAAGCAATGTATGCCCTAAGTAAAAAAAAAAAGAAAGTGTGTGCCTGCCTCCAGGATGAGGGCATGGGGAAATGAGGCTTAGAGATTGAAGGACTGATGAAATATCCTTTGAAATCTGTGGCAATGCTCCTGTTGATTTTAGTTGCCTCTCCTCTTGAGTCCAGGAAAAGGAGGGTAGCTTAGCTGAAAAGTGAACATGATGTACTTCAATCACACAGCACCACCCTAGCTGCAAGACTTTTTTTCTTAAAGCTGTCTGAGCAGGACATATTGCTGAAGAGCTAGCCCAGCCCGAGTGCCAGCCCTAGCTTATCTGCACCTCCTCTTTATACTGTATTTTTTTTCATGTTGCAGCTCTCCTTCAGAATTCTGTCACTAAATAAAAAACCATAGATTAAAATTGACTTCAGCAGTAATGGGACCAAACCCTGACAAAGAGACATATTTGCAGGTATGTTTTTGTAAAAGCTGATTTTTCAAGTATCTAGATGTCTGATGGAAGACATAGTTACCGATTCATTTTTTTTTGGAATAAATTGTGTCCGTAGTGATATAATTTGGTCTTGTAGTTATATACTTTAGTTTTCCCTGCTCTCTGAAGGGGTTTATTTTTTTTAACTGTGCACATGTGATAGAAGGAGTTAGAAAGTACGTTTTTGAGATAATTCACCACTTCAGAACTACACATGATTCCTCTTACCAATCACAAGCATCATCTGCAACTGTAAGCAGTGAGAGAATTTCAAGTAACTAGTCCCTCTACCAACAAATCTTTTGGAGAAAATAATGAAGTCACTATGTATTAATGACTGACAACATAGACATGTCTCTGTCTGACAAAGAAAATATATTTAATAACACCATCCAACAAGCTTTGAGATGAGCTACTCAAACCTGTTTAGCTGAGGCTTTCTCTTTTGCAATCCAAGACATGTTATACAGCATTAAAGTTGAAGTTTGACTTAAAATTCATGTGAGGCTAATTCTCAAGGCAAAAAGCTGCTCTATCACACAAGACACTGGAATGTGCCATTATTCGTTACGCACTCCATTTTATGGCTGATAGCTCTTTAATATGAAGGTTCATCATCAGTTATTTGCATTATAAGTTACTTTTAATTTTAAGAATTCAGTCTGATTTTAGCTGATATTTTTACCACTGATGTCTAGTAGACTCCCAGGACTAAGACCTCAAATGGCCATTAAATATAGATATTTGAATTTTTATTTTCATTTGGTATGAAGATATTATTATATATGTTTCACTTCAAACAGACATCTTAGTTATCCAACTTTGATAAAATATTTTAAAACTTTACATTGACTAAACTTTTAGGATGCATACATCCTTCTTGGCTAAAAGTAAACAGCAGAAATAGCTGTATAGGTTTCCCAAGAGGAAAACATTTGTTTAAGGATTATATCAAATAATTGATTTTGTTTATTTCTGGCCTGGTTCATGGATTATGGATAATTTCTGCCATAGATTCATAGGACTACAATAATTAACTTCAGAAATTTGCATATGCCTGGAAGAAAGTTCAACAACAAAAAAATCATTTTCTATATAGTTCTATAATTCTATGCATTACATGAAAAAACCCCAAACCCAACAACAAAAAAAATCAAAACAAAACTGAAAACCCACAAACCACAACTTGTTAGCAGTAGGGATATTCAGTCACTAAATAAGGAACACCCCATGGAGTCCAGTCATTAACTACAGTCATGCAGAGAGAAACTTAAAATCCTAGGGAGAGGATTTTTTAGCACCCCACAGATAATAGCGGGCTACAGCAGAAGCCGGTTATTTTATCTGCAGCTGGCTGCAAAACATGATCCATATTCCCAGGGAATTGCTCTCTCCTTGGATCACCTCAGTTTTGTGGTCATGCTGGATGCTTAATGGCCAGTGAGAAATGTTCCTTTAGAGTTCACTACCTGCTGGGCTTGGAAGTGCAAATCTGTGCTGGCTGTCCACCGCGGGTAGTCCATTAAAATGATGTTCATTCACTCACGGGCCATATCAGAGGAACAGTTGTCATAATCTTCCTGAGTGAGAAAAGAGCAATACGCTGCTGGCTGAAGAAAGTGTATCCACTGTCATCAGTAATTTTGAGGGTTATTCTTTTCTAGACAGATGACATTTAGGTTTGCCTTACTACTATTAATCCAGTGCATTCGCCTATATGCCAGTTAAAATTTGATTTCCTTTGAAGTTAGCGCAGAAGAGTCAGAGCTCTGAAAAAATCCTTTCTCATTTCCCACCCTCTCATCTGGAATTCAGCTTCCCTGGCAATATCCCACTGACCTGCTGGCAGGCCCTGTGCAAACAGCTGCCAGAGCTTGTCAGCCCCCTGGTATATTACTAATTTTTCCTTTCAAAGTTGGCAAATTCTAAGCGTGTCTGGAGGTGAAGGGTATGAACAGAGCAGCGATACACAGATAGTACGATTCTTAGTAAATCCTGCAGCCTCTTGGCCTGGAATACTTTAGATCCTATTGATGCTTGCCTCTCCTTTTTATAAATGAGAGTAAGCCCCAAAACTGATGGCTTGAATGGCTGACGCCTCCAGCTGTCTCCTTTCCAAGAGCAAGGCAGGCTAGCAGCTGCTTGAAGATGTGTTTTGATGTACTGAAGATTTTATTAACCTATGGAGTTCCAAATACTATTTTGCATTGAATTATTTTCCTTGCGCTTAGATTTTTTTGAATGGCAATATATTGATGCAATCACATTCATGAAGAAAAGGTATGTAACTGGGGAGGGTATGATCAGGTCATATAGGTGACAGGTAGTAAGAAAAGGAGCCAAAGTCAACAAGAAAGAGGAAGCAAAAAGGGGGGATTGATGATAGGTCGGTGCTAGATGTATAAAGTCCAAACTTTGGACTTTCCAATGTTTGCACTTGTAGTTTTTATAAATTTTCCAGAGAAGCATGTTTTTTTTCTATGGTCTCTACTTTTTCAGTTACCTTCCATTCTCAAGAGACACACTGTTCTTACACCCTTCACTGAACCAGCCAGACTGACCCAGCTGTCTGTCTGGAGCCCGTTTTCCCCTCTTCATACTAATTGTGACCACCTAAGCCTCGAGGCATGTAACAGAAGAATCACACATTCCTTTCCAGGATGCCAGGAATAGATTCTAATTTATGTACAGGACTAAAGGAGGGAAAACGTGTGCAAGACAATTAAGAAAGGGAGAATAAGAGACATCAGTAACCATATGTGGCACTGTGATTGCTGCTCTGCCTCTATAAAGTACTAGCAGACGGTGATCAGGTTAAAACAGGATAAAATGGTAGAAAATGACTAAGAGACAACCTTTTACACAAGCTTTTATTACTGGAAGCTAGAAGAGGACTATTTCAGGGTTCCACAGTAATTATTAAGATTCTGCACCAGATTTTCTTAGTCTTCACCTACTGAAATAGATTGTCATTTTAAAAAATGCCCTACATTGTGACACGGAAGTACCACACCTCTGCAGGACTGCACTGAAAGAAGCATCCTCTCACAAGTTGCCTTAGAAAGGGCACTGGTACAGAAATTGTAACCATGATCTTTGCTACCAGACTCCCTCCTCATTTTATCAGTGTTGTGACATCCGAGATATCAATATCTGATATTCAGAGACTTTTTATTCTCCAAGGATATGACTGCCCGGTATGATGAAGGAATTATGAGGGAGATCAAAGATGTTAGGAAGTGAAGATGGCTTCAACCTTCTTAACCAAGACCCCCCCAGACGTTCCAAATCTGAAAGTACCTTTCCAAAATGTTCTCTGTGCCATGCCTTTGAAAGCTATTTACAGCCATACCATCCCATTACTGAAGTTAAATGACAGGCTGCCTGATTGTGGTTTTTTCCTTACAGTAAGCATTTCCCAATCACTTCCAAGTCATTAAGGACTCCTGGCTACTACATGGGAAAAGTTCTTAGAAGAGTACAGTCATCACACGTAAGGTCGATAGGAAAAATACCTATCACAAGTTTATTATCACTAATTTTGTATCAGAAAAGAATATAATTTAAGCTGCACTTATGTAGGAATTCTTTCCTTTAGGCTTCAGCAAACGTCCATTTTTTTGTGACATATGCAAACCCATATGCGAAGTGTAAGATGATGAGGAATAGTTTTCTATTTTGGTTTAAAATGTTATATTGTACTCTCTCTAGACATTTATCAGAGCCTTATGTTTTTGGCAAGGCAAATCAGCCTGGGCATCAAATACTCCATACGTCTCAGCATAGTTGGCTGTGACTTATGTTATTCATTGGCAATGCTGTCCGAACAAAATATTTCTGATGATACATTTTCTTCTTCATAAGTCAATATTTTTCTATTCCTCATTTTAATGAAAATGTTAATATTTTAATGCAAATGTTAATATTTTAATGCAAATGTTAATATTTTAATGAAAATGTTCATATTTTAATAAGAACACTAACATTTTTTTCTTAATTTTTGTCTTGATGACTAAAATACTTGTCCATTGACTGAAAACTAAATGACTTTTTATTTATTTATGGAAAAAAGCATATGGAAGTTGTATTTAAAAACACTTAAAACAAAGAAAGTTTTTTTTCTGAGGCTTGTTTTTAAAGGTGCTATTGCTAGTTCTAGAATAAGATTTCAAATATGGTGAAGGGTAGCCTTCTTTCTGCCTATGACCAAAGTAAATTGCAAACAATTCCATTACAACTTCATACATACTATTTACAAAATAAGAAAATTAGAAATGTGAAAAATCTTAGCTCACTTGTTTTCACTAATTACTGATTTTCCCCTCTCTGGCATGCTTTCTGATCTAATCTGGTTTGATGCAGAATGTGCTGGGGTTCCATCTTTTTCTTACCATTAAAGTTACTAAACTGCCTACATACAAATTAAGCTAGCAAAAGAAAAATAATCCATGCGTAAAAGATGTTAAATGCCCAGAAACGACATCTATCAATTACATTCACACAATACCAAGAGAGAAACGATGCCATTGAGTTTGCACAACACATAATCAGTCAATCCACTAAAATGGCAGCTCAAGTAGTCAGGAGTAAAGACTGTTGTACAGAAGGCTGCTACAGCTTCAGTCACACCTCCAAATGCATGACCTTCACCATAAATGTGTCCAAGTTGGCTTCAGAAGAGACAGAACTCTGAATCTGCTTTTTGAAGTTATGCTTTGATCTTTTTTGGTATTCTGATTCAGGCATATATGTTATGTATTAGCGTGCCTTTATATTTCGGCTGAGTTTGATGCCATGAACTACAGAGTTCTTTTAAAAATGTTCAGTGCAAATGCTAGGACTGACTGAAATTGATCTATGCCACTTACAGTTCATTGCAGTTCAAGTCACAAGTTAGGGATTTTGTTCCTTCAAGTTGTATTTTTTTTTCCCTATCAGTTGAGCCCCACAGGACTCTACTTCCGGCCTGTTGTTCTCCCTATCCATAGCAACTTCTTTTTGTTTCAGTTATTTGTCAGTATGATCCAATTATTTATCTTTCAGATAATGTTTAAGTATCTGTATCTGCCTGGTTATTATCTATTCAAGAATATCACAACTGCTGTTTCTAACCTTAACTACAAGTCACAGATGCTGTAGTATGTGAAATTAATGTCCCCTTATATAATGCAGACCCTGGTTCAGCTCTGTTGAATAATTAAAGTTAAATATCCTAGAGCAAAGTATTTACAAGATCAAATACATGACATAAAACCACGCCTTTCAGAACACGTGTGGCATTTGGAGGAAAGGATTTCTACACATAGAAGAAAGTTCACTTCATCTATTCAAAACAAAAGAATATTAACATTATTTTAAAAAGCAAGTTGTAGGACTGGAAGGACCCTTTTTACCATTGAATGATTCTGGATTTTTGTTCCCACCTTCCTGGGGGTGGAAGACTGTTACTGAACTTCACTGCTATCAACCTCTGTGACATGGGATTTGCTTGATGTCTTTGTACCTTTACTCATCTCAAGAAGAGTGAACAGGAGTGAGCCAAGGATGTTGAGGAGAGGGTGTCTGTGTGCATGGCACAGCACAGGACACAAGCCAGAGGCAAGGAGCTGCCAGCCTGCTCCTCAAGCTGAGGCCGTGGAGGGGAGCAGCAAATTGGGTGGGTCTTAGAGGTGATGGAGAGAAGGCACTGCTAAGAACTGGGGAGGCCAAGCATAGTCTGCTGCAATTCAAGAAACCAGAGACTTGGTTGAGACTTAAATGGGAAGCATGGTTCTCCAACTGTGTGGACACAGACAACAAGGGAGGAAGTGTTCTAAGCCCCTCATTTCCATTCTGTATGATCTAGTAACTTTGAGTTTTCCATTTAAGAAGTGTGCTAGTTTATAATCCAATTCATACTGCCTTTTTTGTTTTGTGTTGTGGTTTTCTTTGGGACTTTTTCTATAAAGGGGAGTGTGCACATCTACTTCAAAGCTCTGGTTGACTAAAGTTCTCTCACATTTAGCCCATGTTGCATTTTTTCTTGTCTTTTCCTTACAGCCCTATTTTCAAATCCTTGCTTTAAAATCTGCTTAAGATGTCTGCCCGTTAACATCTTTTGCTGTCAGTCAGGAGAGTCTCCTTCTTCCCTGACCCTTCCTTCCTTTCTTAGTAGCTGACTTTGCTGGGATCCAGATACAAAACTACCATCTTTACCTTGACAGACTTGACATCTTGAACTTGATACACATGTCAAAACGTGTACTCCCAGTAGCCTCAGAGGTCAGGTATCAGCTTTTCCAGAACACTGATCTGGTGATATTTTCCACTTTATGATATCAAGCACATTAACACTTTGTAACATTGTTTTCAATTTCAAATGAGACAATTTCCATTTCTTCATCCTCCTTCTTATTTATTATCCTGCCTTTGCCCCCATGACCATCAGTGACATCCTGTGTAGAAATCCTGCTATGCCACATCATTTGCTCCTTAGTGTGGGGCATTGTATGCATTCCCTCCTCTGTACTTCCTGCTCAGTGCTACACCGTGATTAGCGGTGGTCTGCTTCAATCCTTGAGGAAGTAGACCCTGAGGCTTTCTACCACACATCTTCCAGGGTTTCAGCCTCTTTAAACTCCAAACTACCTTTTTTCCTCTGCTAAGCAGGCAACGCTGCCTCCAGTGCTGCTGGGGCCTCCCTCTCCTCATCCCAGCAGGAAATTCCACATTATCCCTCTTTGACTAACCAGTAGGTAAGCTGGTGGTCCTACTGTGCCTTCTCTGAATTCAAGTCTACAAATCAGAAACAGAAGTGGATAAATTCCTTCTGTGATCTCCAGATTCTCAGTCTTCTCCTTTCAATCTTTTATCCCGCTGGATGTGCACAAACCAGCAAGCTCTTATCTTCTGTTTGTTCTTGCCTTTAGTTTTTCAAGATGGGGAAGCCAGCAAAATAACCCCTCTGTTGATCAGTGTCATGCCAGCCTTCTCTAGCCCCAGTAAATGCACTGTCAAGTCCTTCTATGGTGCCCTCACTCTGCCCCAGAATATCTGGTCATCCACTATTTCGGAGCCATTGTGCATGTATCTGGCAAGCCTACTACTTAATCATCACATCCAAGTGCAGCAATGAGTACTCATTTGTCTCCTTGTGCTTCACTGCAAATGAGGAAACTTATCCCATCTCATGTTGTTATTGCTTTTGTCCTGCTCTATCTTCATCTTCAAGTTGTCTTGCTGATCTCTTGATATTTCTTTTGGCTTTACCATCTCTGTCACCAACTCAAATTAGCTCCTCAAAACCCCAAAATATAATATGACTACATTACAAAATTGGAGCTTACAATGGCCAGTGGTCTTCTTATATATGATGGAGTGAAAAAAGAGATATCACATGTGTCAGCAAACATGATGGCTAGGAAAATGGTTTTCTCATTGTTAGAATTATTAGGAGAAAGATGAATGTGCAAAAGGGGAATACAGTCTGTAACAGGATTAATACTCCTTTTGAAGCCACCAGTGAATCAATCTGCTAATGATAAAGAAAGATAATGCAATACTGACCTCATCAATAAAATACTCTTTCCCTGGAGAAAGATGAAGTAAAAAATCCACTTTTATGAAAACCTTGTAACTCTCAGATTTCAGTCCTCCAAAATAACACATTGTCATGATTAAGGAGGAAAAGAAAATGTGTAGAAATCAATGCGAAGAAATAAGAATCACTATGTAAATGCTGAGAGTCATACGGCATTACTTGGTTCTGCTGCACCTAACCTGTAATATTGAGGAAAACACAGATGTACTGAGATTAAATTTCTGCTAACAAAACCAACTGTATATTTACTGATTCAAGGCAAAAGAATGTCAAATGAATTTTAAAGTGAGTCCAGCTATGACCCAGATCACAGACACTGGTAGAGAAAGACTTGTTATGATACAGAACTAATAAAGCGCATCAGCAACACAGACGAAATACTATAAATATAATGTAGACTTTTTGAAAAATACGTTTTTTAGGAAGCAGTAATATATTTTATTTGACCAACTGGCCCAGCTGGAAAACCGTATCAGCTATATCACCTGATTTAGTAAGATAACACCTCTTACTATAAATCTTGCTCCTCTTATACCCTGAAATCATTAGAGCTATTGAAATAGTACAACTAGAAAATCTGGAAAGTACAACATACAGACAACAAGTCCAGGTTTACAAATAGGAGGAATTTAGAAAGGTTATTTTATGAAGGGTTGAAGATGTGATGACATCAGAGACACAGTAAAGAGAACTAAAGAATAGGTTACAGTAAAAATTCAACAGTATAAAGAAAAAAGCTTAACAAAAAAACTTAAATTATTTTTAGTATTTGAATATCTTCTCCTTTCTCTTGTTCTTTGTCTATGGTTCTCCTGAAAAATCCTTGTGATTTTCTTTTGCTTTGATTTTGTCAATAATCAACATTGTTATCCCTTCCTTTTCCAAACAAAATTGACAGCGTTTCTTGGTGGAGCATGCTGGTTGCCTTTAGATTTATGAAATTTAGAGCTGAGATTTTCAAAGATGGGTAATGGATAGTTAATTCTTATTTGAGTTCTTTTATTTTCCCACGTTTTGAGAAAGTATATATTACCAAATAAAATGATCTTCCAAAATTACCTGACTGTGACCTAAAATTTATGGCTTGGTTCAATGTACTTCACTGACTTGTGCTGGTTAGCCATCTCTTTTTAAATTTATACGGTAGCTGCTTTGCAAAGTAGTTGTTTGAGTAGTTTCTAAGGCTATAACCTATGATTGTGTACACTGGGGTCCATTACATACAATGGGACCCATATTGTATGATTTTTATCATGGATACTCCCTTAAAATAAGAACTGAGCAGTTTCATTTTTTTCAGAGCTGTATTTCAAAGTTTGATATTGTTAGAAATGAATTGTGATTAAACCTCAGCTTCAGAAAAATTCAATGGCAATCTCTCAGCTGATCTGGTCTCCATGGACATGTTTTCATTTTTGAGGCTATTGTCTGTAAGGAAAAAGGGAGGACATTTCTTCTAAAATGAAACCTCACTGTCAGTCTCAGACCAGACACGGGAATAAAGGAATAAAGGAAAAGACACTGAGAACTCTGGCCACCTAATTAATCCACGAGTCTGTTGAGTGTGTCATAGAATCATAGAATGGTTTAGGTTGGAAGGGGTGTTAAAGATCATCTAGTTCCAACCCCCTTGCCACGGGCAAGGACACCTCCCACTAGACCAGACTGCTCGAAGCCTTATCCAGCCTGGTCTTGAACACTTCCAGGGATGGGGCATCCGCAACCTCCCTGGGCAACCTATTCCAGTGTCTCACCACCCTCAGAGTGAAAAATTTCTTCCTGAGATCTAATCTAAATCTACCCTTATCCAGCTTGAAGCCATTACCCCTCGTCCTGTCACTACATGCCCTTGTAAAAAGTCCCTCTCCAGATTTCGTGTAGGCTCCCTTCAGACAGTGGAAGACTGCTTTAAGATCTCCTCAGAGTCTTTTCTTCTCCAGGCGAACAACCCCAACTCTCTCAGCCTGTCCTCACAGGAGAGGTGCTCCAGCCCTCTTGTGATCTTTGTGGCCCTCCTCTGGACCCGCTCTAACAGGTCCATGTCCTTCTTGTGCTGAGGACTCCAAAGCTGGACACAGTATTCCAGGTGGGGTCTCACCAGAGCAGAGCAAAGGGGCAGAATCATCTCCCCTGACCTGCTGGCCATGCTTCTTTTGATGCAGTCCAGGATACGGTTGGCCTTCTGGGCTGCAAGTACGCATTGTTGGCTCATGTTGAGCTTCTCATCAACCAACACCCCCAAGTCCTTCTTCTCAGTGTTGTTGTCAATCCATTCCCTGCCCAGCCTGCATTTGTGCACGGGATTGCTGCGACCCAGGTGCAGGACCTTGCACTTGGCCGTGTTGAACTTCATGAGTTTGGCATGAGCCCACCTCTCAAGCCTGTCCAGGTCCCTCTGGATGGCATCCCTTCCCTTCAGCATGTCACAGCTTGGTGTTGTCAGTAAGCTTGCTGAGAGCGCACTCAATCCCACTGTCCATGTCACCAACAAAGATGTTAAATAGTACCGGTCCCAGTACTGACCCCTGAGGAATGCCACTTGTCACTGGTTTCCACTTGGACATTGAGCTGTTGATGGCAACACTTTGAGTGTGACCGTCCAGCCAGTTCCTTATCCATTGAGTGTTCCATCCATCAAATCCATGTCTCTCCAATTTAGAGACAAGGATGTTGCATGGGACCATGTCAGATGCTTTGCATAAATCCAGGTAGGTGACATCAGTTGCTCTCCCCTTATCCACCAGCACTGTAACCCCATCATAGAAGGTCACCAAATTTGTCAGGCATGACTTGCCCTTGGTGAAGCTATGTTGGCTGTCACCAATGACCTCCTCATTTTCCATGTGCCTTAGCAGACTTTCCAGGAGGACCTCCTCCATGATCTTGCTGGGCACACAGGTGAGACTGACTGGCCTGTAGTTCCCTTGGTCTTCCTTTATTCCCTTTTTGAAAATGGAGGTTATATTTCCCCTTTTCCAGTCAGTGGGAACTTCACTAGGCTGCCACGACTTTTCAAATATAACAGAAAGTAGCTCATCAACTTCATCTGCCAGTTCCCTCAGGACCCATGGATAGATATCATCAGGTCCCATGGACGGATTTCATCAGGTCCCATGGACTTGTGTATCTTTGGTTTCCTTAGATGGTCTCATACTTGATCTTCACCTACAGTGGGCGGTTCTCCAATCTCATAGCCCCTGCCTTTGCCTTTCGCAACTTGGGCAGTGTGGTTACAGCCCTTGCCAGTGAAGACTGAGGCAAAAAAGTCATTGAGTACCTCAGCGTTCTCCATATCCTGGGTGACCAGGTCTCCTGTTTCCTTCTGGAGAGAGTCCACATCTTCCTTTTATCACTGACATACTTACAGAAGTTTTTCTTGTTGCCCTTGATATCCCTGGCCATATTTAATTCTATCTGGGCTTTAGCTTGTCTCACCTGATCCCTGGCTGCTTGGGCAGTTTCTCTGTATTCCTCCCAGGCTAGCTGTCCTTGCTTCCACCCTCTGTAGACCTCCTTTTTGCTTTTGAGTGTGTCCAGGACCTCCTTGTTCATCCATGAGGGGCTCCTGGCTTTTTTGCCTGACTACTTCTTCTTTGTTGTGATACATTGCTCCTGAGCTTGGAAGAGGTGATCCTTGAACACTAACCAGCTTCCTTGGGCCCCTCTCCCCTCCAGTGCTTCATCCCATGGAACCCCACCAAGCAGATCCTGCAAGAGCCCAAAGCCTTCTCTCCTGAAGTCCAGAGTAGTGAGCTTCCTGCACACGCTCCTCACTGCCCTAAGGATCTTGTACTCCACCATTTCATGGTCATTGCAGCCAAGGCTATCCTTGAGCAGGACATTGCCCCCCAGCCCCTCCTTGCTGCTAAGAGCAAGGTCCAGCACAGCTCCTTTCCTTGTTGGTTCCTTTACCACTTGAAGAAGGAAGTTGTAATCAACACATTCCAAGAACTTCCTGGATTGCTTGTGTCCTGCTGTATTGTCCCCCCAACAGATATCGGGCTGGTTGAAGTCCCCCATGAGGACCAGGGCCTGTGAACGCGATGCCGGTCCTGTCTATAGAGGGCCTCATCCGCTCCATCATCCTGGTCAGGTGGCCTGTAGCAGACCCGCACTGTAATATCACCTGCCCCTGTATTCCCTTTAATCCTGACCCATAAGCTCTCAGTTGGCTCTTCATCCATCCCCAGGCAGAGCTCCATGCACTCCGGCTGGTCATTGACATAGAGGGCAACACCCCTTCCTCATCTCCCCTGCCTGTCCTTCCTAAAAAGCCTGTATCCTTCCATTCCAACACTTCAGTCATAGGAGTCCTCCCACCACATCCCTGTAATGCCAATGAGATCATAGCCCTGGAGGCGTGGGCACGTCTCTAACTCCTCTTGTTTGCTCCCCATGCTACATGCATTTGCACAGAGGCAGATAAACTGAGTTCCTTTGAAGCTGACTTATTGGACGGAGTGGCTGCAATCCCTTTGTGCTGCTCTCCAGATGGCCTTCCCTTGAGGTGTTTTACCTATGTTTCTGACTTCCGGTGTGCTGCAGTGTACCCAGCACATCCCAGAGCAACAGGCTGAGGGCCCTCGCTAGCATCCCATCCCTCAAACCTTAGTGTGTCAAACACGTTGAGATACATATAATGGGAACAAAGCTGTGGGAATATTTATCTCAGTTGTAACTGTTCACCTCACTGAATCCTCAGATTCCTTATCAGCATATAACCACGATAATTTACGGCCTGGTGAAAAGCCTGATAAATCTTGTACCCTCCTTGGCTCAGTACACTGCCTCATCACACAGGCGGACCTCTTGCTCCAGGCTTATGCATCCCACACCAAAGGCAGCAGTTATTACAAGACAGAGCTCTTAGTCATGATGTGCTGTCGTGGTTTGGGCCGGACTGGCCAATGAAACAACAGATGGTCTCCCCAAACTTTCCCTTCAGGGAGAGAAGGATGAGAGAGAAAGAGACTTATGAGTTTAAAAGAAACTAAACCAATTTAATGAAATATTAATAATAAAAAGAAAGATAATAATATTAGTAAGAAAATAATGAAATGTATACAATATATACAAAACTGTACCGAGCTCCCAGGATGACGATCACGTCACTGCAGTCACTGGGAAAGTCCTAGACTGGACTTAGCGACAGACAGAAGCTGAACTCAGGATCTGGCTTCAGGAGCACACGGATCAGGATCAAAGGCAGATGAACAGAGTCCTCCTCGGATGCTGGACGTTGAAGAAAGAGGGCTGAACCTTTGATCCCTCAGCTTTTATACTGAGCAGGAGGCAGATGGGATGGAATACCCCGTCGGTCAGTTTTGGGTCACCTGTCCTGTCTACTCCTCCCTGCAGGTGTGACCCCTCTACGCTTTTCCGCTTCCAACCCTCCAACAAGGCAAATAACACAGTTGGCTGGTCTTGGTTGTTCTTGCAATAAGGATAAGCAAGAGCCTCTCTGCATACCATTCCTTGGTATAAATTATAAACAATCAGGTCCTATCTCTGCTAGAAGCTGACACTGTCTAAAAAACATGCAGTTAATTTCAGAGGGTTTAATTAGTTAGAAGAGGCTTAGCTGAAAAATAAAATTACTGAAAAGAAAATAGGTTATGTTTTACCTCAAACCAGGACATGTGCTAACTGGGAAATTATCACTCAAGCAACAATAACAATGAAATGATATTACTTAAGCTGAGGCCCAGAAATTAGAATAACCTGTCTGCATGAAAGTTAAGACTTGGGGGAGGTGGCATTTGTACAGAAGAGTGTGAGTCTGAAAAGTTTCTTTTCAAGCTCCACAAATTAAAACAGACACAAAGCTGTTGCCATTTAGAAATGAAGAAGTAAGAAGATCAGTACTGTAACTGGAAAATGGATTTGTATAGAGGTTTCATTTTAATGGAGAAGCTGGGTGAAAGGTAGGGACAGGAATGGGCACCACTTAGGCCTGCATGTGATGTCAAGCGGAAAGCTCAGGAGAGGGACGCTGGATGCTGGAGTAAGATTGATTTAACAATAGATGCAATTTAAGTGAAAAGGCTAAGGTGCTGGCAACTGGGGGTTGGGATAGCATCCATTTAAAAGCAGATTTAATTTAAACAGAAAGGCCAAAGAGGTGGAAGGTGGAGACTAAAACAAAATCAATATTAAATTAGCTAAGTAGAAGCTTGAATCAAATCAGCTATTTAAAAAAAGGGCATACTGAGTATTTGGGAGTAGGGGAGCAATGCATGGACCTAAGAAATGTCAAGGAACTCTCAATAAACAATATATCCCCTCTAATCAGAATAATGTTTCCATTTTAATAAGAATATTATTTATTACAGTAGTAAACCAAAAAATATTAAAGGAATGTATGATCCCCAGTTTAAGGAAAATTATATGATTTTAATTATATTCCTATTTGAAATTAATTGTCTTTTATGTGTATGTGTATATATATGGGATATAATATTCAGAATCAATGGCAGAAATACTTAACATGAATTATATTTGCAAAAAAGAAATTTATGAGGTAGTAGTGAACTAGTCTTTAAGAATGCTCCTTTCTAGTTATCAGTCTGGAAATCAATTCAAAGCTAATGGGAGTCTGTATATACCTATGCTTGAAACAAAATACATATATATACAAATACATCCATCCATATGCACACACATATCCATCTACACACATATATACATATGTATGTATTTACCCAAACAGGTAAAAATTGGCCAATATATGACATAATACTGTTCTGACACATTTCTTTATTCAGAGAAATATGTTAGTAATTTCTGCAAATAATACATTAAAAATATTTTGCTTTCCATAGAGATATTTCTAAATGCTTCACCTGTACTCCTGAAGTCCCATCTAAACCATTATATATATATGTGTGTGTGTGTGTGTGTATTTCTACAGTCAGAATCCAAAATCGTGGATAGAAGCTAGTGATTGCAGGTCTGTACCATTCGGTATCTGAAAGCTCACAGAGTTCATTGATATAAAAGAGACCTTAATAAAATGTTAAATTTTACACTTCTAAACTCTCCCTCAACTTTGTACAAAAAAAGAATGAACAGATAACTCCAACTTGATCAAAATGATCAAGTATCACCTTGTTGTATGAAGTAGAGGAGAGTACTTACCATCTACTGAGCTACATCTGTAGCACCAGGCAGCTGGCTTTGGGTACTCGGGTTTTTCTCACCCACACAGGAACTTTTCAAAGCCATACCATGTGTTCACCACTACTGCTCTCACCTACAAATATTGTGGGGAATATCCAATAATAATTCTTTGCGCTAAAGTGATTGAGGTGGTTCTTTCCTACTGAATCCCAGGAAAAAAATTCTGTCTTGTGCTTATGGTAGTAACTGTGGGAAGGCACTGGCGGACTCTTACGATTTGAGTGATTTACCCTTTTCCTTAATGAAAAATAAATGAGCTGCTGGCTTGCATGGAAATAGCACCTTGACTATTATCTTCATACCTATTGCCAGGCAACTTAGTCCGAGTTTAAAGTCTCAATTACACCCAGTGCAGGAAGAGGAAATTGGAAGCAACCCTACAGTAAGAAATGAGTTCTTTACTGAAGACAGACTAAAATATTTTACTCAAGTGGTCTGGAAACTCAAGGGGGATTTCTTCAAGCTGTTTGATTCACACCTTACAGTAAGCTATGCTTTATCAATCAAAACCTGGAATTAGTTTACACAGGTCATTTAGATGACGCTGTTGTCTCACACTTTGTCTACACCCTACCTGGATAAACCTTCCATGTTGCATTCCACATTAAATGTGTGGTACTTTCAGACATATAACTTCTGCTGCTGCTAGAAACATTCCACAGCCAAGACTTCCCTTTTCATATGCTGTGCACTATCTATTATTTAAAGACAATCTCTCAGCTAGAACAAGGTGTTCTGTAACAGTCCATGGAGATTACAACTGGAAATGAAGATTATTTTGTACATTTTGCTACAGGAATGTAAAAACAGAGGGTAGCATGTGTATATTTTCTTGAGTTGTTTTCCTGTGATGGATTATTGATCTATAGTTTTTAAGCAGAAAAGAAGAAGGGAAAATCATGCCTCTGCTGCATTTTTTTGCCACTTACTTAACTAGGATCAAGATTTCTTCTAGTATTTAGCATTTATATTTTTTAACTGCTTTTATTTTATACCACCTGAGAGGTTTTACCCTTGGTTGTTCACATTATATCTATGCACATGTTTCCACAGGAATGAGAACAAGCAGGTAATGTATGATAACTCAAGGTAAAAAAAAAAAAAAAAAAAAAAAAAAAAAAAAAAAAAAAAAAAAAAAAAAAAGACAGAAAAAAAGAAAAAAAGAAAAATGTAATAGTATGTAGTGGTAATTTAAATCATATAACATCCCTGCTGTATTTCTTCCTTCATTAAATACTTCGGAATTCATTGTGTTAGTTTAATGTAGGAGTGAGCATGCATTTTCAGTTATTTCACACATTAAGGCTAATGATAAATAGGAGGACACCGATGGGACTGTAACACCATACATTGTTGGTAGAATAACAGGTTTATCCTTTAAATTTCCAGTATGAGAGAAAGTGGAGTCAGGTATAAGTAGGATAGTAAATAGCTAGGTCCACATCTAATTGACAAACTCTAGCCGGACAGAGCTCTTAAAGCCTACAGAAACTGAATCTTGACCTGTGTCTCTATTAAATGTTTGGTGGGATTGGCCTGGGCCACAGCTGAACCGAGGGAACCTCCTGGATACTCCTGGTGCTATTTCTGATTACACTTCAACCTCTCCTTTGGTTCATGGTGGGCATCTGCAAGGCAATGAAGCAGCTGCTGACAGTCACTCCCTGGCACCAGCCTCCCTGAAACGTGGGCAGCACGTCAGTGCAAGGAGCAGCAGGAACCACTGATCATCAGCCAGATGTTTTATGGCATTACCTGGGCTCCCTGGCTTTCCAGATGTCACAGACCACGTTTGAGAACAGCTATGTTAGACTCTTCATCTCTGCAGGAGTCCACACTTGTTTATTTTTAAAAAAACTGTTCGGTTGAATGAACACTTACAGAACACATTTTGGTTATGGATCCATTACAGTTCTGTGCCTAGCGATATGTATAGTCTATGCCTGGCAAAAATAACTGATTCTGTTGTTTTACCAAAACTGGTATATGAAAATTCTGGGGTTTTGGGTTGCTTGTCCAGATGAACAGGAAGATCCAAATTGCTTTTCAAGCCTTCCAAAAATACTGATAGTCACTGCCATTTTACAGAAATGCCAAAGCCAGGAGAATGCTGTCAGCCTGGCAGCTGTAGTGCTGTTTCAGTGCCAGACAGTAAAACTTACTATAATTTTAAAAGTGTGTGTCAAGCATATTCATCTGTTGGTCAGTAACAACACGTTTTGTTTCACTATCTGAAGTCATTATGGCCTAAAGGTAAGAGCAGCAAATGCTAAAGCCCAGTGATGATCTGTGCTGCCGGCTTCTGTTTGGAAAGCTTCCTAAGGCCTCATTTTCAGTGAGGTAATTTAGGATAGTCATTGTCTGGGGATGTTTGATTCTTGTAACGCCCAACAGAAGTGTAGTGCAGGATCCTCCTTCTTGGTCATCTTTTATATTAACCATTTTACGATAAAAACTCTCTTTTTTAGAAGGTAAATGGACTCAGCCACATGGGAAATTGCAATTGATGTAAGGATATTAGTAGTGTGTTTCCCCAAACTGCTTAGTTAAGGAAACTTGTATATTTATATATCAAGGTAATCACACATACAAACATTTATGGGTCTGTTGCTAATCTAAGCTATTGCTAGTTCTTCATTCTTTTTGCAAAAAATAGCATATTTATAGGAAATTTATCACTGTTGGACCTACTGCGTAACTAGAAATATTAAATTATTTTTGAAGAAAGAATTCTTTCTCTCTTGTTTGATTCCTGCCAACAGATGCTCAATGGTGTGTATAAATGTAATGCCATATGTCAGATAAAGCAATGCAGTAGTTTTTCAACAGTGGTAATAACGTGTCTTGCTTTACTTAATATTTGCCTGATGATGGTATATGGAGGTTCCTATTGACACCACAGTGGAGAAACTCTTCCTTTTTTAGAACAGATTCTTCTTCCTCTCTGTTCTGAAAGTACAGCTGAGCTCTCAATAGAGCGGGTATAGGGAAGAGACGAAAAAAATATCATTTTTTTGTTTATTAATTTTGTTCTTGTGGTTTCATTTAGGGGATAAACCTTTCCTTCCTGATGAATGGAAGCCCTTTTCTATGTTTTTGCTTATGCACAAAAGAGGCTTGAGCTTTCTCTGATTGACCTTTTGCCGAAATCACAATTGTAGATTTCTGGTAAATCTTCCCCTCTGATTTCATGTTTTTTTCCTTATGCAATTTATATGCAACTCAGCTTCCACCCCACAAATTCACATACAGTGAAGCACTATCACTTCTGATATGTGTCAATGTCATATTTATGAATTAGTATTTAGTAACAATGCTGCTATCAACCGTTTCTCAAAGAAAATCCAGAAACTATTTAGAAATTTAATAATGATTTTAACAATGCATTTTGCCTAGTCTCCAGACTCAGCGTTATTAAAACCATTCACTACCTCTGACAAGGTAGCAACAAGCTTCTGAGTTCATTTTTAGGAGAAAATGATTCACAAACAGGATAGTGACAGGCTTTTATGATTACAGATTTCACATATTCTGTTCCTTCAAAAGGGCTTATATAGATTGATAGATCTACAAAGAAAGAAATGAAAAAATGAAGGGAAGAGATATAAATAGACTTTTTCATTAGGATGAATGATGGAAGGTATTAACCCCACTACAGCAGTGTGCCTTTTACATGTCTTTTTCATTCCTTTTGACCTGCTATCATCTTCCGTATAAGTAAAAGTTAACTACAGTCTGAAACGTAGGTAAGGTGAGCAATAGCTGGAAATAAATGTTTCCTCAAGCATTATTACTGTTCAGAAAAGTGTCCATCAGCCGAAATGTCAGGTTCAAAATCCATTTAAGCACTGCACAGAGGCTAAACAGGCAGCCATTATTAATTTTTAAGTCTGCCTGATGGGTTTCAGACCAAGAACTGGGGTTAACTTGATGCACTGAATATTGCAGAGTATATTTGATTAGGGAGGCTTTGACTCTCAGATGGCTGAGGATTTATTCTGTGCAAACTACTGCAAAAAATAGGATAGAATAGCTGCATCTACCTAAGAAAAGAATCTGCTGCATCATAGTAAAATGTATAAAATTGCCCTTTCATTGCAGTTTCTTGGACTTTTATCCTAATGAAATCACTGTCTACTTTTAACCTGACTGTTTTGAAGCACCACTGTACTTCTCTCTTAAATAAGCTCTTGTTCATAATGCTGCAAGTTAACAATGTGAATTTCTCCAGAATGAGTCCTGTTCTTCTCAGATAATTACCTAACCAAACCACTTTCCCACTGTACCTACACAGACACTTCTTCATTTAAAACATATCTGTGGGATTGCTACAAATGAGTTAACATTTGTCTTCAATGTATTTATCTACAAGCCCACAAATGGGCATTGAGACACAAATTAGCACAAAGGGAGATACTAAAGTGCTATTTAGTTGCCTTTGATCCGATTCAGCATCTTAAAAGAAAACATAAAGAAGTAACAAACCAGAAATTATTTCCTAGCTGTATCTATTCTGTTTCTTTGCTCCCCTTCCAGCACATTTCTCTCACCCTCTGCCTGAGGTCATCCCGCTAACTAAAAAAATCTATTCACACAACATTCTAGAAGGTTATATATAAAGGTACAAGTAAGGATGGGAAACTTGCCTGTTCCTAACAAAGGGCATAGAATTAAATTACCCCATGCTTTTCAAGATGAGTAAGATGATTTTTCTTTGTACGTAAGAAAACACCAAATTGCCATTAGCAGTTCTGGAAGACAAACAGAAATCAAATGCAGATGCCCAGTTCCTGTATGGAGAATGGGCCCTGGGTTGGTTTTACATACTGGAACACCTTAGCACTTGGTGTGTTTTACTGCTTAATAAATACGTCAACTGTTCTGCATTCTCAGTGACTTAAATTTCCATTGGTATCATATGACACGAAACTCTCAAAAGACAGTAAGGTGGGCTTGCAGTCAGAGGGAAACAGATCGGGCCTTGGATGTCAGGCAGATCCTGTCCCAACTCTTCTGAAGTAGACATGTTTTCTAAGTGAACAAGGCCATTAACTTGGCAATAACCCTCTTGTGAGGCCCTGAATATGAACTGCATACACTCTGTAGCAGGTGACTGCATTTTCCAAGAACAGGTTGTATTCTTTAGTGGGAATTGCATCTTTCTTTCACGTGACTCCTTCTGACCCAGGTTTATCTGAGGATCTCTTTGATATATTTCTTCCTATTAGAAACCTAAATGACAGTCTTAAAATAGATTTGACGTTAATGTCTGTTGTATTATGATGGAGAACTGAACATGGTACAGTTTGTAGCAATGGAAAAGTATTTTATTTATGGTCCTTCACACTGTTTTCAATCAAAAAGTCTGTTTTTCCATCACAGCCATGAATTACTTGAATTATGTTTTCAATAAGGTTTTCCAGATGTTATCAAATGCTTTACTACAAACCAAATTATTTTTTTTCCAGTATATTCATTTCACCCATTAGTACTAGTCTATGAAGAAACAAAACAACTATGTTAAGATTTATGAATAAATATTTATTAATAAATACTTCATTGTGTATTATTTATCCTATAGCCATAAAATGGTATTGGCATTCGTTCCTTTTTTTGTTTTTTCTTTTCCTAGAGGTAGATATTTTACTACTTAATTCCTCATATAGGAGAGGAAGTAACTGACATGATCACACATTCTCCCTTTTTTTTAATAGACTTGTTTTTGTATTTGCTGCTTTTTGCTCATCCAATATCATTCCAGTCTCACTACTTCTTTTACCAATCCCTTCACTAGTCATGCAGGTATGGCAAGCTTGTTAGGCAATTCTCACTATCTCTTTTCACACAGTGTCTTGCCAAAATATTCAACATATTCAGATTTTTCCAATGCCCATTTAATGACTTTTGATAAATACTTTTTGAAAGATGTTTACATTTTCACACTTTTTCAACAATATGGTTATGTATACAAGCGTTTTCTTGATAAAGGCAGGTTAAGAACATGAGGTCAGCATTTCAGATGCATGATCTAGTTACTTGTAAGTGTTGAACAGGTCTATTTAGTTATTGATCAGACTGATACTGTACACTGTAAATGGCTTGACCTGTCATCTGGATTAACTTTACTGCTGATAAACTGTGATTTGGAAAAACAGACTAAATATTTTCAGGAGCTTTGGTTCAAATTTAAATGTACATACATAAAAACTTACATATATATATATATATATGTGACAGATCATACTGCTTTTCAGCAGTATGACTGCCTCATGCAAGCAGCTGACAGATCCCTATGAACAAGTTCAGTAAGTATCTAAATAAGTATGTTTTGAGCAAAACTGGTTGTGTACACGAATGCCAGATTCTGCTGTTTTTCAAACTTTGTTCTTCGCCTTGGTAGTTAATGCAAGACTAAGTCGCACCCCAGGTACCGTGGCTCCAGAGATGGAGAGGTGTGTATCAGTACTTACAGCTATCCTCTTCCTCCATGAAAATACTGATCACGTAACAGGCATACACAAATCCAATCAGCTGCATGAAAGAGGAGGAAAAGCAATCATTAGAACACATTGAACACTTATTAAGCCGTATAAATACAGGTATCACAGGTATATTTAGAAAAGATCTTCCATTTCCTGAATTCAGATGTAAATTTCAGTACAAGTGGTCACAAACAGCTAAATTAAAGAGACTTTCTCTCTTTTGTTCATGTTGTATTATATTTTAAAATTTTTTCCTAGCCCCACTGAGATCAGTATTGATGAACACTGCTATTGAGTAATACCGGTGGAAAGCACTTCGACCTTGATGTTCAGCTGTTGCTTACATTCCTTTGTTTGTTCAGTACCTCTGTTCTCACATGACTTTGTCCATACGAATCTGGGCCCCCTAAGCACCTAATTATGTATTAAAAACATAAAATATTTATTGATTGTTACAGAATTAAGTCATAGTAAAGTTTGCATGGAATCTGCAAGAGATGTCTTTTTGTGTTGCATAAACTGTCCCAGCGAAGAAATGCTTGGCAAAAGTTCAATTTGTTATGTGAAATGTCATGATGTAGCTGAACAGTAAAGCTGGGTTATGAGTCATCAGCATCAGGAAACACCTTATCAAAGGGCCTATCACTAAACCACATTAACTATGCAAGAAATCAGCAGACTCGTTTCCCCAGAGGGCAACACCAGCAAAATCATGCAATTTTTTTAACAGTAGCTCCCACAAAAACATCCTTCTCAACCCAGATCTGTGTCACTTGTGCCACAGAGAGGAAGGGATTAAGATCTTTAGGATCAGGGAATGGAGACTCCTCTCATTTGCTTTCCATATAGACAAAATGTTTTCTTATGACCACCACCAAAGAAGAAGAAAATCCCGCTGGGCAAGGAAACCTATTAAACTGCACTGCCCAGACATGTCCATGCTTGAGAAAATATTGTTTGTGCAGCTATACACAATTCGTGCTATCTGAAAACCTTGAAAAGACTGTTCATGAGAGATTTCTAAAATAACCCAGAGATTAGTTTCAAGAAAACTCCTTTTTCTCTGGTCCATTCAAAAAATCTAATTAAAATAGTTCTTCTAAGGGTGTCACGGATCAGCCATCTGAGAAAGAGGTAATTTAATAGTATCTGGACAGGTATAAGCTCCTTCAGAGGCACAGAAGTCATTCCAACATGCTTTCTGGTTGGTCTGCACAAGAAGCTTTACAAGCAGTTCCAAGAGCCTCTCTGCAGACAAAAAACTTGTCCCCACAAGGGAATTCAGGGAAGTTAAGATGAATTAACTAAAGCTGTGAAATCAATGCACATAAGATAAAGTACATTAAATCCCTGTGTGGCCTTTCCCATTCAGAAATAAAGTGGCCTTAGTTCACTGTAGCTTAATACTCCTCCAAGGGATTAATCTTCCCCATGGAGAATTGAGCTACGGTACACTAAAGCTGAATTACTTGTGAACGGGAGCTGTCTCAACGCTGCTGCACAGTCCTGTCGGAGTTTCTGCTCCAGGGCATTCACCTCACTGGTGGTTCGGGAAAGTGAGTTTAATTCATCTTTCCTCTCGCTCTGAGCAGTCTGCAGTATCAGCAGCTTCCTTGGCTTTTTTGGGGTCTGGTTTACTGGGGTGGTATTGCCACAGCCTCTATCAGGTGGACGCCACTCTGTTGTACTGATGCTCTGAGCCAACTAAACACAAACCAGCTCTGGAGGAGGCGCTCACTGGAGACAACTAGGACCAAGCTGTGCCTGAGCTACCAAGCCGCTGTGTCCAGTGCCACGGTGCCTGCAGCTGGAGGGGACCTAGAGCCACGGTGGGGCTGGCTGGCTCAGAGAGAGCCCACATTTGTCTGCTGTAGGCTGTGAGGGCGGGTAAGAGGAGTCCAGCCTCCCGCCATTAATGAAAATGGCATCTTGTGGTTCTGGTGCCCTGCGCCTCCAGGACCAGCACTGGCTTACAGACTACTTGACACATTTTTTCCCTAAACTTCACAGTTTAGAGCACCTTTCAGGCATGACAACTGACACATATGATATAAAGGCTTCCAAGTGATCAAAAAAACAATTGTACTTGAGGTATATTGCTCGTGCCACCTCAACGTTACATATAGATTAAATAATTATTGCATTAAGTACCACACAAATACCAGAAAATAAGTGGCTTTTCATGGGGGAATGTCACCTGTTAATTTACAGTATTTACTGTTCACCATTCATGTTGTACAATTTGACTGTGTAAGTCACTTGGGTTTGTTTCGTTTCCCTAAACACGACCAAAATAGTTTGAAGAGCAAAAACTGCTGTGTAAATAATGAACATGATACAAATGAATTGTAGTACAGTTTGTGGGTTAAATGTTTGTGAAGGAAGAACAAATATTTAGAATTATTTACCATTGTCCAATTGTGTATTCCTTTCTTTTTTCTTCTTTAATATTCTGTATTAAATTAACTTTACTTTTATAAATGCAATTCCTTCTTTATATGTACATGTGTAGTCCATATTCATGCATATTATATAAAGCATCTATCTGCGAGGGCTGCCAGCAAATTTCTCACACATGTCTAAGATGTTGGACAGGTGGATAAAGCACAGAAAGAGACTTAAACTCTAATGTGTATTAAACCACCTGATACAAAGAAGAAAGCAACAGGGAAAAATACTATTAGAGGTCTTCCCTCCAGAAAAGTACGAGGCTTGGCAAGCCTGACTCTTTTAGCAGTCCTAACAGCTTACATCTTGCTCTTTCAGTAGATCTTCTTCTTAAAGTAAATCTTTTCCCACTTTCTTTGGTGTTTGAAACACACTTTGTCTAATCTGTGACCTTCTTGCAAAATCAGCAGTCTCTCTCTGCTTCTCAGTATTTCTTTATATTTCTCAATATTAGTAGATAAATATTCCTCAGTCAGATAGAAATCACTGCCACCTGTTGTGTTTATGACATATACTTGTTTAAAATATACCATGTCACCCATCTGTTTAGTTATTAATACCAAGAGAAATAAAAAAATACATTCACCCTCTCTCAATTTCACAGTCTTTTCGGGGGGAAAAGAAAGATCAGGTCTCTAATCACGCTGGGAGGTATCATAACCCACCATATTCCAAGAATATCTGTAATTAAATGGCAGAATGCACATTTCTGAAAGAATAAAGCAACAGAGGAAAAAGAGCCCTTTAGCACCAATTGTCAGGTATTGCTGTTCAGAGGCAGACAGCAATGTTTGGCTTGTAACGAACACACTAGTAATTATAGTTGGGTAACTGATATCTACAGTACAGTTAACATGAAGTGATAAAGTCGGAATATACCCTTCTGCAGATGAGACCTGTTTCCAGATCCTTAAACAGAGTTACAGCCACCAGAGTGTGAATATTTTTATAAATGAATTAATTAAAACCTCTTATTTTGCTTTATTGATGGACACACTAATAAAATATTTATTCCAACAAATTGCTTTTGCTATCTTGATTAACCCAGCTGTTGTTTAATTAATAATGTTATGCTCATGTGAACCCATCTAGCCATCATGCTAATTGCCAATTTGCAGTGAGCTGACTGATGCGTACTGCCCGGTTTTTTGATACTGGAAATGTTGGCTGTTGGCTATTGGCCTGGCACCAAATGGTAGACTTAAATGTGTGTTCCCTGACAACTAAAGAAAATGCGATGCAAATGAGCTGGAAGATACCTAATTTGCTCATCTTGGGTTTCAGTAATCATTCAAAAGGACCAATGAAGTGGTTGGAACAGGATGTCCAAAGCATCAAATGTTACTGGCACACGAAAGTATAAATGAGAACCTCTGGCTTGATCCAGAGAGCAATTTAGATGCCAAGGTGGGCTTTTCTTGACAACGCTGAGTTTCAAGGCATGGAAACCTTTTGGGATCCCTGCACTGTACAGTGGACTGCCTGTCTTGCCTGCAGAGCCCAGTCTAGTAAACTGTCTCAGAAGACATTTGTCAGTGTTATTCTGCAGAAAATTAAGTGGGAAACTGTGGGAAGAGGCTGTTGTCTCCCATTTTCATCCAGCTACACAGTGATTAGGGTACACATCTTGCTCTGGAGAGAATAAGCAGTACATAAAATACTGAGATATTTCATGGAGTCACAGAATGGTTTGGGTTGGAGGGGACCTTTAAAGATCACCTAGTCCAACCCCCCTACCATGGACAATGACATCTTTCACCAGATCAAGTTGCTCAAAGCCCTATCCAACCTGGCCTTGAACACTTTGAGGGATGGGGCCTCCACAACTGCTCTGGGCAAAGTGTTCCAGTATCTTAACACCCTCATCATAAAAAATTTCTTCCTTATGACCAATCTAAATCTACCCTCTTTCAGTTTAAAACCATTGCCCCTTGTCCTCTCACTACAGAAGACAGTAAAAAGCCTCCCTCTTTTCTTATAAGCCTCCTTTATATATTGAAAGGCCACAATAAGGTCTACCCGGAGCTAAATAACCTCAATTCTCTCAGTCCTCTGATAATTCTCATGGCCCTCCTTTGCACCCGCTCAAACATATCCATATCTTTCTTGTGCTGGGGACCCCAGAACTGGATGCAGTACTCTAGGTGGAGTCTCATGAGAATGGAGTAGAGGAGCAAAATCACTTTCCTCAACCTGCTGGCTACACTTCCTGCGATGCAGCCCAAGATGTGATCAGCTTTCTAGGCTGTAAGTGCACATTGCCTGCTCATGTACAGTTTTTCATCCACCAGGATCCCCAAGATCTTCTTCACAGGACTGCTCTCAATTCATTTATCCCCCAGCACCTTGCACCTGGCCTTGTTGAACTTCATGAGGTTCACACAGGCCCACTCCTTGAGCCTGCCAAGGTCCCTCTGGGTGGCATCTCTTCCCTCCAGCATATCAACTACACCACCAGCTTGGCGTATTCAGCAAACTTGCTGAAGGTGTGCTCAATCCCGCTATGTCATTAATGAAGGTATGAAATAGCATTGTTCTCAGTACGGACCGTTGAGGGACATCACTTGTTACTGGTTTGGATATTAAGCCATAACTCTTTGGATGCAGCCATCCAGTATTTTCAGAAGCACCAGTATTTTCGTACCAAATCCCTTATTTCTTCAATGACTAGCTGATAAATATTGCCCACATTCTCCAAATCATAGCAATGAGCAGGCTTGGGGTGGGGGAAAAAATTGTCACCTAGGCTAAGTTGGCAGAGACTTCAGTGTGGAGTGCACAGAGGGATTTCTTATTAGAGGAACGCGATACATTTATATGATGCAATTATCAAGGCTTTTGATGCATAATTTATTTTCTGCTGATAGCCTTAGGTAGAAATGAAGTAGTAGTCTCCATTATTTTTCTCCTGTGCAGTATAGTCTCTAGAGGACCTAAATGCTTTAGTCTAACTAAAATCTCCAGGCTAAAACTATGGACATCTGCATGAAATATAAATGCCTGGTTTAATAGAATTGAAATTAGATTATATAATTGTCCATCATTAAACTGTAAGAAACTATGAAAACATGTAAGAAATTAAAAAACTAATCATCTGAGCAAATATATGCTGTGCCATATAATTACTTTAATAAATGAATATTGCTAGAATATATCCTATTAAAAAGAAGAACCAAACTGAGTGTAAAATGTATATTTACTTGCAAATTAATGTATTTTAATAGTTACCAGTTAATGTGTTAACCTTTCCTTAGGAAAACAAGGACAAATGCAAAATAAAATTGGAAGTGATTACTTAAATCAAGGCTATTGTCTGCAGAATGAAATATTTTTGATTAAAATTGATGATTTAGGTAATTTTGATTTAAGTCTTTCTGCTTGGCTTTGTCATTATCAGCTGTAGCCTTTAAGTACACTGTCACAGTACATGATTACTTTCTTATCTATCTGCTTCACGTACTGCAGTTCTACCGGTTCAAAGGAGATATGTGAGTGTATACCAGGTATTTAAGATTACACGAAGCAGTGCCCTACCCTATCAGGTTAATCTTCAAGATCAGGTGTACAATAGGTCACTTCTCACTGTTAAGCTACCACCCAGAGTTTTGTAGAGATTGCATTACAACAACATAGGACCATTCAAATAAACTAAATAAATGTACAGTAGTCCCGGCTCCCAGAGGATGTACGCAACATTATAGGTGAACTAGATTTGGAAGATTCCTCCAATCAAAAAGATAAGACAACTGTGCTTCACGTCCTTTCTTGTACACACCCAGTCCACCCAAATTGTCATCTCAATGAATACGGCTTTTTATTGACTTGGTTTTTGCTGATGACAGCTGAAGAACATAATTTCCCATCCAGCTCTGTGGTAATTTAGAAATATAACTCGGCAAACAAAAATCCTGTTTTCTGCAAGATGTTTTCACTATTACCCAATTTCCCACAAAGATTGAGGGAGTATGAAAGGAGAAGGGACTTTTAAAATTTAATGTTTATGTATAAAAAGGGTGTAGGATACAAATCTTGATGAGCTGTCTTTAAATTTAATTTATAAAATGGAAACTGTGTAGCAAGAGTGAATTTACTGAGCAAGAAGGTAAAAATGCATTAAATTGCAAAACATCCTAACTATTACTATCTCCTGAGTAGCATTTTCAGGACAGCTAACAAATTCTGAGGAAAGGGTGAAACATGAGTAGTTGATCTCCTTAGCAACCTACTTGCCACTAGCATTTTTAATACTCTGCAAAGAGGACTGTAAAGCCATTTTCTTCCATTACAGACCAGAAAAGTGTTAAATCAGAATGGGAGGTACATGAAAGAAACAGGATATTCTCCAAGGATCTGTGCGTATATACAAGTCAGCAATACAGAAATATGACTAAGATTATCAGGCACAAAGACATTATAACTCCACATATTTCAAGACAATGACAAAGGAACCGGATCAAGAGTAACAGCAGTATAATCATAATAACCATTCACCGTAGCTGCATGATTATATAGTATATCCTGTTGTATATAGTTATCCAATTATACAACTGTATATAATTATGCACTATAACTGCTTGATTATATACATTTGATTAGAAATATATTGTAAAACTATATAATTATAGACAATTTAAAAACTGAATGTGATTTTTTGAATTAAAGAAGTGACAGTCTCAAAGGTATGTTCTCATTTTCTAGAACTAAATGATGAAATGCACAACATTTTACAGTGGTAGCAGTGGAAGCCTCAACCTTAAAGTACTTAGAAGTCTAAAACCATAAAAGCAGACAAACAACTGGAAAAATGTCCAGAAAACATAGCAGGATGCATAGCAGCAACATCTGAAGCACACTATGTTGTCTAAGCATTATTTTTTTTTCTTGCTTTCATCTTCTGAAAAACCTATTGGATTTGACTTGAATAAAATTCAGGCTTTAGGGGCATTGTCTACCAATTTCATCAGCATGACCCAGAGCTAGTCTGGTCCAACTGTGCTGGTTACAGCTGTAGTGGAGTCCTCCCACAGGCTACAACTCTGATAGGCCTTAAAATGTGTTAAGGGCTCTAAAAGTGGGTGACAGGAGCTTACAGGTACTTTTGCTTTATATTGATTGAGGAGAAATAAGTGAGCAGAAATACTAAAACAAATGTCTATTCTTCAAATGCATAGAAGTTGCCGTTGGCTAATACTGCAGGACATAATTCCTCTTGAATGCTGGAAAAGACTATACCTGTTAGCTACCATGCTTTCTGAAGTCCTACCCTGTATCCGATGTTCTAAAATCCTGGTTTACCCAGTGTCCCTTCATCTTTAAATTAAAATTGTATTTGAAAATCTAATTCTGGCCAAGATCAGAACCATTGCTGCCTGCACTTGGTCTGGAAATTTATTTCTCTGAGAGCATAAACATAGAGCTACAGTTACCCTCTTGCCCAAAAGGACTTTACCAGTTAAGAGGGAGGAAGGTCGTGTTATGCTGCTAAGCCCCAGCTTGGTTAGGGTTGAGAAAAACAAGTGAGAACATTGTGTGTGCTCTTTCCCTCTCTCTCACAAGTGTTTAGCTTAGTTCTGGCCTATTGTCCCTGCTTTGTTTTTGTTGCAGGACCCTTAGAAAAATATAACCTACTCTGAGAACAGAAAGTTGGAGGATTTGGAACAAACTGTTTAATCCAGACTCCTGTAGGTCACAGAATTTCATCTAGATAGTCTTGTAGCCCAACAATAACATTGTCAGAGCATCCCTCACGGGCTAGCTTGGGGTATTCGTGCTCCAGATGAGTTATGTTCACAGAAGGGATCTAGGAACCTTTGTCCTTCGCTCACACAAGAGAAAGAAATAAGCCCCAAGCATTAATCCTATTTATTTGGTTGTCTGTCATGTGACAGACATCTAAATTTTATATTTTGAATAAAATGCAATTCTCAGTATGTAATAACACTGAACATAGTATTTAAACATGACCGGTTAAAATACCGTGTTTTATCTTGCAACATATTAACTGCTTGTTAATGATTTAAATGAACACAGTGGAAGTCAATAGTGTAAAACAAAGCCACAGTCAAATCTTGAAACTTAAAGAATAAAAAAATGGAAAGGGAAGGGGATGAGGGTCGTAAAACAGAAGAGGCAGAGAAGGGAGATCTCCATCTGAAGAGACTCTAAGAAAATCACCAGAAAGAGCTGGATAAACAAGCAAGACTTTCTCCAGATCTAGTTTTCCTCCAGCGTGCAAAGAAAATAAAAGTTCTCCTAAGAATAGGGTCAAAGTTCTCATATTTAGGTTAATGACTAATTAGCTTGTGAGCTAAGTAACAGCGAGTGAGAAAACTGTTTACATCTAATTTTATATTTAATTTTAAAATAAGCAGACAGAAAGATGTCCTTCCCTAATTTCTGTAAACCTGACTTGGTGGTATTTGTTTTTGTATTTTCTAAAAAACTACTTTTATTTGCTTTTACCTTAACTTGTCAGTGTTAAGAACAATTTCAGAGCTACTTGCAGATGACACAATATTTCACATCTTTTGACAAAGCAAAGAAATTCAGGTTTGATAATGTCTTGTAACCCAAAGTGTTTCTTCAAGGTATCCATCAGATAATGACTTCACCTACACTAAGTTGCACAAACCAGCTGGTAATGAAATCAGAAAAAAGAATGAAAGAAAGGTCTGCCAGCGACTACAGCCATTGTAAATCTCTTTGGCATCTGACAAGGTACTTGGGAAGGCTTCTGAATCACAGGGAAACCGATTATGCATGTAGGAGGTACCAAAGTAGCTCTTTTCAGAACAGCAGCATATTGCAAATTTGGCCATTTTTCATGCTAATACTCCTTTTAAAATTCTTCCACTGCTTATACTGCAATTATGAAAGACGGCTTTTGTTGATAGAATGCCAAACGATATTTTTTCCATCCTTATTAGATCAGAAGGCACATAATGAGAGTATTATTTCCACTTACTTGTGGCAATAGGCACAGAGAATGCATTTTAATTCCAACAATGCATTGAAATCTGTAAGAATTACTTACTTTCTTCTGGATCATTTCTTTCCCTTCATGCACCATGTAAATAGCGCATGCATGAAACTGTCATATCACCATGTGGAAAGACAGACAAACTGTGGCACGGAAATAAAAAGAACTAATTCAAGGTTTCAGTGGGGTGACAGTGAGTGTAAGAACAGAATTACTACAGCCTGATCCCCATTATTCTCTAACCTCCTCTATAGATACTTCTTAAATGCCTAGGTAATAATAGCCAAGGCTGAACACAGGATTCTAGCTCCTGTTAATCCATAAACATGGCTTGAAAATTGTATGAAAAAAAATGCAAAGCTTTCACTAACAAAAGTCAACCTGCAGATAAAACCTAGGCCATCATATAAACTCATGACAGGAAATGTTATATGATCTAATGAACTGCAAAGTAGGATTTAATCTCTACCCGTACCAGGCTGTTCATATTAGCCCCCCTAGCGGAACCCTCAGAGAGGATTTTCAGGAGTGGTAGACACAGAAATGCACTCAGAAATAAGTTCCAAAGCCTGAAAGACATGCACCAGCTTAGACCTGGCACTAATTAAATCAAAGGGAAGAAAAAAGCTTCAATAATAACCAAGAGCTGGTTAAAATTCACAAGAGTCTAGAAATTCATATAAGGCAGCACGGATGAGCACAGATTGTCTGAAAACTTTTCTTATAATCTAGTCTGCAGGGCGAGCTGGAAAAGCAGTATACTGTATTTTTCCTTGTGGATCTCAATTCCAAATTATCTTTGGACATTGCATTTTCTTTTTCTATTAATATTTTGTTCGATACTGACAAGGAAAATCACAAAAAAAAATCAATTTTTTTCTTGGATGTGTAAATATATACTGGAAATTCTTAAAATCCCATCTTCCTTAGATAACAACAGATGATAAATCTGTCTATTCTTGGCAAAGAAAGTTTACCTCCATCTTTAAGAAGGTAAGAAAAGACAGATCAGGCAAACAGATGATGGCTTTTGATTCTCGAAAATGAAAAATGAAATAAATCACTTCTACGTCCACCAGACTTTGATATTGTTTTGCCTTTTTGTGTGTGTTCATTGAAATACTACAGTGATGAACAATAGTATATCACAGATAGAAGAGGTGAAGATAAGAAACTCCCTCTTAATCATCACTTTGTTTTTCCCAATCGATTTCCATCTAACAGGACATTTAGCAGATGATATACCACATGTGTGCTTTCACTTGTGTATGAATCTGCTGTATTCAAACCACAGAACAAATGACTTGATTTTGAGCCACAGTTGAGCTGGTTTTACTCTTTGGGTGAAAGAATAATATAATCAGAAACGTGGCTGGATTTATGTGTTTGGCAGGTAACACAGCAGCCTCTTCACTCAGCTGTAATGCCAAAACTGTGCAACACAAAGAACTCTACAATGGCAATGCAGGTCATTTTGAAAAACCCTTGTTTGATAGTAGGTTTTCTTTTATGGATATCCTTCCCACTGTAGTTCTTCTTACTATGGATAACATTGTTTAATTCCTTCAAGCTGCTACCTGAATGTGCAGATGAAGGTACATAAACACACACACACACACACATCCTTATAATGCTTTGTGGAGTGTTTTGCTGTGATAGATACATAAGAAACAAGACTACCATAAAAGCAGCAATGTTATCAGTTTGCTCAGGTATTCCCAGTTAAACTGTGTGCTAAAAGGCTTTTGTGCTGGATTCCCACTGGGCAGAAAAACTGTCAAGAATTGCAATGAAGTTTCGCTTTCTATCAATGGCTAATGAATTTCAGAAGCTGCTTCTCCAGTCATATCTGATGCAGTGTCATCTCTTATACCACAGCTCCCCGGCAGAATTTATTTGCTTGCAGTATATGGTCCCCATATGTATGTTGTAGCTTTGTGTCCTATTCATTCCTGTTTCCTACCAAGAGGTTTCACTTGACACTGCATCTCACTGCTCCCTTTACCTTCATCTGACTCTGATTCTGCAGCCCGAAGCCCAGGGTGCACCCAAACCCAATATTTCTTATCCAAGGAGTCTAAGCTTAGCCCGTCATCAGGCAGTGTGCAACTACACAAGCTACAGTGGAGCCATTCTAGAAAGGACTTTGTCTCCTGCTGTCAGTACAAAACCAGCATAAACATCCCTACGTGGCTGGTGAGCACGCTCCCACATGCTGGGTGTATGGGTGGCAGCAAATGTATTGGCCCAGAGCCCACTGTCAGGATGTTTTAGCAAATGGGAGGCAGATTTGGCCCTAACTCCTACCTTGAAGCTACTGCTACCCAGAAATGCAAATGCAGCAAGGGAATCTGCACCTGGTAAAAGCAATTGCAAAAGGAGCCAAAACAGAATTTGCTGCACTGAGAATATGTCTTGACCAGAGATATGTATTAACTGGAAGCATGCCTTTGAAGTCCTTGACTCTGGGTCACCTCGATGGAGCTTTTGGCTACAGCACATACAGTTTCTTTCCAGAAAACAAGCTCAGATTTAAAGAAATCTAGGACATAGGTGATGGCGCTTATTCTGGTCTTGTCCTGACTTGAAGACAGACTCTGAAATAGATAGCCTGAAGGGGAGGAAGTCAGGCAGGGAGAATGCTAGCCCACTTCTCATCCTTCTCCTTGCATCCAGAGCTGGGACAGATCTTTGCCAAGAAACTTACCTCCCTGTACAAGGGGGACACCAGGACCTCAGGGTATGTCCTTAGTCCTTGGAAGAAACCTTAATATACATGGGGGAGGCTGAAGGCGTCACAAAAACAGGCAGCTTTGGACATCTGGAATGTGTTTCTAGGGTTCCTCTTCTTCCATTGGACTGGCTGTTTGCCTGAACCCTTTTCCTTTGCTTGCTTGCAGGTACGAATAAGCTTAAGCCTACTAAACCATGAGGTGCTGCACAGACTAGCTGAATAAATATCTGGGAGGTTAAACCTTATGGCACTTTCCCCTGCTTTTACAATTCCCTTATATTGTGAGCAGAAGCAGAGCTAGCTCATTTGAAGGAAACTCAGGTAGGTCTATTTCATTGACAACTCTCACAGTTCTTTGAAATGTTAACTTTTACAAAAGCTAATTTTCATCAGGAAGAAAATAAAGGAGAGGTAGTCTGGCTCCTGTAATAAGTAAATTGGCACAAACTGTAATTATTCAATATGAGAACATGGGGACAAACATGACAGAATGCTGAAGAATGAAAGATGATGGAAGGGGAAAGCCATGTCCCATGTTAAAGCCCCGTGGAGAATAAGTGATCCAATTGACATAGAGCATTTGCACCTCCAAAAATTTGGTGACCAGATCCCTAACCACAGCTTCTCAAGAATTGTATGCTGTCATGGAATTGAAAGGATTTATCTCTTAATCTCATAGATTAGGAATAGAATAGAATAGAATAGAATAGAATAGAATAGAATAGAATAGAATAGAATAGAATAGGAATAGACTATTTCAGTTGAAAGGGTCCTAAAATGATCATCTAGTACAACTTTCTGACCAATTTAGGGCTGACTAAAAGTTAAAGTATGTTGTTAAAGACATTGTCCAAATTGTCCAAATGCCTCTTAAACACTGACAGGCTTGGGGCATTGACCACCTCTCTAGGGAGCCTGTTCCCACGTTTGATCACCCTCTCAGTAAAGAAATGCTTCCTAATGTCCAGTCTAAACCTCCCCTGGCACAGATTTGAACCACTCCCATGTGTCCTATCACAGGATCCCAGGGAGAAGAGATCAGCACCTCCCTCTCCACTTCCCCTCCTCAGGAAGCTGTAGAGAGCCATGAGGTCGACCCTCAGCCTCCTTTTCTCCAAACTGGATGAGCCCAAAGTCCTCAGCTGCTCCTCACAAGACATTCCTTCCAGCCCTTTCACCAGCTTTGTTGCCCTCCTCTGGATGCGTTCAGGGACCTTGACATCCTTTTAAATTGTTGGGCCCAGAACTGCACACAGTACTCAAGGTGAGGCCACACCAACTCTGAACACAGCAGGATAATCACCTCTTTTGACTGGCTGGTTATGCTGTGTTTGATGCCCCCCAAGATGTGGTTTGCCCTCTTGGCTGCCAGGGCACACTGCTGACACCTGTTGAGCCTGCTGTCGACCAGCACCCCCAAAGGATATATGTGGTGTATGAGTAGATCAGTGTTCACAGTGGGGGAAGTTATCTGTAGTGCCCTATACAGAATCATGCTTAGCCCTGTGCATTTCAAGTATTCATGAATGACTGGGAAATAGGGTGAGGAAATCAATCAAGATCAGTGACAATGCAAAATGAAAGTCCACTGTGAAATGTTGTAGGTAGATCTCATGACATTAAGTGACTGGGTGATAAAATTAGAGCTGAAATTCGATGTAAATGCAAAGTTATGCACATAAGGAAAACCAACTGTAACTACACATATACAGTAGTAGGCTCTAAATTTGTTATTACCTCTTGGAAAACTTGTGAATAGTTCATTATAAACATCAGTTCAGTGCTCAGCGGCCATCAGAAAGGAGAATCAAATAGTAGAAGAGCAACAGAAAAGAAAGTAGAACGCATCATTATGCCACTGTACAAATCCCTTGTGTCCTGTATCCTCAATGCTACATGCAGTTCTTTCTCCTCATCTCAGAGAAGAAGTAGTTGAATCTGAACAAGTACCGAGAAAGGAGTCAAAGATAATCAAAGATATGGATGGCTTTAGAATAAGGAGAGATTAAGCAAATTCACCCTTGGAAAGGAGACAGTTGATGACAGAATTATAGAAAAAATAAAAACCTGAATGGCCTGGAAAAGATGAATATAAAATAATTAATCCCACTTTTCATTATATAAGAACAATGGAAAATCAAACCAAATTATCAGATCACAGACTGAGGGGTTGCCTTTCATCACAAACTGAAAGAAGGAAATTTTCCACACAAATCAAAGTTAAACTGTAGAACTAAATGCCCAGAACGTACTGGAGAGGCGAGACCTATACATGGGTCAAAAGCTGATTAGGCACATTCAAGGAAAAAGTGTCCATGAAAGGCTATGAAAAACAAGATTTCAGCTACAACAGATTTTTCCCAGGAAGTCCCAGGCAATATTGTCAGGTGATGTTAAGCATTCATGTTTGCTGCTTTAAACATGGCAATTTATTACTATTTACATTTGCTAAACTCAGCTGTAAATCACATAGCTGGAAAATTCGAAGCATGGAAGTTTAACTTGGGAAGGAAGATTAAAATGTTAGCTCTAGGCTTAACAGGTGTATTATAATTTCAACCCACTATTTGTTGAATTGAAATGCATTAACTGAAGTTTGGTTACATTGAGGTTTTGGAATTCATATGATTCAGTTAAGGATGCTACCTATTCCAGGAGAAAAGGAAGACGTTAGACACTTCCACATAAAATACTGAGAATCAATATGAGTGATGCTCAGCTATCATGCTAGATTTCTAGCATTACTCTCAGCAGTCCATAACCCAGGATTTCCTTGCAACTTTATTCATTGTGAGAAATATGGGCTATGATCAAAGCTGGGCCAAAAAACTTTTATTGTTTAATTATGAGTAAATTTGCTATAACAAAATGTCAAAAAAGTCTTTAAAAAGTCAAAAAAATCACACTAGTCAGCCAGTCTTTGGTGGTAAAAAGTCATTAATAGTTAAGAACTTAAACAACTGCAGGGAAAAAAAAGCCCTCCTAAATGAAAGGAGGGATGTGTTATTTTACTTGTTACATTTCTAAAATACTATTTAGCTGTCTGTGGGACTCATATTTACAACCTTATCTCAAAAACTGACATCAGTCTTCCGCGTACCAACCATACCTATGAGCCCTTTGTATTTTTCAGATCTTTGGAAAATTAATTCATCCATGGTCAACTCAGCAGATATGTTGAAATGAAAAGCTGTGCACAGACACAACTTTCCTGTGTGACCAAAGGCCTAAAATTCTGTCCAGTGGGAGAGGATTGAAATGTATTCATAATACAGAATATCAACTAGTTGGTCCTGAAAATTGACCTGAGAAAACCATCCCCAAGTGAAGAGTACTTAGAAGAAAATTGTTCTTTGGTTATATATCTTATTTTCTTATAGACTGGTCTACAAAATTCAATGCCCCTCTTCATTTACGCTCTCCAGAAAAACAAGTGACCTGAGGATTTAGTTAAGGGAGTTAAGTAAGTTTATTAACACTTAAAGGTCTCATATTCATCAGGTAAACTCCTACTGCCTGTTTAGAGATATTCACAACTGTGTGACTCAAGCTTCACTAGAACGCACTCTTCCTTAATTTTCCTCTGTATTTTCTTAGGTATATGGCTCATTCTTTACATGTGTGTGCTTACAAAATAACACCTCCAAAAATTCCCAGCATTAAAAAAAAAAAAGATTTTTAATCTCTAAATTATATGTATATTAAATATTTAAAAATAATTATCAACCAAAACCTGTGCTATGCTGAATTTGACCTTTATTTATTTTAAGTTAGGGGAAAGATTCTGTGTTACAACATGAAAAGAGGAATAGAGCAATAAATGAATAATATTTGGTAAGAATGAGGTTTAAGAGAGAAATGGTAAAACAACTTCACCGCGACACAGCCAAGGGACATCTCTGTTTGTTCTGGGAAATACCCAAAGGCCAAAGTGCAATAGTCCACGTGCCGATACATAAGTCATACCTAAACTGTGATCTGTGGTTCCTTATGTCTTTTGCATGCTTAATGCTAAAATTGTATTGATCACTGATAGGGTCTTAAGCAGGAAAGAAAATGGACTCTAAAGAAATAACAAACAATTATTTCCAGTGGTATTCAATCCAATTATGTGCTCCCATATTAGCTGCATGATGTGAGAAACTGAACTCACTGGTTCATTGACTCAGTCTTAATTGCAGTCTTGATTTGATCATATATTCCATCCTTTCCATTAGCTGAACTGAAGTAAATTATTTTAATAATGTGCTTGCTTAGGCTCCTATTTGTTTGCTAAATGTTTTAACAAAATCCATAAGAAGTTTATGGAATAAGTTGTCCTCTCAGATTGCAACATGGATCATGAACACAAGAACAGCTAGATATTTACAAGGCACTTGACTCTGTGTCTAAAGTGACAGGGGTGTTTCAGAATGGATAAACTTATTGCATGGATAAAATTACTGTATAACTTTTAAAAATTATTAAATTTAGGAATTTGAAGAATCCAATGCAACCCTAATAACTGTTAACATTTTTTGTAAACTTCTAATATTCTTAGATAAATATTGTTGTCTGTTTTAAGAACTCAGTCATTTTGTCTTCCATATGGTTTCTCTAAAAATTTGCATCACTGTGAAGGAAAATAATTATGTATTCCTTGTATTCCTTTAGCAGTAAGAACTGATACTAAGAAAACTTTAAAATCTGTATGATCTTACTCACTTTCATGCAGAAAGTCCTGTGAAAGGGATTAGATTTCCTTTTTATTTTATAATGAACAAAACTGATAACATTTATAAGAAATAACATTGAACAGGGAGACAGCTAGCACTACAGAAACCGTGAAATACTAGAGATAATGATTCCAGCAGAACAGAGGAACAAGGACAATAAACACCCAGGAACCAGATTGCAGCTTCCAGGAGCAAACAGGTCTATCAGAAAAAGGAGTTTAAGAAAGCAGTCAGACTGCCTGGAAGAACACAAACTTTTCCAAGCAGAAGCATAGAAAGTGATGGATTTGGCTCAATAAGTGTCTCTTGGACAACCTGCATACGGATTACCAGAAACAAATATAAAATAAAACCAGAATTGTATAGGGATGAACTCAGAAAGGTCAAGACACAAGATATAACTAAAAGGAGAGTAAAAGCATAATAAAAAATATTCAGTGGCATATTACTAATAAAGAGCAAGCTCAAGCAATGAGCTGTCATAGTCCTCAGTGATGTGACCCTGAGGCTGTAGGTGAGTGTAGCAGCAGTAATTATTCTCCAGCATGGGCAGGTCACCCATCAGCTGGGCAGCCAACTGCAGCTATGCAAACATCTCCATCCAACTGGAGGCATGGGTTTGAGCAGCTGGATATGAGGTTTGGCTATGCTAAATGGCATTGCCTTCAAGGGAATGAATACAGAACCATCGCCTTGAGATGGCTGAAAAATCCAATGTCTTTTCTCTTTATTCCCTTCTTCAGTAGAAAGATTAACTGTGGTCAATGAAGTAATGCCACTGACACTAATGAAGGACTCGGGTGAGAATAAGGGAGAATATGTTATTGATCATTTGCATAAATTAGAAATCTGAAGAAATTCAGATGTACTAGCTCTTGTAAATTCACCGCATTGCATCTAGAAGTCTGACTAAAGCAATCTCAAGCATGTTAGAACATACTTGCGAAAATCTGATTAAAACAGGAGAGGCTGTAGATCAGAAAGTCAAAGATTGTCCCTGTCTCTTTACATAAAGACAGGAAAAGAGAAGGGCAAGAGGACACACCGAATTATATCCCTAACGTCATTTATTATAAACTTATTGAAATAAGGAATCAAATTATCAGTGAGCAAATAAACGTACTAGTAAGAAGACAAGGTGGTAAGTAAAAGCCAATATGAATTTATCAGAAACTGAATCATGTTAAATCAAGTCTGTTTCTTTTTAGGAGAGATAATGGGCTTTGTGGTTAGGGAAGGAGCAACAGGTGTGATATATCTTGATTTTAGTAAGCATTTTGACACTGCTTGACATTCTTATAAACAAACTATGAAAATATTGCTTAGACCAAAGTACTGTTATATAGATTGAACAACTGGCTTGAAAATTGCACTCAGAAATAGCTACTTATTGTTCTCCATCAAATTAAGAGACAGTAGCCAATCGGGCTCCATAAAATTCCACCTGGGTCCAGTACTATGCAGTAGTTTCATTAGTCACTTGGTTATCTGAAGAGATATTATGCCTTTTACACTTCCAGATGGAGGCAAGCTGGCAGCGGTTGCAAGTCCCATGGAGGACAAGATTAGACTTAAAAGACAAAGGGTCTGGAAAAAAATAGGATGTGATTCAGGAAGGCCAAGTGCAAATTACTATACTTAAGTAGGAATAATGAAGTACTTGAAGACAGAACAGGGTGAACAACAGGCTATGTAGCAGTTGCACAGAATAATGAATCACACCCAGACTATGACTTGATAATATCATAGCATTGGGGAAGAAAATCACACAGCATACTGGGATGCAAAACTGAATTTCCAGGTGAATCAGGAGTGCCCTAGAACACAGCACCAGTAAGGCATCAGTTGATGGAATGGATTTTTGAGATTTCCCTTCAGCAAAGACAAGAACCAATTAGAGGAAGTCCAGATGAGAATTATAAGGATGATTAAACATCTAGAAAACATGACCTCTGTGGAAAGTTTATGATACTAAACTACATACTCCCTTAAAACTTCTGGATCTGGGAGACCGCATTTAAAGTTAGCTCACATTGTTCATAGAAAGATTAAGTGCAGAGGGCTTCTTCAGACTGCTACCATCTAAAGCACTTATGACAATTTTATTCTAGAAATAATAACTTACTGTCAGAGGATAAAAATCTTAACAGAGCTTTTCAAATTCAATTACAACATGAAACAACTACTAATATCAAAAGACTCAAGGGTTTTCTCATTAGTATTTTAAAGCAGCATGACAGATTATTTTGAGTGTGTCAATAATAAGTCATACTTCTTGTTGAGTCCCCATTGTACGGGAAAATCTTAAGACAGTTGAACTGTCTTTTTTCAGGCCAATACATGAAAAACATCATTAAAGTTGTTATGAATCTAGACAGGGCATAACTTTGTCTGACAGCTATAACATAGCAGATGAGATACAAAGCAGAATCTGATAACTTTAAGTTTTGTGCTGGCTACTACATGGGCAAGATTCAGTTACTGTGAAAAAATATGACACACAGGAAATCTGTCCAAAGCTGAAAACAGAAACAAGGTCGGGGTGTGTGTGTGTGTGTGTGTGTGTGTGTGTGTGTGTGTGTGTGTGTGTATTATTCTCTGATGGTCAAGAGGTACTATTCAAGATGGGATATCAGCTTCCTGATAGGCTAAACGAATCATCACCATGAAATAGTAAACATCTTCAACATTTAAAAAAAAGTGCAAATTACAGTTGGACCCTGGGCTGTACATGAGAATAACTCTGTAATTCTTTCTAGGAAGCACCTTTGAGACAGTGCCCGCCAGATGTCCAGATGTCCACAGCTATCCAAGTGGGTAGATGCCTAAACATATGTAACTAACATAGTTTTAGGAATCAGAGAGTACTCTGCCAAGATCCCAGCTGCCACTCCAGGAGAAAGATACTTTGTAGATCCCGCTTCACACCAATTTACCATATGCAGATGTCTTAGGCATTTAAAATAGCCAGCTGAAAACTTGGTGGGATAGAGTAAGGTGCCTACAATGACACCAAATACTTTCATTTAGAAGGGACAATATATCTTCCAGACTGGGGAGAATCAAAAAAAAAGGTATTCTAGAAATTCATTACTTAATCTTTACCTCACTTATATTGACCCAAATGCCATTAGGTTTTGTACCGTTGTACTGTACAAAATGCTTGATGTTCTTTCTATCTACATAATACAATCTTGACGCTATCAAGAGAAGTTGAATTAGATGTGGGTTGAGGGTGGCTGTACCTAGCTTAAAGTCTTCTCCCCAGAGAAGGCAGAGGAGGGTAGGAACCTAGAAGTGGTCCTTAGAGAAGAGAATTTTCTTCCAAAAGGTGTGATTTTATGCTGTGGTCAAAAACACACCAAGAAACACAAGTTTCAGATGAAAACTAAGTGGTATGGGTGAGAGATAGGTGTTGTACTAAAAATATTGTGCAGGCTATGGAGATCACCCTCCAGACTCTAGGAAAATAACACATCCAGACACAGTCTGAAATGGTAGTCTCCCCTCTCCTGCATGTAGCTATAGAGATGTTTAACTAATTAAGAAGGTGGGCAATCTTAATCCAGACTAAGAATCAGGAATGACTTCATTATAAGATGGCATTGATAAGGGATAGGATAGTTATTGTATTTTGGTCTACGTCTTAAGTTTTGAAAAATGACAACAGAGTTCAGGCAGTATGTTTCTCTTTGGTCTGCACCCTCAAAGGAGTGACAAGCCCGTTTTTACACCCTTAGCTGTATCAGTTTTCCCAAGATCACCTGCAAAAAATAGCAGAAGGGCAGAGTGAGAGTTGTCAGTTTTTGAAAGAAGGAGGTGAAGAAAGCTGAAAGGAAAGCAAAAGTGCCTGGCTGTGTGTGTATTCAACAACTTTGTTTTCAAGAACAGTTTGATTCTCAGCGCTTCTTGTTTGGGGAATCGGAGGAGAGGAGCTGTACATCGAAAGGCCAGTGAAGGATCAGGATTTGACCACTTGTCCTACTCTTGCATCAGTGCATATCTGGCTGCCTTTTTGAAAGCATATGCAAAATTAAAAGGCTGTGCTTTCCAAACTTGGCTGAAGAGTATAAAAGAGGGAAAATCTTGCCTTAGAATATATGAATATATAGTCCAACTGCCTGTTAGAGAGCAAAGAAAGACGCTGAATAATAGTAATGAAAGCTGCAGCTAGGGAGGTGACATGAATGGTGGTTCTTACTGTGAAAACATTTATCAATAAGGTTGTGTAGCTTTATTGAGTAAAATGTCATTTTTTTAAACATGACTGATTTCTATTCTGAAAAATTGGTAGTATTATACAGAATGAAAATATTTTATAATTGCAACATTTCAACACAAAAATTCCTGCAAGCTTTATCCGTCTCAGATTTTGAAGACAGATCAAGAGGTTACACTGGCAAAATAACTATTTGGTTTATCTTTTTGTAAGAAAAGGAAGCTGTAACTTCTGCAGTTAACAGCAGTAAATGCAATTTCCTTACTGCATTTTGCTCACTTTCTTATTTTCTCTTTTCAACATATTCCTATCCTGTTTTGTACTTATGCCATGTCTTATCTGCATTACAGAAGGTGAATAACCCAGGCTGGAAAGCTTTTCTCTGCTTATTTGGCTGTACAGAACCCTGGGAAATGAGATATTTTGACTGGAGTTTCTAGTTTCTCTTACTGTTATTTGTAGCATTATATATCTCCCAAATCTTCCTAAAAATGTTTACTTCATCTGAAACTTCCTTAGATGAGTTGTGCAGAAAAACAATTACTATATCATGGTATATAAAAAATAACGCCTACTGTAGCAGAATTCCTACTTGTGGAAGACAATTAATTCAAAGAAAGATTTAATGCATGTGAACATCATTTTAGGTACTGACTTACAGTCAGAAAGAGGAAAAAATATATTGACATATAGGCAGTTAAGCAAACACTCTTCTACCATGTATCTCCCATATTTTTAATAACATCTTATTAATACAATGTATTCTTTGTCCCAGTAGAGTGCTTTACAGACACAGCTCCATCTACTTAAAATATCCTTCTTTTTTAAAATGATGGACTAGCAAGAATAAAGAATTCTGGTTGGTCCAGTGCATATGAAAACTTTATCTTCTCTTAGGTAAGTGACTGCAGTTTTGTCTTCTGCCCAGCTCAGCTAGTTTAACACAACCAATATGCAATAGGCATTAACAGTTAGCTTAGCTTATCTTGCTTCCTAAGAGTTTTTTATGTGCATGATGAAAATTGACAGAAAGGAGGGGTAAGGGCAAAGAAGAAGAGATACTAAAAGTGAACTAGAAGTTGTGTGGGAAAGAGGACTGGCTAAACCAGAGCAAAATCCTTCCTTATATTTTCTTACTGCTTGCTTGCAGGAGGCCAGCTGACTCCACAAAGGGCTATGGAAATAGCTGTGTATAATCTGCAGCTTAGCAAGGATTTCAAACTAACTGTTCTTTCTAATGCTATTGCCTTGCCTGGTTTCCCCTTCAAAGGAGGATCTACTGAACAGTTATTTATTTATACTGCATATAGATTGAACGCTTTGGGTGTTATGGTTAGTGTCTCCAGCTGCAGAGCTCAAGGACAGCCTCCGTCATGGTGGTTAGCTGTTTTCTGTCCTCAGCTCTCATGAAGCTAACTTGTAGTCAGAGCAGCAAGTCAAGATCAAGAAAAGAGGAAACCTGAGTTCTAGGATTTATGTATCTAAAGCATCCTGCACTCAAAGCTCAGCTAAATTCAAAGAAAAGCACTTACGGAAAACAATTTCTCTACTTTAAAAGGCATCTCACTCTAGCAGTAGATCAGGTTGGCAACCCTTGGGAGAGGCACACCTGAGACTGCTGGGGTCCTTAGGGGAGGACAACTGATCTCAGTTGGGTCCAGCTGGACTGCCTTAGTGTTTGATTCATTCACAGAAGAATGGGTGACCATAGAAACTGTTTTGACATGGCACAGGGAAAACTTTTCTATGGCTAAAACACTTGGTAGAGGGTTTACAAGGCCTTACAATAACTGCTTGAACTGTTACTCTTATAAAATATTTTAAACAAGCGCTCAATAAAAATATGGCACACTATTGTATAGTATATACAGACAGATTTGCAAAACCTCTAAAAAAGAACCTGACTAGGTATTGCAACTGAGACAGCTGAGAGAGAAGTCATTTATTCAGTGAATAAAAGCTGATACTGAGATAGCATTTATTGGATTATAAACATGGTAGCATTCAAACATGGGTTTATTGAAACGTTATTTTATTACTGTTTAAGATCAAATGATTCCAGATGGTTAATCTGGAATCCCCACAGCTAGGCCTGTCAGATATACTGAAAGTTTAATCAGACTTTTAACACACTGATGGGCTTTGAACAGCCTGGATCCTCAGGAAAAAAAAGAGTCCTTAGGAACAATCATGAAGAGATTGATGAAGATATCTGAATAGTAGACAGCAGCGGTTATGAACATCAAGAGAATGCTTGAGTGCACTGAATTCAGGCAGAAGGTAACAGCATATTAAAGCAAAGTGACTGTAGCCAAGAATAATGCACTTCTAACACAGGAAGCTGTGCTTTTGATTTTCACTATCCTGCTGAAGAAACCTGGCTGAGACTTCAAATCTTGAAAAGAAAGGCACATATATAAAGGATTAGTAAATATTTATTTTAACACTTTGTGCAGGACTTACCTATAGACAAAGATCACACTAATCATTATCTCTAACATTTCACTACTGACAGAATATGACAAATGACTGACTGTTTTGCTATGGACAGAAGCTATACAACCTAGTGTGAGTCCAGAGTAGATACTTTCCACTCCCTTCCTTTCACAAAAATGCAAAAATTGTGCTTACTTCTATCAATACAAACATTGCTAATTAACCCTCATATGAGGTACATAACTATATACTGATATTTTCATTTCACAGTTATGGAAGCATAACTTTAAATCTATTTCCCCCCGGCCCCTCAATGTCACACATGACAAGAATAAGGACCAAGACCTATCAGCTTACAGGTTTCCATCAGGGAACCACGTAGACTTTGTCTCAGTTTTTAAAGGTACACAGTGTGTTAAAAAGTATCAAGTCAAATAATGATAACTCATGGACATATTTTAGAGTTTTTGTGATTAAGGCCCAAAGAGACATAAGGTCTTAAAATTATACCAAAAAAAAAGTTAAATACTGGAGTTTAACTATAGCCTGGCAGAATAAGAGAAGCCTAAATCCTGACACCGTGTCACATGCTAGCCAACACCCTGAATCTTGTGTTAACATAAGCAGGACAGGCAAAACTCCCAGGTGCAAATCAGGTCTCTAACCCATCCTTATCTCTGTTTTTTGCCTACAAAAAAATTCTGATAGTCCTTCACACCGAACTTTTCCAAGGCGAAGCAGAAGACAATCTAATCTCATGACCAACACACTTCAAGTGGTGTTTCTGAGCGGTATTGTGATATAGTGAATAAGAAGCTGATCTGACATGAAAGAAAATTGGCTTGTACTCCCAGATCTGCTAAATCATCCCACTGAGTCCCGTGTGCCCTCTATGTTTCACCTATTGTATCAGTAAAAACAAGGAAAAGGGTGCACCTCTTTCTTAGGGATGGGGTATCCCATCACCCAAGGCTTTGAAAACATCTATTTCTCTCAGACACTTCCTAGAAATGCAATTCTCCTAAAGCTCACGCTGTCCTGAAAAGCTAGTCTAAAAACCAGTCGCACCCAAAGGCTCTTAACGGCACTTATGTGGCTTTCTGGAGACCAATCTGAGGTTGCTCCACACCACCCACCTACCCCTGGCTTCCCAGAGAAAAATCCACTCAGTGCAGGGGTCTGAGCCACTGCAACACTGTACTCCTCCATAGGAAAGGTGAGGCAATAAGGATGCGCCATGCAGGTAATATTGGCCAGATTAACTGGATGATTGTATCAAAGTGCCTAATAACAGCATACAGGTACTACAGCCCCACAGAACCTCTCCTGTCTATGGCTAATTGTTTCTGCTGTGGGTATCCCTGGCCTTACAGGATGATTAATAACATGTCCTCTCATTACTAGAGTTTACATCTCCCATGTCAGGTCATAGCCTATTTCTCCCATAGGTAAAACTCATTGAAAGCAAAATGAGGGAACCTGTGTCATGACAATTATTGTCTCAATTAGTGACATTATTAATATGCTCTTGCAAAAGAACAACCGCACTTTACTGCATTAGCAGGTGGAAATGTTCAATTCTTAATTAACTTTATAGGACAGAAAATTATTAGACTACATCTAAAAAGGTCAAATTAAAGGGTAAGAGAAGAGCAGAACTCTACTGTAATAAATTCTATAGCCAGGGAGCCCATTTCAAGTTGTGGAACCCTCTGCAAGGGACAGAAAGGCAAAAAGCCAAAGATCTCTTCACACAGGGAAAATTTCTGAAGGTGTACGCTATGTTCTTCTAAGAAATCAATACTGCATTTGTAGAGCAAATTACTGCACAAATGCTATATGTGCAGATGCACTGTTGATTGCCTCTGCATTTAGAAATACCCAATCGTAATTCAGAGTAACAGAAAAAGCCTCCCCAATCTGCTTTTTCATTGACTACTCAGCCAGCCATGCAGTGGGAATTCTCCCGCCTTTCATGCCCTATGTCCTTCTATTATTTCCCTGGTTTCTGCCCTCCTCACTTGCAAAGGGCTGAATGTTGCTGAAGCTTCGAAACTCAATACTAGGCAAATCTAGGCTCTCCTTTGAAATTCCCAGGCTTTCAATGAACCTTTTTCTTTTTTTTTAGCCCAGTCACTGTTTTTTAACACTGTCTCTTCCTGTTCATGATATTTTTTTCTAAGGATTACCTCATACAGTGTTTGCAGAATTAGTGACTGGCTTTCCAGAATACCACTAAATACTGTGTTTGTGTGGAGGAATTAGTCTCAGTCTTTAAAGACCGGAGCTATTTTCCCTTAATAAAGCCTGTTTTCATATTTTCAGTCCTTACAGCTTCACCGCAACAGAACTAAACAATATGGTATTTCACACGCAAACTTAGCTATGGAAATCCAGAACAAAGTCTTCAAGCTTCATGTTTGGGGATACAGCAGGTCAAACAGTCTGAGGCGGTCTCAGGGCACCTTCCCAAATTATTTTGCATTGTTGTATTTCAAAATTGATTTAGACTGGAAACTCATCTTTGTCCAGATTTCTTGGGAGATACCTTCAAATACTTGGATATGGAGGGCAAATTGAGTAAATAATTATTTATACATTTAAGAGGATTTATGTGTATTTTATAGAGCCTAAAATCTTTGCAATAAACATTGCCTGTTCCGCTGAGAAGCTTCTGTAGTCGATACGGTGCCAAAACTTGCTTTCAGACTTTGTGTGGCCTCAGTGAAGTTGGCCACGATGGGAGGACTGACAGCCAAGGAACATGCACAAAAGGGAAAGAGAGCGCTTTGTCTATGTGGTAAAATCTGTACACAAAGGAAAAAAAAATCCCTTCTGTCCTGGTCTGAGGTAAACCAGTGGGAGTTTTGTGATTCATCACACCAGGGCCAGGATTTCATCCACACTCTTACCTTCTCACAAATTCGTGCTTCTCATTTTGCTAACAAGAGTGACACCTAAAAATAATTTCATGTTTTAGGAACTAGCTTCCTCCCCTTTCCTTGTTAATTGCTTCTGTATCTCTTATCTGACAAGGGAGCGAGCAGGGTGATTTAAAGACTTTGGTTGTTTTCATTTATACAGAAAAAAGCAAAACATTTTTCTTTTCAGCACCCAGAGTCTTTGGCAATGAAGTTACTGAAGTTTGGCTGAAGTTACCCAGGCACTTTCACCACCAGTGAGGTGAGTTCCTCATCTTGAATCCCCCTTGGTGTCCCCCGTTTGCCTGTGGCATGATCTGCTGCTCTTCTCTCAGTTATGCTGCTGGCACCGTTTGTCTACCCAGGCTGTAAGACTGGTGACAGAAACATCCAAGCTTTTGAAAAAGGTGAAGAAAAAAAGCTTTAAAATAATAATCAGCAAAGAAAAAGATTTAAAGTGTGCCAGCACAAGCATTTACACCAGTAACGAGACAGCTGATCCGATGCTGAGTCAGAACATACTCCGAAATTGGCTTTCCCACTCTGAAAGCAGGTTGGTGTCGTGGTGCCCAGAGAGGCTCTTCTCCCTTGGAAAGTCCTGCCTTATGAGGGGTGAGGTTCCCACTCCGCACTGCACAAGCAGTGATACAGCTTTCCTTACAAATGAAATGACCTACGATCCCAAATAATCTCCAGCCTTCAGTTTTTTCCCTGTCTCTCTCTGTCTCTTTCTTTTTATTTATTAAAATATGGATCAAAATCACATTTTCCTCTGATGCTCTTTCATCATGACTTTGAACGAGGGCGAAATTTTCCCTGGAAATAAATTACTGTTCATTTTCCAACAGATATTAAGATAATGAAAATGCTTTCATAAGTCATGTCTTTATAGATTTGATTGAGAGTCTATTTTCAAGTAGAAGGAAACAGTCACATTTATTTCAGAGTTCCCCAGATCAGGCATTATTTGTCCTCCATCTTCTTCAACTCTCTAATTATATGTTTTGTTATGTACATGATACCTATTGTGACTACTTTTAATCCAGTAGATTTATGTTTAGACCTATACTTTAGTATCTCAGGTGGTGTATGCTTAGAATGGATATTGTACCTCTCTGTAAGGTAGCAGACTTTGCTTCTAGTTTTACCTACCGGATAAAAGAAGTTTGGATTTTTTTTGTCAATAAAAAAAGAGCAGGAGACAGCTGCTTAGTTTTGCTGCTCTTGTCTCCACTAACATCCTCATTTGTTCTTATGAGATGGATCATTTTCTTCCTTCCAATCAGAATCAGTGGTCAAATGGAAAATGTGAATGGCACATAACGAAGTAAATAAGGCACTATGCGAGGGGAAATTTGGTTGGTTAGAGCAGAGGTCTAGAATATAAGGACAATAATAGAGCTCTCAAAGTGCCATATGGTGACTAAAAGACCCAATTTGTTTCACAAGCGCTGCATTACACTACATAAAAGACCTTTTATATCAGCTTCTTTATCTCTCGTCTTTGCAAATCGACCCTACTTTATTCCTTCACTCATTTACATATTTTCCTGTTGTTAATAGCAAATGTAAGAAAGCTCAAAATTGCCCAAGTTCCATAAAAAATCAGATTTATTCTTCACAAGGCTGCAAAAGTGTGAAGAGTCTTAGAACTAGAAAATATATCTATTACACTTTTACCCAAGATAAATATAATAAAATACACTATATGGATAGAAATAGGAGTTATTTTATAGATAACTATAATTCACTAACATATACCAGATGATTGTGTTAATTAGCTAGACCATGAAATGTCATTTGCATATTTCATTTTTGATTGACATAATATCATTTTAATGTATACATACTAAAATATATGTTATTTGTATTTCAATTTTAGAGAAAATAAGGCAAACAGGGCTTTAAGAAAGGTAACTAATATCAGGCTAAAAAGAAAGCAAATTACATCAAGGTGCTAATTATATACACCCCTAATTTGACCAAACCAAGGAGCTTTCCATCTAAGCAATTCAATTGTATGGGTTTTCATTTCTGTACAAATAATAAAAAGATACATAAATCCAACATTTGATATAGAGGACTTGGTTTTAATCTTGCTTAAACTAGTATAAATCAAAGGCTGCTCAGCTAACGGCAGTAGAAATACAGCAATGGAAAATAAGTGTAAAATGAGAATTAAGCCCATACTTTCCTTTTGGCATAGCTTTTTTCTTCTGAGATGTAGTATTACGTGCTGTTCTCTCAGCACCAAAGACACTAGCTTTGCCAAGGGCATAAAATGTATTGCCTGGCACACAATAAAAGAACTCATATTAATGCAGAATGACTCTTTAGAGTAGGGATTGGTTTGCCATGTACTCCTGAAAGACATAGTAAAGGATAATTGCTATTGTCATTAACTATCTCACTTGCAGAGTTACTTGCAGTGGTTTAGAAAGTAAGCAACTTGGACTGAGCCCAAAAAACCACAGATAGCTATCTCTCTGATACCCTGATAGCCAGAGGCAATATTCAGTTACTTCTGATAGACATGCGGTATCTTTTAATTGAATGCTAGCACTTCTTATACAGCCAAGCAAAAACCTTGGAAGTATACAGAACAGAAATGAAAACTGGCCAGGAAAACATTTTGAAATTGAAATACTCCACTGCCGTCAGTGTGACAAGATACTTATGGCTGTGAAAATGCCACATGAATCTGGACTTCTCACTTTAAATTCTTTCTTTTAAAAAGAAAAAGAGAGGAAAAAAATCCACAACAGCATAGCTATTATAGTTCATATTCCACTAAGGCTTTGTTCAGTTTTATTTTCCATAATCCATGTAAGAAATGCAGGTCAGTGACCATTAGCAGCAATGTATCTTAAGAACATTTAGAAATATGTGTCAGAAGCCTGAGTGCAATAAAAGACAGAGTAGAGCATAAGACTACAGTATACTCTATTCTTGAGTATCCACTGTTCTGGAAAAAAGGTGAGGAGTCACTGGATAGACATTTAGCAGTGAAGGCCAGCCAAAGAAAAATAGAAAGAGGAGATGAAAGAGAAGGCAAGACGACTGTCTTTTGGCTTCCCTTTAACCTCTCTCCTTGAGGTTCATTGCTTTAAAAAAACAAAATAAACCAAAACAACAACATCAGGAAAACCTGAATCTGGATCTCCAGAAACACGCCCAGTGGAGAATCAGAGTGAGCTGTTATGGCCTGGGGAGTACGAGCTTCCCTACATCATAAATAAATGAGTGGGTAAAGAGTCATAAAGCTATGTATTTTTCATAAGAGAAAAGATGGACACTAGAATTTAATGAAAGGCTGACATTTTATAACAAGGAGAATAATATTCTCCTCATAGTTAGCTAAAAAAGGAGATAGTGAGAGCAGGATATGAGAAAAATAGCACAAAGAGCATATATAAGGATTTTGTTGTGAAAATGCCATTTTTAATACTTAAAAACACATCGATTTGGACTGTTCTGTATCCTCATATGTATCTGTTTTCTGGAAAGATCAAAATTTGGCCATTAGCCATTGTGCCTGAATATTGTATAAAAAGATTCATTTCTGCCATCTAATTTCAGAAAAATGAAAACCTTGCACAATACCCATTCTTCTTTTGATAAATCCAGCCCAGTATTTTTAATCATTGATTTACAAGAAAAATGTTTGTCTAGTATTTAGTTAGGTCTTGCTGCTTACATTGAAATATGGTTACTGCCAATGTGCACTCAGTTTGTATGAGTGATCTATGCAACACAAAATTGGCATTCCTGACTTTTAATTCTTATTTATAATGAAATTATAGCATGCTTTGAAAGGAAACCATTAACAATGGAGCAAGTAGGAACACATTGTAATTCATCCTTTTTGTTCTGGGGAGCTTCAGATAGCAATGTTCTGACTGAGTGTACAGGAGCATTAAAAGAGCTGTATTTTCACCCTCTTTCCAGTGTTAAAAAAAAAGTGTTAAAAGTCATCACCACCTTACTCTGTAATTTCCTGTGATTACTTTGCAGATGCCTAACACATATAACAGTGAGACTGTAGCACCCTCTTACCTTGGAAAGCTGACAGAAAGTTTCCTGAAATCAATGAGAGGCACGGCGTGTTACACTTATTATTATGGTAAGCAGAAAGTAGGGGCTGCTAGACAGCCCATTGAGTATTTTCAAGTGTTCATTCAAACTCTGAACTTCAACCATTCTCTCTTTTTCCTAATCAGACAACTTAGAGTGTAATTATCTTGATATACGAAAGGAGGAGGGCTAAGCAGAAACAATTAATACTTGCAACACTTGTTTTGTCTGCTGGCAGTGGACTTCACCATCCTTCACTCCCTCACGGTGTCATTTAATTCTTGTTTAAACAGCTCCTGTCTTCTTATTTCCTCAGCTGTGACTGTTGGACCATTTCTCATAGTCATGGCTCTCAACATGATAATGGCTTTGCAATTTCCAGGCACCTGTTTCAGATTTGTTTTTCTTCAAGTTTTCTTCATGAACTTATTTCTTCTAGAGTTACTATCTAGCATGAATAGAATAATTTGACTAGAAGGGACTAAAAATAACACTCCTACGCAATTAATTTTAGAGGATTTTTCTGTCAGCTCCTAACCCTCCTAATGTATGCATTTATGTGGTTCTCCATGTCTCTGCTTTTTGCTTTTGTTGTGTTAAAATACATTTATATTGATTGACCACATTTGAATTAAATAAGAAAACCCTGTCTTGAGGAGAAAATCAATCCTGCTTTAATTCTGAACGTACCACTTTGTATGTAGGAGAAAAATATATCCCCACTTAAACATGTGCATGAAACCACACAGACAGAAATACAGACTGATCTTTCCAAATCATGTCCTTTAAATATGTATGTAATAAAAATGGGCCAGAGTTTTCACAGCCACTATCGAGTAATGAGAGAAAGGAAGAGGATTCAAAAGGACCTACTGAAAAAGACAAAATGATTTCTATTTTTCTGCATCCTCATTCTATATTTATGATGTTTTAACTCATTTTACAACTCTCTTATGCCTACCTCTGGAATCCATGTCTTATGCTTTTAGGAAGAATCTAGCTTGTCAATTTTTATCAGGGGCCTTTAGAAGTTGCTAATAATTTACATCAGTGAACGCAGATTGCCATTACCATTGAGTCTGGTTAAAAAAAATATTCCTGAATTCCAACTGACCATTTCTAATGAGAGTATTATAACTCCATATTCAGTAGTTTTGCATTCAGTATGTCTTTTGATAGTCCTAAGGAACTCATTACTTGCGGGCTTTATATTTAAAAATCCACAAGAAAAATTAAAGCATGTTAAAAAGGATAAAAAAATAACAGCAGTCATCATGAACCAGTTTCAGGACCACAGGCTGGTCTAATCTTCCTATACATACCTGTACATTTGGTTGCCCAGATACAATTTTAAGCTTTGTGTTTCTAACCCTCATTTTGGTTTTTCCTCCCATGAGCATTTCACCGGTAACTAGAGCCACATAATTCAAGCTGATAAGTCTATGAACATATTTAAGGATTATTTACATAAGCCAAGATTTCTAGGACTGAGTTTCCAGCTCCTTAATTGCATTTCATACCTTCCATTGTTTTCATCAGACTTATTTCAATAAAGCCCGAGTTTGTGCATGCCTAACGTATTCCAAGCGATGCCAAAAAATCATCTTCATTTCTTTCTCTGCAGTCCTGGATTACTTACCTCTTGAAGGAGCTCTGGGATACACTTTCTGCTGAAATGTCTAAAAGGCAGTTGCCACAGTGCTGTATTATTGCTAAAGAGGAGGTAAAATGTTATTCTTCTGAGCCGAGACCTCCTTTCTCTGAAAATAGCCTTTAAACCCAAATGCATTCCTGAACCAAGATTTGTCAGGGCAAAGAAGCAGAAGATAAAAGCAGTGGCGACTCTTCCCACATACATTGTGGAGAGCCAAAGACATCTAGCTTGTTACTCAACTAAAATTCAAGATAAATAAAGAGAAGCTGTCAAGAGAAACAGCATAGACATTGTTAGCTACAGTAAAATGAATATTGCATTTCCCCTGCTTAGTGGGAACTCTAAACATCACAGGCTCTTGCTTCTCACCACTTTTTAGTTCTATCCTTGTCAAACAGACCTTGCATATCCTGCTGCTGCAATCCTACTGCTTTTCTCTGTAGTTTGGTGATATGATGGATTCTTCTGGCAAGGTTCAAAGACAGAGATAGGCCACATGTCCTTTTCTTTATCCCGTATTAGTTCCTTCGTCTCTCATAAGGCCATCTATTTTGTTTCCTCTAAAAAAATGTGTTCTCTACATGTTTTCTGCTCCACTCTCTATCGTTGCTTGTGTCTCAGACCTTGCGATCGTGACATCTGCTGCTTCTTTGTGCCAGCTTCACTGTCTCAGTGTTGCCCATTCCGCTACCTCCTTGCTCCTCCACTTGGTGTTCCCATGGTCTCTCCTTGTCCCCAGACCTTTTCATTTCATTACTCATCCCCATCAGTTCCTACAGTCTCTTGTATGATGTCCACAATCATGGCTCTCAAACACAGCTCTTCATCCATGGTGTGACTCCCAGTTCACGTTATTTTATGTGTCTCTCTGTTTTCAGGAATGTTGACAGTTCCAAAAGCAAAACTGCTGCACCTCTTCTGCAGAAGCTACTTTCATATTCCTTTTTTTCAACTACCATATTATTTGAATTCCTTTGATATAAAATATTAAAGTTGGTTTTGATTAGTTTTCTTTTCCTTCCTTTTATGTTCGTATCAGTATTCTCACACACAAACTAATCTTCTTACTTCTCCCCTTATAACTGTTCTAAATTCCTCTGTTCTCCTCCACTGTTATCTAAAACCATGATATGGCTCTATGCTTTTATTTTTTCTTTGTGTCTTATCAGAACAACAAATCATCCTCTTTTTTAGCCTTCTTGGACTTCTTTGCTTTCAGAAATGAACTTACAACTATTTATAGCAACAAAACTGCAGAGCAGTATCTGGAAGGGCAAAGCGTGCTCTGATAAGACTGAAATGAGTCACAGGATGGACAAGAAAATGAAGCAAGGCCATGCTCATTAAAAATGCATGTTAATTCCCTATGCAATGTTTCTCGTAGCCTTTCTTACACAGCCTAAGCCTTTTCCTGTTAGCTAGGACTTCTCAGAAAATAGATATTAATGAAGTCTTGCAGCAGTGATGAATAGAGACTAGTAAAGCCTTCAGCTCTCTGTGAAGAGAAAATGTCTTTTAGTGGCAGAAAATTAGACTTTTATTCTCTCTGGTCCTGAGGGAGCTTTCAGTTATACAGTTAAACAAATGGCATATACTTCTCTTCTCTTCATTCGTTCTGTTGGCAGTAGCCGTGCAGACTTCATCCTTGTGAGACTGTTAGCATTATGCCATTTAAGATTAATAGAGTAAGGTTAGGAATTAAATTAATATGATTTCATTAATATTTGAACAGCATGTTACAACTGCCTATAAGATTATTTATAGCTCTTTCTGCATCACCATATCATTAATATATATTTTCTAAACAAAGAAACTTCTATTCAAAATGTTTGATATTGTAAATTAAAATACATACTACAGGGCGAATGCATGTAATAAACACATTAATTATTAAAATAAATGCATATGTGCATTAGCTAATTATTTTGTTCATATTTCCCAACGAGCAGCAGAATGAATCCATGTGACACAATTCCATAAATTAGTCACACCATAAGTAAATTGACCTTGCTTCACCTTTCTAAGCAGCCTTAGAAAGTTAAAAAAAAAAAGAGTATCGTTGCATGCTCAGAAATTCAATTACTCAAGCCCCAAACCCTAGACCTATTTATAAGAAAATGTACTAATCTTAAGTGAAGTCATAATTTCCAATTTACTCTGTTAGTCCAAACAGAGGCAGTTAGTTAGAGCAAGGCTCAGAGAACTCCCCAGCACAGCAAACACCCAGACCAGTCAGTGCAGCGGTTAACGTTTTATTCAGAGGAAAGATCACATTAATTTGTTGCTGGTGCAGAAAAAGATATGTAGTTTCCCAAATATGCACATTATGCTAAACTAGGAAAAGCTACGAGCAGAAAAAATCAAATAACATGGAACAAGGGTGGCATTATGGGCAGGAACAGGAGCTTGAGATTCAAGTGGCAAAAAAAGCAGGTCAGCACATTCTGAAAATAATAAACTAAAACATACCTTTTCTGAGGGAAATACTTGGAAAGCAATAATGCTGGGAGAGACCAAGGGGAGATACAGGGTAGTAAATTGGATGTGAGTCTGTGCTGGGAAACGAAGGAAGCCAGGATGATTTTGAGCTGGATACGCATAAACTGTGCGTGCTAGGACACCGACAGCCCCTTTCTACACAGCACCAATAAAACCATGTCTAGGATCTTCCACCTCAGCATGAGAAGATCCCAATAGAGAGAAATTTTGAGGAAAATAAATAAATATGGGCATGGGAGAAATGGAGTTTTCACATGTGGAAAGGTGAAAATAATGAAAAAACCCACCTAAGACTAAAAATGGGAATATAACACTGGACTCCTGAATTTACAGTTCTATACCTTTATGTATGATTTAATTAAAATGTACTTGTTTTCACAACAAGAGAGATTTCTGCACATGGACTTGTTTTCAAAACAAGACGAATTTCTGCTTGACATCTTTCAAGTAAAGCTACTTAAAGAAGAAAAATGAATATATTAACACAGATTTAAATTCAGCAGGTCACCCCACTTTAGGTTCCTTTTCTTTAATTTTCATTTTCACTTGTTGGCCATTACACATTGTTCAGGTGAAGTGCTGAAATAAAAGAATATATACTTCAGGAGGTACAAAACTGAAGAGAAAACAGTAAGATTTTACTCAAAGATATAACAATAGTGAGTAAATAGTATTTCTTTAGATTTTCTGCACTTCAATGTGTTCTAAGCAAGCGGTCATGTTTTGCTCTTCTTACAGCTGTAGCAACATTTCCTAGCTCTGGAGTGTTAAATTGGAGTTATATCAGAATCTTTTATATACATATATATTATATTTGTAAGTAAATAAACTTTAAAGATTAAAAAGATGAAACAATCAGAAAATCATTGTGACAGAACAAGAATCAGATTTTTTCTCGTATTAAACAATGGGAAATATTATAACTGTCATTTAGAATTGAATTATACATTTTGAAGCAGACTTCTTTGACCATGTATGGATGTTGAACACAAGAACTATTATTTCTGCCTCTGTGATTTAAATGGATTGTAATTTTTACCTTTGCTTGTAAAAAAAACAGAGCAATGACAGAAAGAAGGAAGGAGGGCAGAGCCAAGCCAGGCTCTTCGCCACCACTCAGGGCAAGACGCAGGGCGACAAATTGCTCAGATTCCCCATTTTCCATCTGAAAATCAGTGAGGCGGCACAGAGAAATTAGGGTTGCCCAGTATTTCCTGATAGTTCTCATTTCCTCTGATCACTTATTCTCAAGGACAGCAAGCCAGTGAGTCCCCTGGTTTCCCCAAGCACCTTTCTTTGCTAAAGCTGGGCGATTTGCTGCAACTTATCACCGTGCCCAGAACAAAATATCAGATGGTTTTAGCCAGCTGTTTGACTGAAGAGCAATGCCTTGGGTTCATTAGTGCAACGCAGGAGGTATTTGCAGACAGTGCGCTAGTTCTTTATTGTTATTTCTTTTTCAAATTAAAGAAAATGTCAACTAGGCAAAGCTGGTCAGTTAGAAATGCTGGCAAAAAAAATTGCCTTATTAAGATCTAGCATATATGGAATTTAATATTAATGGCCAAAAAAGGTGCATGGTCTGAAACGCAGGTACCATATAGAAATATCTCTCTGTCTTGGATAATTATAACTAAAAAAATATTGCTCAGTATCTCAAAGAAATAAGAGGGGATTAACGATAAAAAGAGCAGGTATTTCATTTCAGACCCCTTCTGGAGCTTTTGTTAGTGATAATGACTTTTGAAGCAAACTAATTACCTGATCAGAGACCTACCACTAAAAAAGCCCGAAGCAAGGGTCACTTCAAAGGTTTTGCTAAATGTAATTCTGGTAGATTTTCAAGGCTGTCACATTTTGAATTTGATACTTTTGATTGTTCCAATTCCAACAAAGATGTTCAACTGGGAAAAAGAAGTCTTGTGAGAAATACATGAATGATTTCACAGAAAAAGATGTTTTATGGAAATGAGAGCAGTATTTTTGAGAATGCAGAGGTGCTCAACACTCAGGAGCATCTTTCTCCCTGTGTTTCAGTGCTGTTTTAGGGAGTCTCTTCACAAAAAGTTTCTGCAGACAATTGCTTTGGCAGTGCGTTTTAGGCAGTAACCTCTTAAATTTTTCCACAAGGCATTGCCAGGACTCACCTGAGCACCCACTGAGTTGCTTTTTGAGATCTTTGTAAGTAGAAACCTTTGGTGCTTGCCTCTTTTCTCCCTTTACAACCTCGTGCTTACAGTCCTTTAACTTCTGAAGGGAGCTGAATCGACCAGGGAATGACGGCTGCCCTTTAGAAAGGATGGCTAGCATGGAAAGTGAGCGTAGCAATATATGTGACAGCAAGTCAAAGGATGGGGAAGACCGGCAGGAGGAGATGCCAAACAGGCAGGTGAAGCCTTGTGCAAGCAGCGGGATAACCGGGAGGGTGCACAGCTGAACCGCGATGCAGTTCAAGCCCATTTTCAATGCACTGTCAAAGAGCTCTTGAGATTAAGGTCACAGTCAGTCTCAGAATTTCCTTTGCAGGTTTTTTTTTTTTGTTAGGTGAAAATAATAGGTCTTTTTACCAAACTGCCCAAACCAAAGAACAATTTTACTTTTTAAGCATGTGTATCGCAAGTTTCAGACATTTGTAAATTTAGCAGCAGATGCTGCTTACGGCTGCTGCTGCTACATGGTGTATCTTGATTTAATCTGAACAAAATAAGTCTTTACAAATACGTCTGGTGATTATTCAAACAGAATTATGCACACTAAAAATTTCTGCTAATTTATTTTAAATAGGGAAATGCATTTTCAGCATATATCCTTTTTTTCCCCAGAAAGTAATTTTCCAAATTGACCTTTGAAAAAGATCTCATACAAAATTAAGCTAAGAAAACCCCAATAACCTTTAAACTATTCCTCATTTAAAGAACAGATATTAAGCAATTGAAATGAGCAAAGACAACTTTGAAATTAAAATTACACAAGTATTTTTATGAATTTGAGATTCTTCAACATCTTACAGGCAACTCTACTTACAAACTACAGTTCATAATCAGTGTAAAACTTGGTAGTTTAGCCAAAAAAGGGAGCAAGAGTTTGCCAACAAAGCCAAATAATGTCCTGTAGCAAAACAAAAAATTAAAGTGCGATTACATACTGTTGTAGCAAAGCACAATTTGAACTGATTTTAGGAAAATTATTTTCCCACTTTTAAATACCTTTCCACAACGCTAGAATTCCTAAGTAATTATATAAATGTATATATTTATAAATATATATTTACAATATATATAATATGCTCATTATTTTGTAATTATAATAATATGTCATATATATTATCCCTCTAAGGGCTCGTTTCTGTTTAATTCAACCACAAAACCAAAGACAGAACGAAACACTAGAACTGCTGAGAACTTATATTCTCATTCATATTAACAATTCAGGTTGCCATGAATTTTTTCCTTTGCACATTTTGGGAGTGGACCACAGTTACTTCATGGAGCCAACTGGATTAAGCAGTGAAACAAAGCCTGAGAAAGGCTGGCAGTTTATAATAGCTGCAAAAAAATTCCTGCAAAAGTTTGCTTTTCCAAGGAAAACAGCATTTATGAACATAAAGCTTCACTGCAATTAGTGTCTTATGAAAATATTAATTTATTTGCATTGCTGCTTCTTTCCTGAAGATATATATCAACTTGTAATTCACATGCAGATTCTATAGTCCTGTGAGTATTTTGAACATAACAAAGCTAAGATACAGGTCGACAAGGTGCAATATCCCTCTCATTTTTTTTCTGCTTGTAAAAGCATTTTACAATGAGGTAATAAGGCAGAAAAAACATAAATGTAAGAAAAGTGCCTGCATGCATGTGAATCACACTTTCAGATAGCACCAATATAATGAGATTGGTTCAAACTGGGATCATTTCCCAGCCTCATTTCAACCTGCAGGTCTTCCTCAGACACTGGTCTCACAGGTTCATTTGAAGCACGAAGGTGCTCAATTAGATGTCTTTATGATGCCTATTAAATTATACAAGGTGGTCTATGCTCAAACCTTTAACGCACTCATTAGTGTGGTGCTATAATGGCGAGCGAGCACGACTGCAAAAGCAGAGGTTGAGCAGCTCGTTCATGTTTTCTGAATGCAATCGACTTTAATTGCCTGCCACCTTACACTCTGTGCTGTTGCAACGCCTCGTCCCAACGAACAGCATCAAAGGCTCTACCAGCTGTGCCCACCCTTTCATCTTCCTTTCAGTAACAGCCTCGTCAAGAGGACTTAGGACATAGGGCTGTGGTTAACCGAGGAAAGGCGAGCACTCCAAAGAGCCCCTGGAGGAAGACAACTGCTCGTCCAGACGAGAAGATCAGCGCAGCTGTGTGCTCGACTGATCAACGGTGCTGCACCCCTGACAGTGCGTTTGACTCTCAGATCAGAAATAGCCAGCTTGACTTGATTTCCTTAACTTGCTCACAACTCTCTCTGCTGCTGCTTTCCAAGGCTGCCGGAGCCTGCTGCAAGTTTCCAGCAGCCTGGAAGCTGCTCTGAGCTTCTTATTTAATTCGATGTTTCTCTCAAGCCCTTGTGTCTAAAGGGAACATCAATTACTCCAAATCAGAGGCTGATAGCTTGCATGAGACACATCTGTGAGTCCCACGCCTCTGACTCACATCCCACCTTTGTTCGCCATTACCCCTACTGTTCCTTGCCTTTTCTTTCCATTTCTACCTGTCTTGCAACTAGCTGTAACTCGGCAGCGAGCCAGAGAAGAGACTGATCGTGACTAATGCTGTGAGCATGGTGACACACTGTGTGACAAGTGTACGTCAACACCAAATAGCGAGAGGTTGTAGGACTAAACCAGTTAATAACAGAGTAATGGCTGCACAGCCCAGCGCTGGGGAAGGGCTGACACTGGCAGTGCCTCACCAGGGAAGAAAATCCCCCAAGAGATGCCCGTGGGTGAGACCACATCCCCTCTCCCCACATTCGGTGAAATGTTTTGTTGTGCAGTTACTTCACTGATTTTTTGATGAGGTCCCCTCCACAGTCAAGTGCTGCTCAGCTGGCAAAACGCTGCCTCATGGAGCAATCGTCTTGAGGTAGCAGGCAAACCGCGGCTGGCGTGCAGGAGGAATATTCCTGCTTCTAATCCACAGTGCAATTTCAGGCTACATTAGACTGGTGCATAACACATTTAACACAAATATTTACTAAGGGATGACTAATTTAGTAGTCCTGACATATCCCTTACTGGCTCGCAACTGTGTCTATTCCCACATTGACCTCCTTAAGAGAGAATCTACACCTTCTGCATATTTCATTTACAGTAAAAGTAATTGAAAAATCATTTTGCCTCTGGCTGCTATGTAGAATACAGGGAAATGGCATTTTCTAGGATTGCTACACAATGCTGACTTCATTTTACGGACTCTCTGAATGAAGAAAGTGACTTTTAGTGATTCCCTCAGTAGCAAAAGAGCATACATGAGGCAAGATAATATCTGTTATCAGATCAGCTTCCAGACATGAAGAAGGAATCATGTACGTGGAACCTTGTTTGTTCTTACCAACTACAACCTTGCTTTGTACCACCTTTGTAGGTGCCTGGGGAAGAGCCTCACAGATGCCAGCAGAGAGACGTGATCAAAGTTTAGACTGGCAAGACGCAAGAGGGACAGACTTAGGGAGGCTCTGTGGTCACACCATGAAAGCAGAAGCAACCCACGAAGAAATAAGGTAATTTTATCTAAGATATAAATGAGGCTCACTGCTCGACTCTTTTTTTATCATATATTGGGTGAAATTTTTAAATTATGCATTTTGGGAATTTAGCGCAAGTATGAGGTAGGATGACATCAGCGGTTAAAATTTACATTAGCTACCATGTTTTCTGCTGAACACCACACTTTAGGAAATATTGGAGAGAATCCAGAGCACAATGACAATGATCATAGGCTTGGCAAGACTGACCTAAAGTCACCACTGGAAAAATTAGTACAGCTTATCTGGAGAAGAAAAGACAATGGTAATCAGCATGATGTATAATCATAGTTTTCAAACATGTGAAAAAAAATCTAGAGAGAAATGTAGTCATTTTTTTTTCCTTGTTCACTGAATCAAAAATGTGGGGAAAAAAATGTTTTTCATTTTTAGCAAAGAAAATTTAGGTTGGAAAACTTCCTAGTTATAAAAATTGTTAATGAGGAAGACTGGAAAAGCCGGCATGGTCAGACTTTGCAGAACAGATTGTATGAACATCTATAAAAGATGGTAAAGATTATTTGATCTTGCCTCTGTGCAGAAAGTGAGACCTGATGATCTCTAGGAATACCATGGAACTTTTTTCAGCTGTTCAGTGATGTCTTAATAAAGTAAGCATTGCAAGCGGTAGAATTTTTTAGCAAACATATGTAATGCTGAACCATATTAATAAGCATTGCAGATTAGAAAAGGATAAACTGAGAGCACAGTTTTGTTTTCATGGCCATATGTCCAGGTGAGTTGTTTGCTTACCTGTTATCCCCAGCAGCTATGTCTGCAGTAAATTAACCACATAGGCTACTTTCTCATAGGAAAAAGATACAAAGAGGATAATAAGTCAATGATGTCCAATCATTTATTTTTCTTAGTTATTGCATAAATATGTATTTCTAAGGCTTTCTAGAGTCCTGGGAGCTTGAGCAATGGTTTCACACATATGTGTTTCTGTGTGTTAGCAAGCTAAAAGCAAAGTGTGTGTGTGTTGTATGATAACAGGCGGAAAGAACTAAGGATTTCCTTATGGGCTGTAGGTTAGATAAGGCAGGTGCTAGTAATTACCTACACGTCTCCATGAACTACTAATGGGTGGGTTGAAACCAGTTGCAGAAAGGTTCAAAGCAAAGAAAATAATTCCTTGTGCATATGTCAAAGTTGTTTCTTTGGAGATGTCTTTCTAAAAAGGCACTGAAGAGGTCTTTGTAAAAAGGCAACAAGAAACCTAGGCAATGGTAGTTACTGCTATTTACTCCAGAGCTAGTGCAGGAGAGGCAGGTAGAAAGAAATGTTGGCAGCAGGACGAGGAGAGTTGTATGGCAGTGCCTGGCAGTGTGGGCTCTGTGCTGGAAGCAGAGACAAGACAGGGCACCGACAATGTTCATTTTCATATCTGAAAACCAACATGCAGTGAATAACTTGTTTTTTAATACTTCACGTCAGCTCAAAGTAGAGTCCTTAAATACAACCACAAAACAACTCCCTCCTTTGCTACTTTTTCTTTTCCGTCTGTTGCCATAAATGCTCTTTTTTTCCTTGAATGTTATTCTTGTCAGTCCAAGAAGTGCCCTCACCCTGGGCATGGTGAGAAGGAAGGACCGAAAAAAAAAAAAGTCCTACGTAGCGGTTGAGAAGAAAAGCACTAAGCACTGGCTGTGTAGCATGCTTAGGAAAGGGGAACACCTAGGTATTTGTATATTTTTCAATACCTGTCACATGTTGAAGCAGTAGGCAGTAGGAGGGTGAGAGAAAAGAGACTGAAAGCTCAGGAGGACAGAAAGGTGATTAGAATGGTGGTAACGCCATAGCGCTCACAAATCAACACTTTAGGCCTTTCTTACAATCATATTAATATCACACTGTGCTGACTGAATACAGTCTCCTCTCATCCAACAGATGTGTGATAGCTCCTCACACAAGTTTTAGACAGTATGAAGGCTCCCAGAGGCCCTATCATTTTGCTAGCACTCCTCCAACCTGCCACAAGCTCCTCTGCTTTACTAGGCGGCCGCCTTCCATCCCAGGTTTTTTATTCTGCTTGCGGACCTGCTAGTCAATCCTGCTAAGTGACTGTTAATCACTCAGAGGGACCTGTACTTACCCTCTCTCCAGAGAGGACTGGTACCAGCAATCATAATGTGAGACTACCCAGAAATATCTGCAGGCCCAACAAGCTAGAGCAGCAAGGAATGACATCTAGCTGCACAGTTACGTTTCATCAAGAAGGTGACACCAGGCTGGGGTGGTCTCAGAGCACTAGTGGCATACACAGGCAGGCTGGCAAGCCAGGTACTGTGGGACACCCATGAGAAGGCATGGTCATTGCACGTCACTTCTTCTGGGGGAGGAAGCATGTAGGCTTGTTAACAAGAAGGGCAAACCAGCAGTTTCCAAAGGAAGTGTGATAATGGTCATGAAGATGACTTACTGTACCCAGGCACAGAAATGACTTATGAAAGAAAAAGATGTCAATGAAAATCAGTCCTAGTTCACCCACAAGAAATCTGAATTTCAGGGACATCCTCATCCCCACAAGAAATATTCCCTTTTACTCCCTGAGAGAATTAAGAGTTCCAGCACTTGATCTTAATGGTCCTTCCCTCTGTTACAGTCATGTCTGTATAACTAGAGAATAGGGCTTAAAACACATAGCTGAATGACCCATTTCCAGCTGACAGTTATTTATAATTAGTAGAATCAAAAAATTGTGCAGGCAGCTGACTGCCTAGAATTTATTTGTGTGGAAGATTTCCTGAATAACTTTCTGTAACAAAAATCACAAAAATCACAGCCTATTCACATAAGATTTATGAATGAATGTGGGAAAAAATTTATTTGTAATTATTTGCTGCTAGTAGTTGTCCCCTCTAAATATTCTCTCCAATTTAACAGATCCAGGTTGTGATTGCACAATCACAGATATTAACAGTGGGAAAGAACCAGAAAATTCTCTTCTCTAGCTGAGTACTGTTGTCCTCTCTCTTCGTGATATGTTTCCTAACAAAAAGCTGTGAGGAATTTCTACAGTGTGTATGCATTCCTTTGATGCTTTGTACTTGTCCAGTCTCAAAATCTTCAACAATGCTTTGAGCGTGTCTGCTCAGTTGAAACTGTGTTAATGACAGTAGTTTTTTCACTGCTTACTGAGACTGATACTTTCTTTGAAGGCTCCTTGCTCATTTAAATCTTTGCCTGGTAGTTAAAAAGCAGGAGTACATGCCTGTGTGACACGCATCAGTGTTCTGTCTGCTTCATCGCACGTGTCTCTCTTTGGCTGTTGTAAATCATAATTCACAGACAAGGCACTACTAAAACTTGAGTGAACGGATGTTCTGAGAAACTCAAAATGCCAATTAGTAAATGACAGTCAGATGCAATGTGTTCCTGCTTAGTCAGGATTATAACTTCTAAAAGAAATTGGTCTCGGTGTCTAAACCAGCTTTTTTGCCACTAAATTATCCTGAAGAAGCTCTGGAAAGTCTCCAATCACCACTGACCATGTCTTATGCCTGTATGACAGTAGCCCAACGTCAGGCAAACAAACTGGTGAAAGCGGTGACCCACTCTCTCTTAAACAGACTACATATTTTCAGATACCTATCACTGGATAAAGCCTAAGCACAGCGTCCAAGCAATTGCTCACCACAGAAAAGGAGAGAGGGAACAGTGGAAGGGAAAAAACACCTTATGGTATTACATGGTGTGGTGCATACAAGGAGTCTGACCACTGCTATGTGACTGTCCCTTCTTCCAGGGCTGCCTTATTTTACTCATTGGCAGATGAGGGTGTTTCTGTTTGCTAAGCCCTGGCATTGTGCTTACCTGTGTGGACAAGTAAAAAGAGAATCACTCAGCCAACACATTTACATCAAAGAGTTTGATCTGGAAGATGCTCAGCACTTTCTGAACATCTTCAGCATTTTTTTCAGAATCAGACAAGTGAGAGGAAAGTTACCAAAGACACTACAAAGGAAAAAAAGAATGATAAAGATAGTATAATTTGCCCTAGATTTTACAGTACACGCCACCTAAGCAGCAACTAGCAATTCTTCTGAGCCTTGCATCCTTTTTTTCTTGAAAAAGAGTAAACAGCAATTAGTCCTAATATGAGCAGCTATGAAATAGCCCAGTGTCAATTACTGTCTACACAAATGCATAGAAGAATAAAGTTAAGAGAATTGGGGTATTTCAAAATTGGTACTTGATTAGTAATGCTCTTTCACTTCAGTTCAGACACACTAACTGTAGCTGACACAACCCAGAAATGTCAGGCTACATTAGGCATGCACGATAGTTCAGGTACTGATATGGAAAGGTGCTCAACACTAACTGTGAAGGATGGATCAAAATGTGTACAAGAAACAGAGCATCTGTGCTTTCATATAGGATGTGAATGATGCTTTCATATAGCTGCTTAGAGTCAGCTTATATGTCTTCTCTGAAGAGCATGCCTAATGTTAGAAGTGGAGAATTTCTGCTCTCCTTTCATCACTTAGCCTCTTCCCACATTTTTCACTTTTCTGCCTTCTCTGTCGATCCTTGCTTACCTTGCCTCCTCACACATCATCAGCAAAAGCATGAGATCAAAAGGCAATGCCTTTCGGTCACTCCTGGAGGAGCTGCTCTAAGTGAAAGGTTTGCTGGGCCTTTGCAGCTCAGCTATGGGGACAGTGCAAGACAGTTCTGAGGGCTGGAGCCTGCTCTGCATTAACAGAATCATGAGAGAAGGAATATTTAAGAGAAGATACTGAAACAAGACTCCACCAGATTTCTGTGTAGTCAGAGAGCAAAAATACTGAATGTTAGAGGACTCCCCTTCATCTCTTCCTCCCAAGTAGACTTCAAACTCCTGTTCTACAACAAGGATATCCTCATTTTTTCTAATTGGCAGGGTGGAGCATTTTATCTTGGTCTCATTCGATAGTTAAGTTAGCGTCAGGCATTAGCATACTATGGAAAATTTTAGGCGGAATATTTCAAATTTGGTAGAATTATATGCTAGTGGAAAATGTTTTATAAAGCTAGACAACTTCTGTGACAATGACCACCAGGGCTGTGCCTAGACTAGCAAGCAGTTCAGACCAACAGGCACAGAACTGTACAGTCAAACAGTTGGACTTGAGAACCTCATATCCACACTATGCAAATATCAGGCTCTTCTGTTTTGGTTTGGCTTCAGCTTTTGGATTGGCTCTAGTCTGATCCCATCAGCTGAATGCCCGTTTGGGGCTCTCAGGACTGAGGTGTCCTCCAGGAGCTCATCTTCCAGTTCAGTTTCATGCAGAGGCAACGCAGCTCATGTGCTTGGAGATCTCTCCTTGACGTGATCACAGGAATCTGGCACGGCTGAGTGATGTGGTGTAAAAGCCAACTCTCATCAGAAATGAAACACCAGTATAAATGCACTGTCAGTACTAAGGATGGTATTGCAAGAACAAGGTTATGCATCAAATGTTAGCCTATTCCCATGGGTTCTGGACACCTTAATGTTCTGTTTCCTTGCACAAGGGCTCACCTGGCATCTCTCGTGCTCAGAATTAGAGGTTCTGATTTCAACAGAACCTGATTCAGGGTTCAGCAGAAACCTGAGTTAATGACATTTGCCTATGGCTACTCTTCAGAGTCGAACATATGTGACATGATTGATCAGCAGCAGAGAGAAATGTCAAAACACGAACATATATGACGCAGCCCTCACTACATAACAACTGAGAAATGAAAAAAAGAAAGTCCTAAAGTTGATAGGCAAGAGAAAAGTGGGAAGGGAGTAAATTTCGTGCTTTACAAAGAGAGTAGATTGCAGCCTATTTTATGACTAAACATGATTCATGGAAGAGGTAGATAGGGGAAGCATGGAAATTACTCTCAGGTGAAAGATATTAACATTAAATTTGAACTGAGCATAGACTTGTTCATGTGATAGTATCAGAAGCCAAATGAGTTACCCGTTTCAGGAACTGGGCAGCTTTGCAGACCATAAGGCTCACCGAGTTGGCAGTTGGCATTCTTAAAGCCATTGTACCTGTAAAAATCCAGCCAACAAAGTCTGATTTGATTCTCCTGGGTTTTTAAAATTTGCCTCCATTCCTTTCCACTAGGATTATTGCTCAGTTTGGTCTACTAATTTAAAAACTACTAATCCACAGAGCCCAGCTGATGCTGCCTCAGGTCAAAGTGCAAAGCAGCTCCTACCTTACATCCTCTCCAACCCCAACATACGCTGTGTATATTAGCTTTCAGAATTACATGGTCATAGACTAGTTACTCCTGAATTACGCCCCAAAATATTGTCTGTGAGTAACTGTCTAGAGAGTACGCTTATGTGATGCAGAGCCATGCTGTTAGATGTGTTAAATAGTAACCAAAAACATTTGGTTTTGCTTTGAACTAACATGGTGCACATTATAAAATCTCCACATGCTGGAAGAAAGAGTAAATCCTCTGTGGTTTACTCATAAATATTTATAGGATTATTCAGTCCATTGTGTAGTGAATAACCAAATGCATTCTGATGTAAACCAGCCCAGCTCCTGTTTTTATATAGGCTATCTGACAGAACACAATTACAAAACACGTTTTTCTTTTTTAAATGTCTACTTGAGCTCCTTGAAGCACCTAGAATTTGAGCTTGGAAATATAGAACTGTAATTGTCCAGGGACCTGGCATCTTACAGATTAGAAGTGCATGTATTCTTCAAGGACAAAACTATATACTGTGTAGTTTATAGTCACATAAATGTATTCTGCAAGGACAAATCAATATATTACATAGGTACACCCTATATTTTTGTCCTGGTAGGAAATTCTATCACCAGGTAGAGCAAACCCACAAAAACAACTTAACTCTACAGATTCAAGAAAGGAATACTGCATTTACTTTTTATTACTCTATTTTAGGTTCAAAATGAACACAGCTCAGGTGTAGGATGTGAATTTGAATTTAACATATTCATGACTGGGGCAATTGGCAAGGTCTGCTATTTCTGACAGGTGTAAACAGTTAGGCTCAGCCCTAAATGTGTCTTGTCTTTTTGTATTTATTTTGGTTGTTCCCTACTATTCAGTTTATTTGCTGTTGAAACTTCTCTTTTATCACAGAATCATAATCTGAGCCAGAGACTGAAATGCTGATTTCAGCGACATATTAGAAACTGAAAAAATAAGAGATGAAAGGAGTGGGAACGTGAGTTGTACTGTGCAGATGCACTTTCATTCTCAAGAGCCTCTGTTTCCTCAAATGAAAGGAGTTCGCACAAAAAAAAGGGTTTAATTCAGCATGGAAATGTGCAAAACTTTTCAAGGCAAAGTCTTTGTATATGCTAAAGGCACAGATGATGTTCCATGTAAAGCATTACTTCTATCTTTATTGTTTTGAATATGTTGGATCATAAGAACGGATGCACTCCAACTGCCACTTCAAAGCTGTACGGATAATCCCACATCCCACTTGCTTTGTTTGCATTTTTAATTTTGCTCAATTAAAAGCAGAATCAAAGATCATACTTTAGTCTATGAAAAACTTCTGTACCACCTTCCTCAAAAGTCCAGCTTGTTTGCACCCGGGTAAGTTACAAAACTCCAAACTAATTTTGGGATATTTCTATTTACTGTGTGTGTTTGCCTTATTTTACATGATAAAGTGCTTCAATTTCTCACTGGATGGAAGTCATCAATATCCACCATGCTCGAAAATTCTTTCTCTGCAGATCAGGGGTCCCCTAATCTGTGGAGCAGGTGTTGGTGTTGAAGCAGGGGCAGCAAGAGGGATGTAATTGTTTCTGATGCACGTGACAGTCATTGTCACTCAGCCTGCAATGCAGGTGTCAACAAAAGCAAAATCAGACTGTGAGTCGCAGGACGTTTTGCCTGCTCTTGTTCCTGAGCCTGAAAAACGGGGCTCAGAGCAGGCAGTCTGTCCCCAGTTGCCTTATCTCCTGGCTGCAGGCTCCATGGGCCGATGTGGTGCCTGAGGTGCTTGCTCAAAGGAGGAGACAAATGGCTGCAATTGTAAAATTCCTTCATTCACTGGTAAAACTTTCCCAGTTGACAGGGAGCAGAGAAGTCTGGTGCCTCTTCATCTGCCAGCTCTCTACGCTCCATCTTTGAAGTCTTTGAGTCTCTGTTCAGGCTCTAAAGGAGACCCCAAAAGATACAGTCCCCACGTTGACATCTACCACTGAAAGACTTTCCCCCTCAGAAACAGGTCGAGAATATTAATATGAAAGTGAAACAGTTGGTTTGGAAGGGTTTATAGATCAAGTGCTTTTCAATGTCATTTCAGTTCAAAGCATTTCAAGCGCAAAAATAAATGCAAGTTAGGAGAGCTTTAAGTGAATAAAGCCTTTTTCTAGATGACATTATTCCCTTGGGTGGCTTGATATGCAGTGGCTGGTAGTTAGAAAGAAATATATCATGGTGATACTCCTTCGGTCTTTCATGAAATCAGGCACCCTATATAGGAAATGTGTGGATGCATTCCTTCTCACCAGAGGGAATACAACTTCCATCCCCTCTGTAAAAGCCTACAAAGAAATGAGTGTCTAGAAACACACTATTTATTGTAACGAGTGCCCTAGGTTCAATAATGCTGCTGGAAATATGTGAAAGTCCTGGAAACTGCAAGGTCTAGGCAATCTTCTCCTTATTCATTGTTTCCTATATAAATTCTTTATCAATGAGCACCTAGGGGCTTATTTTTCACTTGCATCAGCTTTACAACCATGTATTTCCATTTATTTCACTGGAATTATTTCTGGTGAAAATGGTGGTGTGTTTTAGTGGTGTTAGTTTACAATATTTTAATAAAAATGAATGACTCCCCTATGAAAAAGAAAAATCCCTAATCAGCTATTTTCAAGCGGCACCTCGACTGAAACTAGCAGATGAAAGGAGAAAACACCAGTGGCTATGAAACATTCTTAGCCTGGAGGTATGAGAATCTGCCAATATAACATAATGAAAAAAACAAGTGCCTGGGAGATTTCAACATTATTTATGCTTTTTGTCTACAGACCTCCTGTGGAGTCCCATCTCTATCATCTGGGGACAAAATCCACAAATCAGTAAAGTAAGAAGAATTTCTGAAAGGCTTAAAACCGAAAGCAAACACCCGACTCTTTCAGCCACTCTATTACAAGAGTAAATTGGACACCCCTCCACGTTTGGTATAGGAGCTGCAGAGTGTGTTTGTATGAAAATAATAAACTGACATGGTACCGAGCAGTCACGTTCCAGTGAAATTGAGTATATTTCCTCAGGAATTCCTGGAGGTAAAGTATGAATTCTCATTAATGTGGGGCTGTGTGTAATCTCAGAACTGGCCAATGCAGCCTCCCTTGTACCAATGAAAACTGGACAGGCAATGTGGAAAACAGCAGAACAGGGAAAAAAAAGACCAAAATAGTCCCAAACCCAGAACAGTTTTTGTAACTGAGTCAGGCACGAGCACCATGGAAATGTCCCATTCGTGATGGTGAATAATGGAAAACCCAAGCCAAGAAACTCCATAGCACTTTTGCTTCCATGGGCTACATGGCATGAGTGAATAAAATGGGTCAAGGCACAATCCCAGCTACCCCAGGGTAAGTGGTGTGGCTGACTTGGCTCACACCTCGGCACCTATGTCCTCCCCATCTCTCCCCCTGTGCAATCCAAACAAGGTGGGTTTGTCTGTCCTGGCTCCTGGGCATAGACCCTGACCTGCGCTGTGCCCAATGCTGGCGGCTGACATGGCCAAAACTGTGATGCTAACGTTCATAGAATCATAGAATATATCAAGTTGGAAGGGATCCATAAGGGCCATTGAGTCCACCGCCCTGCTCCTCGCAGGACGACCTAAAACTAAACCATATGACTAAGAGCATCGTCTACACGTGATGAGTAATAGATGATGATGCTCAAACTCATTTTCTGGCCCTGTTGGGTTCATTGGGCTTGACAAGGCTATTGAAATTCCGCAATGCACACTGAGCGTGTTGGAAATGTGAGGATGTCCTGGCTATTAGTATGATCGATACAGAAAGCAGAGCATTGGAGGGCAATGGTGAACTGCTCTTTTTACGACTTTCATACCCCATTTTAGCTGACTGCACAAAAAAGGGCAGATTAAAATATCCTGAAGTCTTTTGTGCTTTTTCCTTGGGGTCTAATTACTTGGATTATATTGTAGTTAGGTAAGATTGCTAGGGAGAGTTCTATTATTACTATTATTAATTATATATCATATGATAATATTAAGATAATTACACATTATACTGTAACAATATAATTTTATATTAGTCTTCTAGTTTACATTAGAAAAAAATCATGTGGTTAGAAAAAGCAGACAAACTCTCTGGTACAACTAGCCCTGGTTAAGATCCCATCTTTACATCATTTATGTAGGATTTGCACAAGAAAATAAAAAAGTTAAGGCCTAAAAGAATCTTGTAATAGGAAAATTTCTTGACAGTTACTAAATTTGATAATTGTATTGCATACATTAAGCTTTCCAGTTGGAAGGGCCTGTCCCAGATTGTATATTGTATCACTTGATAAAGCTTGGTAGTATGAGGCAGGTACTGTCCACATTACCAGGGAACAACACAATGGCACAGATAATGAGACTTTCATTACTGAAGACTGAAATGTGTTTAAGTGAGCCTACGGTTTGGGTCCGCAAATGAATTAATCATGGCTTCCAGCACTCTCTGAAAATAACAAATGGAGCACAGAGATTTTTCTTTTTCTTTTATAATTTGGGTTTGGTAAAGAATCGCTTTGACAGTTCATTTTCTGCTCATATGGACGCTAAACTCATTGCCTTCCAGAATACAGAGGAAGTTTCAAATGTCTGCTGAATTTGGCTAAAACCCATGTCTATGTAGTTTATGTGGATAATTTTTTTTTTTTCCAATTGTAGTAGTTTTGTTTGGCTTAGTTTTGGATAAAAGCAATAGAACAGTTTACCATAGACTGTTGTTCTTACAAGCTTTTAAGTAAATAAAGTACTAAAGAAAGTTATGTGTTAGTTTTAGTAAAAAAACCCAAACCCACAAAAATGTGGAGAAAGCCAAAAACTTAAAATATTATTTAAAATCTCCTCTTCCCCCCCCCAAAAAAAAAAAAAGAAAAAAAAAGGTGCAAATGCTACTAACAAACGTTCATAAAGTTGTCCCTGGGCAATTAATATTGATCCTGAGTTGCTATTCTCCTACACAAGAATTATTGCTGTGTCTTGGGCTGACAGAAACCAGGTTTGGGGGCTGGTTTCAAAATCATCCTTAGGTCTTGTCAATGTAAGGAACTGAGCATTAAACAGTGCCTGTAAATGTTGTCATGTGGATAGAAAAGGTATTTTGAACCTAAGAAGGGGTAAGACGTTAACAAAATCTTTGGTCATTATTATAATATTTAAGTGTGAACTGGGGGTTTGCATCATATTAAGATTGGCTTATTTTTCACTGTAAAATCCACCTCTTTGTATATCTTTTTTGCATTGAGTTAAAACATTAGATATGTAAGATATCGAGGAAGAATTTGAATTAAAAAAAGAAAAATCCAGTATTTCCCTCAGGTTTGACTGGGAGAGAGTGCCTTAATGCAACGGGTGAAGCTGCCCTCACTGAATGCAGGAACGCGTGGCATGCGAAGTGCCTGTGGCGAGTCCCATGACAGTGCCACCTCCCTGCCCACCATGTGTCTGGGCTAGAGAGGCCCTGGGGGAGACAGGCGAACGACTATGGGACATGACATATCCATACTCCCAGATGTTGTTCTGCATTTTGGATGGGAAAGGGATATTTGGAGGATGTTTAAAGGGGAGATGAACTAAACTACTTTAGTAAACCAGTGTGTTTTTTCTTTTTCTTTTTCTTTTTCTTTTTCTTTTTCTTTTTCTTTTTCTTTTTCTTTTTCTTTTTCTTTTTCTTTTTCTTTTTCTTTTTCTTTTTCTTTTTCTTTTTCTTTTTCTTTTTCTTCTTTTTCTTTTTCTTTTTCTTTTTCTTTTTCTTTTTCTTTTTCTTTTTCTTTCTTCTTTCTCTTTTTTCCTTTTCCTTTTTCTTTTTCTTTTTTCTTTTTCTTTTCCTTTTTCTTGTTTTTTCTTTTTCTTTTTCTTTCTTTTTCTTCTTTCTCTTTTTTCCTTTTCCTTTTTCTTTTTCTTTTTTCTTTTTCTTTTCCTTTTTCTTGTTTTTTCTTTTTCTTTTTCTTTTTTTTTTCTTCTCTTCCTTTCTTTTTTTTTTAAAGAAGTAATCCCCTTCTCTATTTGAAAGTTTAAGAATAGCATCAAAGTTGCTTTCTAAAGTTAGTTAGGTGAAATGATCTGGGGTAGCCATTGTTGCTAATAAAGTCTAAGCTTGACTCTTTTCAGACAAAACAAGATAAATGCATGCCAAAGAAGGCAGAAATGAACAGGAGAGCCAGAAAATATAGCTTCTCTTTCTAGCACAGGTGCTTACGTGTGAAGTCAGTGCTGGGAAACCCCAGTATGACATGGCTTCCCACGACTCAATCCTACTCCTGGTCATTTGTACACATAACAAAATATTTAGAAAATTAATTTTAGCTGCCTAAAGCAATGACAGAGTCATGACAGTGAGGCAACAGATGCCTTTCTTTATAGTTAAGCCAGATCTCACTGCATAAGTGGTAGAGAAAATAAGGAAAAAAAGTGGAGAAGCAAAAGAAATGCAAAGCTTGCAGTCCAGTTGTGTTCTGGACTCAAAGCTACTGCCCCTCTGGGGACTGGTTCAGGGAGAGCACCTTCAGGTGGTGTTACTGGTGAAATCATGGTCCCAGGAAGAGGCAAGGGGGAAGAAGCAACAATGAAACACTTGGGTCTTTCCAGTTCACTCCTGCTTGCCTGAGTGAAAAAACAGTATCCAGGGAGGGTGACCTTGGCAATCCCTGGCCGTTAGTGATGAGAGCTACCAGGAAGACCAAATTTGTAAGAAAAGTCTATAGGTGATGGAGAGGGTATTTCAAATATTTCAGGATTTCTCTCTTGAAAATTCTTTCTGGAAATGAGTGTTTTACTTGAATAAACACTCAAGCTACCTGGTATAAGTGACCAGAATCTAGCTTTAGTTTTCTATGTTGATCTTTATATTTTAACTATTTATTTGAATCTGTATACATGTACGTGTGTGAATATATCAGGTGCAAGATAAGAATAAATTAAACTAATCACAAATATAAATGGAAATGATCATGTTCTTTTAGGAGGCTGTTTAATTATCTACCACTTTTTACTGTCATTCACAATGATTATCAATTAATCTACATAGCAGGAATTTACATAGGAGCTAATGGAAAGTTAAGCTAGAAAAGTTCCACATCACTAGGAATGTTTTCTTGAAAAATCTTTACCTATATCATAGATTCAGACACAGACCTAGCAGATGTCTTTCACAACACCTGATTTATTTGATTATTGTTTTGATTCAGATGAACATCAGAATTATGGAGCAACAGCATTATTCATCATTTTTGTCATTCCCTGTGGGCAATTGTTTCAACTGAAGCCTTCTACATAATATGCAAGGGTGAGAATAAATGAAATTTGTTTTTCGGGCTTCTACTTTAAGATGATTTTGTTCTCTCAGAATAGTTATTGACATCAGACAAAAACTTACAAGCTTGAAAGTAATTGACATCAGTCTCCCTTTTAAGACCACTAGCAATCTTACCTGTTCAAATCATAATAAAACCACAGCAAAGAAATGACTCAAGCATCCATTTCAGTCAACCTCTGTCTATTCTGAACCTTCCGAGAACACAAAAATCCTTATATATACTTACTCCTAGCCACAACCTCAACCACTGTCATCCTTACCTGTGTGTGTCGGTTTTCTTTCCATAACATGAGACTCATTTCTTTTGTCCTATCAAAAGTGCTTACTCCCTTAGGCAAGCCTGACAACCACTGAAAAACAAATCCAAGCTAAAAAAAAAAAAAGGCAAATTCTAAATAGCATCGCCTCTTAGGTACTTATCAACATGTGTCTTGGCTGTTCCCATGTAAAAACTTTGTATTAGTCTCCCTTGTTATATTGCAGTGTCACCTAAACTCTGTTGTTTGCTATCTGTGTGAATGAGTCCTGTGGGTTATATTTTACGTATAGGCTCAGTGCCTTTCCCTGAACAGTGTGTCAGAGGATTTTGCATGACCCGGGCTGTTTCCATGCCCAGCACCTCCATGGGAAAGCCGACAGGAGCTAAGTGGATATTTGTAGCAGAGGATGGAACAGCCCCGTGACGAGTCCACCGTGCTCTGTTTCCAAACCTGTCACCTATGTGGATGCTGGGGAAGCACACTTTGTGCTGGACCTCGCACTGGCTGGTGGGATTCTGCTTTGCAGAAATATCAAGGGAATAGTTAAAAGAAGCTTTACAACAATTTCTGCAATATTAGACAGTGAAGAAAGAACAAAGGACATGTAGATATATTACAGTATTTGGGCCAGAAGCGTTAACTACAAAAACTTCTGAAGGGAGCATTTACAGAACAGAGGCCTTTTAAAACTTACTCTGCATTATCATCTTCCTAAATCAAACTGTATTTTTCCAAAAAACTCAGTCTTTCTGTGAGTTGTTCTAAGAGGAGCATATATGCACATTGACTTTCTTCCTCAGTGAAAACCAAATCATTCTCTCAGAGCTTGAGGAGTAGGAGCTGTTTCACCGCTTGTTCGGTGAAATCCTTGCTCTGACTTCTCATATTTCCCTAGGACAAAACAGAGAGCGTTGCAAATCACCACGGATGGTAGCTGAGAGAAAAGAAGAATTCTTTCTGCAGTCAGGTCACATTTAGGCGACATATTTTAATGGAAGAGCTAGGCTGTGAATTCAGTACATGATTAAAAGAAAAATGTCCTGTTGGCGGAAGCTCACACAGAGACGGGTTTTAATCAGTGAATATTTTTCCCCCATATAAGAAAGTCCGGTCACATGGCTAGCAACTACGATATGCAGAAGCAATCATTCTGGTGAGTATAAGCGAGCACAGATCTATTGCTGGGAGGATCAGCGAGACTGTAGCGTGAGGCTTGCCTCTGTTTTGCCGGTGTCCTTTACACTGCAATGTGCAGATGCAGACTAAGGAATCGGACCCTCTTAATAAAGTACCTTTTCATTACTTAAAAGCACATCTGCATGTAAAAGTCAATTAGAATTGTGTTTTCTGGAAATAAAAAGCCCCCGACAAAGTCAAGCCTATTCAGCCGGAGCTGTCAATCACCATGCAAACACCTAGCCTCCAGAAGCAGTTCATTTCCTTGGTTGGTTTACCAACTTTGCAACCGGAGCAGACCTGATACAGCACGCTGCCGGAGACAGAGCAGAGCCGTTTGCACGGAATTGCAGCTTGGCAGAAAGGCATGAATTTGATTCCTCCTTCTGAGGAAACTATCAGGCACTGATTGCCACAGAGGTTTCTGAAAACTTGGGAGTATCCTGAGAGGCATGAAGACAAATATGCTTGGTAGCACCGTGTGTGGTGGTGCAACCTCCCTCCCCCTTTATGCCACTCAGTGCTTGGCATGATTTTCCCCCGCCTGGGCCACGTAACAGTACAATGGACCAGAATGCTATGACAACCCATTAACACCTGGGACACATAACGATCCAACATAAAAGAAAGAAAGAATGTGAATGGTGACAGACCAGAACGTTATGGCAACCTCTTAGTGCACCTGGCTCCCATGTTCCCTATCACTTGGAAACAATAATGATAATCCATCACTCCTGACAATATATGGGTCGTGGCCCAAAGAGGGGGGTGATACTAGAACTTGAAGATCTAGCAAGCTCTGGGCTTGCACAACTGGTGGAAAGTACCAGAATATCCCATTGCCCGAGTTGGGCTGGAGTGGAAAAGTACCTGATGAAGGTCAATTACCTCAGACCCTATAAATAGTGGCTATAGCGAGACCCTTTGAGCTCTGATGAATTGCAGACAGCTGTGGCCAGCATCTCCCATGAGCTGGGATGCCACTCAGGCAAACACCTCAAGGACTAAAGGGCCAGGGTGAGTCAACCCTCTTGAGTCTCAATTATCATCCATTGAGGCATGCCAGTACCTTGTGAGGATCTGCTCTAAACTTGAGAACAGGGAAATTTTAACTATAGGCTAGCTTCCCTTCCATCCACTTCTCTTTCTATCTGTTTCTGATATACACACTAGATTTTATGAGTGTGGGTGTTCTTATATTTTACTGGATCCAAATACTTTCTGTTGGTTTGTCTGTGTGTGTGTAAGGTGTTGAAAGGGGCACCCGTTGGCTCACTGGAGTTGCCTGCTGCAAAGGGACCTTGGTCCTAGCGGTTAAAGATGTGTATGTGTGTGCGCGTGACCCCTCAAGTGGTGTGTGTTGGTATGTTTGTGTCCAAACACATATGTATTGATATAGTAAGTTAGTGTGAATCTTGTAATTTTCAAATCTGTAATTAAGTTGCTGTTCAATTATTTTGTTAAATCACCTTGCAAATCCTTAAAGTGGTTAATGATTAAGTGCTGCTAAAATTCAACCTCTTGATCTACCACAAATCATTAATAAATTTTGAGTTGCTGCTGAATCATAACTGTGTCAAATATTTCCATCCGCGGCACCGTGCGCTGGCTTAAACAGGCTTAAGCAGGATCTTTGGTGCTCCAGTAGCCCATCAAACAGTTCACGGTTTCAGACAATATAGTCAATAAAATGCCCCTGAAGTACAAAGGAAACACTGCTTCATTCTAAATGAAAAGTGTTGGATTTCCTCATTCTCTAAAAAAATGTTTAAGTTGCCAACATTTTTTCCACTTTCTCTTATAATTCCCAAGTTCCTAGGGTAACATAAATTCAGCATTCTGCTCAGTTCTAAAGACAGCATGTAGGCATACAAGTCTGCTGAGGCACTTTAACATGTCTTTACCTCTTCCACTGCCTCTCCTGCTTCTTTGCAGAGATGCTGCCTTGTATTTGAAACAGCGACCACCAAGTTTATCGTGCACTGGGCCGCTGCAGTTCCCTGTTCCGTGTCGGTTCAGGTTAACTTGATAATACTAGAAATGGATCTGAATGAAAGTATCTAGCTGAGAATTACAGTAACCAAGTTGCAGAAATATAGCCTTTTACACTGTGTCTGCCACAGGGAATGTAATTTTTGGCAAAAGTTGAAGGGGAAAAAAAAAGGATATTTTCCAAATCTTCCATTTATCTCCAGTGCTTCTGCATCATTTTAATTGAAATATTAATGAACTAAAAAAAAAAAGAAGCAATCGACTTTTATTTTTAATCTAAATATTTTTCAGGTAAATAAAAAAGTTTCATAATACCTGCACATAATTTCACTGAAATTTTGGTAAAATATTGAAAAAATGCCATAGTAATTTTCATGCAAAATGGAAAAAAAAAATCTATATCAAGTACTGCAAAATGTCTAGAACACTTTAGTTCTCATATTGATTAGTTGACAAGGTGAAGGCACTACCATATTGCTAGAGCTTAAATTGCTAGTGCTTAAATCCCCTCACTTTTAGCAAGTTCTGCTGCAGAAGTTGCCTAACTTTTTTTCACAAATCCATATCATAACAGTTAATGAATAAATGAGTGGTTTCAGTTCCTTTAAATGAGCTGCTTGAAAAAGCAGATGCCGACAGAAAGGACAACTGAGATGGAAAAACCACAGATTTTTCTTGATTCTGTCTCATGTAGTTGCTTTATTGACCCAGACTGGTAATTAGACCAATATACTTGTGTATTTTACTACCTACGCACTACCATGCATAATATGGTCTAACTAAATCTAACGAGAATGGACAAGGCCATTTCTAGAATGTTGGTACAGATACAGTCTCTCACTAATTTTGTTTTTCTTGGTAATATTTTTTTAACACTGAAGGTCTGATACTGGCAAAGGGCTGTATGCATTCCTGATCTAATACCATAAACATTGGAGGAACTGCACAAGGCATAGATTGCCATAAAAATACAATAAAGCAACTACTACTAAGAATTGGGGGTAACTTCAAAAGCCATTTGCACAAGCCATGTCCTCTGCAGTCTGTTCTGGAGACCAACAGCTCCTCTGTAACATTGCTCACCTGAAAACACTCTTCTGATTTTTAATGCTCTGGTGATCACTAAACTTACTAATGCATCTTTGAGAAGCCAACGGCCCACCTTAACTGACTGTTCACATGGCTGAGAGACAAGTATTCCTGCCGATAATGATTATGATGATGATGAAGAATAGATATATCTTTCATATCCTCTTTGGAGTAATGTTGGACTTCAGATCTCAGACAATGCAAAGATAATTTTCCATGCCACTTGCGCAATTGTTTATATTATGGAAGAGAAGACATTTTAACTGTTTTCTAAACAAAAAAGGTGAAAAAGTTGCAGGCCAAAATTCAAGAAAAGGTAATACTGTATTTTACTCAGGTACCATTCCTGTAGCGCTTAACACTAAATTACCTCATGTTTTCTATCACATGCTAATGTTGACCAGCTTTCTTAATCATGTCTTAAACATGTCACTTGAGGAAATGGAAAGAGAGCAAGGAACCTGCCTGAGCACTGGTGTCTGCCCCTACAGGCATTTTCTTTGGAGAACAACATACATGATGTGCTTCCTAGCATCCTTATCTGTCCAATTATAAAAATAACAGGGAAAAAAAGGGGCTGCTGCAGTGCTCTGGAGGAACCACATTATATATTGGTATCATTAGCCCTTTTATTACATTTAAATAAAGATGAACCAAACCACAGCTCTGGCTGCCTGAAAGGAGGGGCAAAAGCTGATTTGCAACCTCTTTTGCAGCAACTCCTGGAGTTTTTCAAATGGCATAGAGAACGCAATCTTAACATTGGGGATAGAGGAAGAGCCATCCAAATTAACCCAAAAAGGATTCAAACTTCCAGCTCAGTAGTAAAAGCTTGGTTAATGATCTGAATTTCATTAAGTCACTCCAGCATTGCCCCTGATTCTGTCTCTCTGTAGCTCAATAGTCACAATGTTTCCTTCGATTAATTATTTACATGGGATTCATAACCTCTGTTTTAATGTCTGTTGTGCTAAATATGATTTTTAATGAAATGCTATTTTTCTCTGATTAAAAAAAGCATTTACATCTACCAAATGTCATAATTCATTTTCATATTAAATAATCAACATTTGGCAGATTCTTTGAAGACAGCAAGACAGAAATAATTCACAAAGAGAGGTAATTGCATGGGGTCAGTAGGAGGCATTGGCTCATGACAGATATCGAGAAATAATGTAAACAGATCACGTTGGTTTTCATTTCCTTACGGAAGTGATGCTGTATGTTCTGGGGAGAAGAACACATATTTAGGAAATCAGAGAATTGTGAAAAAAAAGTCAGAGGAATTAATTCCTCAAAAATCAGAGGAAGTAATGATCTCTATGACAGGGATGATTGTATTATTATGAATCATCATAATAAATGAAAATTCAAAATATTTGAAATCATCCTACCTAGTTAATTAAAACAGGAGAATGTGCAAATGTAAGGATGACAAGTCTAAGAACATGAATGATCAGATTTTTAAAAGTGCTCAGTACCTATTTACATTAATAATCATGAATCTTTTGGACAGTTAACTACTATTTTTACAGAAAGAGGTAAGTGCTAGAAATATAATTAACTTCTCTTTTAGCATACCATAAAGCTTTTTTTAGCATACCTCATGAAGTTCAACAAGGGGAAGTGCGAAGTCCTGCACCTGGGAAAGAACAACCCCAGGCACTGAAATATGTGGGGAGCTACCCAGCTAGAAAGCAACTTGACAGAAAAAGACCTGGGGGTCCTGGTGGACACCAGGTTGAACATGAGCCAGCAATGTGCCCTTGCTGCAAAGAAGGCAAATGGTACCCTGGGCTGCATCAGGTACAGCATTGCCAGCTGGTGGAGGGAGGTGATCCTACCCCTTTATTCAGCACTGGTGAGGCCACGCCTGGAGTGCCGTGTCCAGTTCTGGGCTCCCCAGTACAAGAGAGGCAAGCACATACTGCAGAGAGTCCAATGAAGGGCCACAAAAATTATGAAGGGACTGGAGCATCTCTCTCCTATCAGGAAAGGCTGAGAGGGCTGGGACTGTTCAGCTTGGAGAAGAGAAGGCTCAGGAGGGAATCTTACTAATGTAAATAAACACCTGAAGGGAAGGTGCAAAGAGGATGGAGCCAGGGTCTTTTCAGTGGTGCCCGGTGACTGGACCAGAGGCAATGGGCACAAACTGAAACACAGGAGGTTCCCTCTGAACATCAAAAAACACTTCTCTACTGTGAGGGTGACCAAGCACTGGTAGAGATTGCCCAGGGAGGGCTCCATCTTTGGACGTATTCAAAAGTGGTCTGGACACGGTCCTGGGCAACTGGTTCTAGGTGGCCCTGCTTGAGTGGGGAGTTGGACCAGATGACCTCCAGAGGTCCCTTCCAACCTCAACCATTCTGTGTGATTCTGTGACAGAGAGGTTGCAATTTTTCTACTAGTGGTAGACATGCCACCAAACATTCAGACACTATAGTGAAAGCTGCTTTAGGAGTCTGTTGCCTATTAGGAGAAAGCATACAATATTTGTAGCTTCAGGAATTGAAAAGTGCACTGGAAAGATGTATTCTCAGGACACGTACTTTAGTGGTCAAGTTTTATAAGCTCTTGTTGTCTAACCCAAATCCTGGAAGACAATGACCAGTTACATGTGGTTTTGTGGATTTGCACACAGATCTTTCTTAACAGGACAGAATGCCCCTGAATGGAAACTCAGCACCATTTCTATAATGTCATAAATGTCACTGTAACCACTAGATGTCACGTTAAAACATACCTTTCTCTACCAAAAGGACAGGGGATAAGTTTCTCTGGCAGAGATTTAAAAAATAAAATGTTCTTCAACACCCCCCTAGGTAAATAGACCATCTAACTGCTTCCTGCCAGCTCCTGCTTCAGTCCACTCTGAGGAACGAATTGCAGCTGGACATTTGCCCACTACGGCTGCACCAATAGGAGGGAATTCTCGTATGCCTGGGAATGCTCCTGGCACTGGCACACCATCACCCATGCCACTGCATGGCCTTGTGGTTGGTCTGCTCCAGCCACCACTCTCCCCAAACAGTTCCAGACATAGTTTTGGTCAGAACAGTCTGGGGATTTTTCCCACTGGGTGGCTTGAACACGCCAGCCTGTTTCGGAGGCTGAGGCTGTCAGCAGAGACGTGAGCTGTTCTGAGCTAGATGGCCTCAGTACCCAGCTCTCTTGGCACATTTAATTTATGTGTATAGATGTAGTCGGTCCACCTTGCAGGAGAATCACTCAGACTCACAGTGACCACAGTATCCAACCCCCAGTTTGGCTGCCAGGAGTGATTTTTCTTATACTTGTGATATTACAACTTCATTGTATTCTGTAGAAAGTAATATATTTTTCTGGCTATGTTTTGTGCTTGGTAGTGTTACTGATAAGTTATTCCCCATGGATTAGTGCCTGACTTTACCTTAGGCAGGTATGTTCACTGCTTTTAACTCCACTATGGAAAAGATTCAATACTCTTTACCTCTCTATATCACATCTTTGCCTGGCTTTACTGTAGTGAAAACCAGGTAACTCCCCAGGAGTGTTTTTTCTGTGAGTGTTCCTCATCTGTAGGTCCAGCAGTCACCCAGAGGTTATACTAAATGACACTTATGAGATGCAACAGATGGGCCTCTGCTGAGTAAACCAGTGCCTTTCTTCAAAATATTCTGCATTTGGTCAGCATCAACATGCCAAACAGCTTGAATGTTTTGCATGTTTTTAGGTTTAGGGTTTTTTCTTTCTTTCTTCTTCTTTTTTTCCTCCTTCGGAGTTCTAGATGTTAGGTATGGCTCTTCTGTACAGTGAAGAGTAACGCAATGCGACCCAGATGGAAAGTTAATCTCACCTTGTACGAGACAGTGTTGTGAGAAGGTACTAACTCCCATCCCTGGAAGCAGTCTAGTTGTGTCAGCTTGTTGCTCTGCCAAAATTAATTCATTTTGCTTTTTCAGCACTGATGAAGTTATATGGCTGCTAATTCCACAGTCATCTTGGTGAACCCTAGCTTGGGAGATCTCTGCTTCACAGTGTAGCTGTGGACAAGCTTACTATGATATTAGGCTCAGGGTCTAATACAAAACTCTCTGCACTTGGAGAACTTTTTAAACCTCAGGCTATTAAACCCAGTGTCTACCTTGCATTTAACATTCTCAGTGCGCATTGTCTATTTTCAAATAACAAAGAAGACTGTACGAAGGGCCTTTCTCAAAGTTGCTAAGCTGTCACCTTTTCGACTGTAATATCTGTTTGTTCTCCAAAATTTCAGGTTTCAGTAAAGATGATCTGTCTTGCATTTTAAAATTAAAGGTGTTGTGCAGAAGGATTTTGTCATCAAAATAATATGTACTGTGACCTACACATTAAATAAATGCAGATTTTAAACACACAATTTAAATATATTTCTTCTTTACTATTAATTGCATCCCACTCTAATATTTCTCTTAATATTCACCAATTTAAAGAAATGCTTAACACCTTCAGCTCCTCATCACTGCAATAGACACCCAGAATCAGGATGAGATACAAAGTTACCATTTCACCAATAAAAAATACTTTTTTTAGAAACAACTATAAAGCAAATACAAAAAGTGCCTTACTGTGTTAGAATTAAATAAATGACTGTCGAGCCTATTCCTTGAAGCAGGGTCTAATGTAGTCATAGCTGCAGTATTCTGTGCATATAAAAATTTTTATAGCAGTAAAAAAAAAAAAAAAAGATTCCAATAAGAAGTCACCTTTCAAAAATGGAGAACTGCTGCTCGTGAGTTATGTATCTTGACAGGTATCCGATATTTACCCCTGGAGGGAATTCTTCTTACAGAGGCGCTAACCCCCTACCAAATGGAAGTGCTCACCTTCCCAGTCGTTTGGACAAGGGTTAGCATGATAAAATGATTTGTTATGCCAATAAAGTTTTTGTTACACTGTAAAATGGTTTGTTATGTTCCTACTGCTACATAAAAATGTTATGAAAATTAAGTAGGTTGTAAGGTCCAAAAAGGAATAGGCTACTTTTAGGACTAGCTACTAAGAAAAGAAAGAAAAAACTAAAAAAATCTTCTGATCTACAATTCTTCAGTACTGTAAAAAGACAACCTAAATGACCTTTTAACTAACAATTGCAATTGGTACCCCAATTAGGAAAGCTGTTATGCATCCAAAATGAATGGGAACTTCCTCAGGTCACCAGTAGTCAGAAAATGGGAGGAAACTGCAACAAGTCTGATAATCTAGGTGGTGACTTCTGTCCTGTGTGACAGTAAATGAAACAAGCCTAAATTACAATTCAGAGTGGAAACTGAAGCACAGACTCATGGTATGCTAATCATAACGCGTCACAGATGGGATAGCAAGACAATAAGAGTGGAGGAAAACCTTTCTTTGCGTTTAATTTTAACATTGTGTATATCAGTCAAAAGCTGTATCTGAAACTGGCAACTATTTAATTCACATTCAAGCCTTACAAGTTCCTGGCGCATTTTGATCTTGCAATGAATTGTAACCACAATTTATCTATGAATGTTTCAGGCAATCAGTCACTCCACAAAAAAGGGAAGGCCTGTTACATCTTATGCTTTATAATTATCACATTAATTTTAAAACTTTTCAATTTTCATATTTCTTTTAGTTTGTATATATTAAATGTTTTTTTTTCTATTATTGTAATACTAATATTTGTGTTCCTGTGATTTGGGAAATTTTGACCAGAACTGTACTGCACTGACAAGTGCAGAAGAAAACAGGTCCTGATTTCAACAATATCAGCTGTATTTCCGCTGATCTCTAAATTTGTTTCCGATCACAAAAATTCTAGAAAAATTTCTAACACAATACACTTTTTCTTATAGAAGTGAGGAAGTACTGGAAATATTGATGTTTTTCTCCTTTTAAACCCACCACGCTTCAGTTTCCCTTGTCCAGGCTCAGTGAAGCAGAGTGAACGACACTGCATTGCGAGGGGAATTTGCTGCAAATGAAGAGGTCATGGAAGAAGCAACCTGCTTTGAGTATCAGGTCCCCACAAGAGTAAGGAAGGTGCATTCAGCTAAGCTTTGCAGATGCAAAAATTCTTCCGCAAGGCCTGCTTTCACAGAAAGGTTATAATGTATGTTATAAGAGAAATGTTATAATGTATGTGTTATAATGTACACAGGGCTGGGCATCAGGAGAAGTACTTTTGTCTTCACTGGAAAAGATCCTGACTCAAAGTCTTTGCCGCCTGATGGAATGACAGTCAGGAGAAGGCTTGTGTATGTGCCTGGGATGTCACTGGTGCCTGAGAAGCTGATGGGCCAGGAGCAGACACATGGCTTGTGTAGGTGCATGTGATGTCACCGGTGCACTAACCAAGCGCGCTAATTCAGACCTGGGTTGTCAAATGGAAGTTCATTAATCACTGCTGTAAGATACAAGTTTATAAAATCTTGATTAAAAGCAGTGGCAAGGAAGAAGCACTCGGCATCTTACAAAAGGCATTTCGCAATGCAGAGAAATTACCTTGAACTTTTAGATTACTTCATTCTAGACAGTTGAACAGGATGATAGATGTAACCACATATGCTGTTTTTTTTCTTTCAAAAGAGAAATGTCCTTATCTACTAAAAAATAAAATTTGAAAATATTTTTGAACTAATGATTGAGATTTATCTTGCAGATCACTTTTACTTTGCTAATGGCAGTATTTACTGGTCAGTTAGTAAAACACCTTGAAGTACTGAACAGACCAGGAATATCCAGCCTTTCTGGTTGCTCAGACCAGGTAGCTCACCTGACTAGTAGGTGTGGACTGCAGATTGTATCTCTTCTCCCACTGTCTGACAAGCACTGGTGGCCATGGTTAGGACCACGAGCCATGAGCATTTATGTTCTCAGAATAGGTCCGGACATCCGGGATGTATCAGACCTCTGTGCGCCCACTTGGGGTGGGCTGGTTGCTACGTACTACACACAGCTATGTAGAGAAAGAGCTACCACTTCTAGGAGATCACACGCAGCTCATGCCAAACAACCTTTTCATCACAGGCAGAAGCAGCCATCAGATTGAGGAGAGACGGTGGCCAAGACTGGGCTGTTGCTCCCAAAGCAACTCCTCCAGCCCCAGCGCTTCCCTGCACTGCAGGCTTTTTATAACAACTTCATGTATTTGCAGGTTTTGACTGGTATTGCAACAACAAAATTTGGATCATGGAGGCAGAGTATTCTGATAATGCAGAGTTCCAGGAAAGAACAAATAACATGGCTAAATATAAATAAGTACTTTAATTCCTAATACTTCTCTGACCTTTTTCAAATGTTACATCCATATCTCACTTTGGAAACAAACTTAGCCAAGTATCACATAAAATACATTTACATTCAGGGCTGAATAAATACCGTCATTGATAGTGAACTTCGGAAAGGTTTAGGCAAATTAATTTTGGACAAGTCTGCACTCCTTTGCTGTACATGTCTCAACCAATGAGAACCAAGAGCTTGAGTTAATTTTCACCTGTCCCAGCAAAGGCCAGAATGGGGACTAGGCCTGGACAGAGCTTTACAAGATAAAAGGAAAGAAAAGAGCAGTGCACATTTTAATAACATGAATATCATTCTCTAATTTGAAATACATTTAAAAATCTGTGCTGCTGTCCATCAACTACTACATCGCTCTTTCAGGACAGACACCCAACAGCAGCAGGCTGCATGGGAAAGGACTGCCAGGGTCCAAGTACCAGAGGAAACGGGAACTTACGGAGAGGAGTATTTGGATAGCGCTGTGAATGACCTCTAGGTACTGGAAATCAATTATGCAGCCCGTCACGGAGACGTAGGAGTAATCCTCTAGGATGCCGGGAGCAGAAGGACGCACCACCCTTCGTATGCAGCCGGGCCCGTGTTCCCGCCACCAAGAGCGGTGCATTGAGATGTTAAAGGTCATGAGATCGGTTTCCTAGGAGACAGGGAGGGAAAAAGCGTGAAAACCTCTAACTTTGTGGTATTTAAGGTAAAGCAAGGGAAATAAAAGACGTTTTCAATTATTAGAAGGAAAATGAGATAAATAACTTGCCTTCCCCCTCACCTCAGTAATTTTAACATGAGAGTAGGCCATTAAAGGGGAGAGAGCAAATTGCAAACATTTATTGTTCATTTCATAATTGTGCATAGGAGCTTCTGTCTGGCAGAAGAGCCATCATACCAGGTACTGTACAAAACACAGTGCATATCCTATGTCTCCATGGACATACAGCCTGAAAAGCAATTTCCTTGATTAGAATGTCACGTAAGCATTAATTTTTTTAACAGACAACAGAGATATTTTTACCCCATGGTACTGGAGACAATCTAAAACAAACTTCCACCATATTTATTTAAAATATTAACTATGAATTATAGCTATGAAGTTAAGTAGGACCAGAGCCAGGCAGACTTCCAGCTGCCAAAGATTCAAATAAAAAGTTGTCTCCAGCCAAGCACCCTGCTCTCTGCACCCCACCCAGATTACCATCTTCTCTGTTTAGTGAAGAAACCTGCTTCTGTGAACTGATCTGGGTTTAAAATACACACAGTAACCTCCCTTCATTCAAATCATCTTCAGCCTCAACCACAGCTTGTCTGATCAGACCTTAAAATCTACCCTAACGGGTACTGGCTGCATTGTAACCCCACAGAGTATGTGTAATGTCTGCGCATTTTAGTACACATCACCCCACTTCCACTTGGAGCAGTGAAAGTGGCAAACATACTAGCGTACTAAAGATTTTCTAACAGGTTATCTATGAAGCACAAACAGGAAAATTCATCTGAATTAACAACAGATTTAGGTCTTTAGGTCATGCTCAAGTAACATACGCTGAAGTTGAATGGATGCCATTTAAATGGCAAAACCCAATCTCCTCACTGGAGATAAATGAGAGTTGAGTTATATTGATACTTTAAACAATTAATTCAGATTTAGGTTTCCATGTTTCCCCATCTCAACTCCAAGGTAGTTGTAAAAAATGTGTGCAAAATTGTCAGCCATATGCCCACAAAATACCCCCATTTCCACAGATGCCAGTTTGTGAGCACTGCCGCGACACTGATTTGCCCTTTGCATCCCACTCCGAAAGCCTGTCCTGTCAGTCTGTCTGCAGCTGTTTACTTTCACCCTGACCAAAGGGACATTCAGGGCAGATTCCAGCTGCAGGAGTCCTTTTGTTGTTTTCCTCTCTTAACTGCCTTTATTCTGGCCACACCTGAAAATTAACAGGTGAATTACATCCTGCCAGTCTCTGTTACTGCTAGTTAGCAGTAAGAAATCTGCCTTTGTGATTCGCTGCTTTGCTCTCCCGTAACTTCTTTACCCTCAAAATGCAGCCTTGCTGGAGCATTATTTACAGTTGATGAGGCATTTGTCTTTTGACTTTGCATGTCATTCCTTGATACTGGCTTAGAAAATTTTCAGCTGCAATATGAAAATGACTTGTGAAATCAGAAGTTGACAGACAATTCAGTTTAATGAAAATATAGTTATAAATACATAGTGATAGGAAACAGCCAAGGCTTTCTGTGTACAACAATGCCAGGGATTGCACAGTGTTATCGAGTGCTTTTAACAATTGTCAACTGCAAGAAATGCCATTTGCCAAGCAGCACACACATATTCACTCTCATCTATTTCAGTAACTCTTTGCTGAGTAGGAATACAGATTTGCCGTGTGGGTTAGCGTGTATCAAATGTTGCGAGGTAACACTTTGTTATCACAACTGTGGGAATAAACTGTGAGGTCTGTGGCACTGGTGTCGCAGCTTTCTTTGCTCTCAAGGGTATTTTTTGGGTTGGTTTTTTTTTTTTAGTTTGGTTTTTAATATTTGATTATTATGCCCTGTTTCACTGTTTGCACTTGGCTAGTTCACAACCAGTGGCAAAGAAAAATGGTAAATGTGCATAGGGAAACAGCTTGATAAATCACAGAATCACAGGGGTTGGAAGGGACCTCTGGAGGTCACCTAGTCCAACCCCCCTGCCAAAGCAGGGACACCTAGAGCAGGTTGCACAGGATGGCATCCAGGCNACCTGTACTGGTGCATGGGGTTATTCCTCTCCAAGTGCAGTACTTTACACTTGCCCTTGTTGAACTTCATGAGGTTTCTCTCTGCCCAACCCTCCAACCTGTCCAGGTCATGTTAAACGGCAGCACAGCCTTCTGGTGTGTCAGCCACCCCTCCCAGTTTTGTGGCATCAGCAAACTTGCTGATGGTACCCTCTACCCCTTCATCCAGGTCATAATCTTGCCAACATGTTTAAAATGTAAGAATCTGGCATATGGTCAGTACAAACACCTCTTGTAAATAAAATATTTATCGAATACTGTTACATTTCGTTCCTGAGGAGACTAAAAAAAACCGCTTAATTTGATGGACATGTTTAGAGAAGTCCCTCTGACCTTGTTTACCAAGAAACTGATGAACACAAGACATGTTTCGTATTTCAAGGCTGGTGATGCAGCGAGAGAAGGAAGCAGCAGTATTATAGTTAAAATTCTTTGATTAAAACAAAAAAAGATGTCATTACAGCACTTTTTTTTTAATTATTATTCAGAAATTATGGATAAAGGCTGGGAGAAGAGCTTTTCATAATTACTTTTCACTGTGTGTATTATGTCCGGAGTCCTCAAAGCAGGTAAAAGTGGATAATGATGGCCCAGCAAAGATCAGTTGTAGAAATGCAAACAAAACCACCTGGTGCATTAGCTTGACCTCTAAAATATCACTTCACAAAATGGCAGCCTTAAGCTGTTTGAGCTGATAAATGTTAAGCTGCCAATCAATAAAAGAAAGCCTGACAAAAATCAATTTTTTATTTTTTTTTTAGTGGCTGAAGCACACTCCTCTCTAACATCTTGGAGATTCTTATCCATAAAGTGAGTCAAATATGCCAGGCGTTAAAAAATTAACCTGTATCTTTATCGTCATTTACAGAAGTATAGAAAATTCAAAGGCTCTTCACATGGGTGTACAGGTTTTAAGTATCAATGAACTGCTGACAGTGTTCCAGTATTTGTGAATTCAGAGCTTGCAAATCCTGTGCATGGTGGAAAAATTGCTGCCCAAGTGGCTTGTTCAGTTGCATGTTTAATGAAAGCTAAGAATTCTTTCAGAAAGTAGAAGCAGATGCTTGAAGTTTTCCAATAGATTGTGTACTATTTTTCAATCTTACAAGCAATCATTAAGCAAATGCCTATAAAATGCTTAATCTTCAGCAGGTGATGTAATGTAAACTGCTTATTTCTTATAGAAGAATGCTGCTGCTTCATAGCAATAGACTCAACTTCAGGCTCTGTACAGGAGACACCAAGTAGTCTTTTTCACGGATCCAGTTGGGACTCATTTAACAATTGGAATTCCAATCATCAATGGAAAACTGCTATCTTCAGAGCTTCAGACTCATGACATATATCTTGACTTTAATTCCATACATCAGCAGGTAAACTATACTTCCTCAGCTGGTAACATCTTGGACAGATGCCATAAACGAAGAGTGGGCAGAACACAGATAATAGGACTTCCAGGAAAATCATGTGGGACTTATGGAAGTGACCTAGGAAAGGGAAATCCTATGTTCCACTCCTCCCTTTTTCAGTCAGCACTGAAGCAATACTCCAGTCTGTGGTAAGAATTTTCTCCTGAGCATAGGATGAGCCCAATAATCATACTTCCACTGATGTAGAATCCCACTTAACTGTCTACGGCTTTTTGAGCTTTTAAACTATGTATGGGATTTGTGTTGGCTGTCAGCCCAAGGATTAATTTTGATCATTACTGGAAATCTTTGCTATGGCAGGTACTTTCTTTTAGGTGAGATGTAATCCCTTTAAGTCCCAATAATACTGTTTTCTAAGTGCTTGGAGATAATGTTTAATTTCATTATATCCGCTTGTATTCTACATTTGGTTTCAAGTGGACATTTTGTGTTGGGTGAGACTTTGAGCAACCTGATCTAGTGAAAGATGTCCCTGCCCATGGCAGGGAGGTTTGTCTAGATGATCTTTGAAGGTCCCTTCTGACTCAAACCATTCTGATTATGATTCTGTTTTTAGCTGGTGAATCTAGACAAATTTTAACAGATAATAGCATAACATGGTTTATTTTAAAACTAAAAAGCAATAATAAGGATGATGTTCTTTTCATTTATTTGTGTATACTTCATGTACAGTGCCTACAACACCACCACAAAAACCTAATGAGAAATTAAGACTAACTAAAATCACCAGATGTAAAGTCAAAAAGACCCTAAAACTCCAGGAGAAAACCCAAGACATCAAGATTGCCTTGTATAACAAACAAATATTATGCTGTGACATGATGATTACGCATTGCAGAAATCCTTTTTTTTCACTGTATGTTCCTGCTTTAGGACATGTTATTATATTTTATATTTATTTCATTCCTTGTTATTTTCTAAAAAATACACTCTTGGGAAAACTGTAAAAAAGACATTAGCATGTTGAGTGGGATGGAGGAGAAGCACTTCTTCCTCCACGAGACAGCGGTCAACACTTGAAATTTCACAGAAAGGTGTAAGAGCACAAGGGCTGGCAAAGTATAATGTCAGAGATCTGGACTTCATTGTTGCTTGTGTGGTACCTGCCCCTCGTAACACCTTTTATTTTATTGACACATACTATAATGTTTATTATAAACAAACATTAATTAGGCTGAGGCAATAAATATTCTCATTCCATTTCCTAAGAGTAACAATGATGCTCTAGTTCTGACTTGCTATCCAGTTCTGTTTTTACCAGTGAGGAGAAAAGATTTTAATCAAACACCTGGTCAATAGGTAATAAAAGATAATACACATAATGGGAGGAAAAAACCAGTACATTTCCTTGTAATTCCCTACACCCAATTAAGCTTGCAGTTAAGACGCAGTGGTGTTGGCATGGACAAGGGACATGCACATTCCTTTGTATCTAATTTCAAGGAGACATTAATCCTCATTAGGTACAAATGATGTGTTCCAGTGTTAACGAAACCTGCTCTAACGGTAGAAGTACTTTGAAGCATAAGCATCAGCTATTAGTCAAAGACCCCTACTGGCAGCATAACCTTAGTTTTCCACCCTGTTATTTCCTGAAACCGCAGGTTTTGATCCCAGCTTGATCTGCGTGTGACCAGTTATGCTCCATCTCCTCTCACTACTGCTGAACAAATTGGTTTCAAAGGCCTAGGCAGATAATACTGAAGAAGTTCCTTGGCAAATAGGGAAACGTCACTAGCTCCCACACTGTCTTGATTGGGATGATCATTCTTGAATATTGACTACTGACTCAATTTTTTTCTGTTTGTTAATTTAAACTCTTGCTTCAGTATCACATAGATGGCTTTTACCTGCCCCATGAGCTAGAGGTCAAAGGTAGCCCACTCAGTAATTGTGACATATCTGCTAATGGGATGGAACAACGAACCATGCTGCTTCCAGGCAAGCTCTCTAGGCTGAGGTGACTGCTGAAAATATAACACAGCCAGTGTCTCGTCCTCATCCTGAGCACTCTGGTGAAGAGATTACATGAAGAGCATTCTTAAATTGAATCTTATGGGTGGACTCTATTGGGACTATTTAGCTGTCTGAACTGGTTGATAGACTAGACCTAGCAAATTCATCTCTTTGTGGTAGCAAACCCAACGCACACTAAACCAGAGGAACCATGTGATACACTTGAATTAATTACCACTAAAAGAGAAAATTCACGGTATCAAGATCTTCAGACCATGAAATAACCCCAGTATCATGGGCTGAGAGCGGTTAAAAGAGGTAAAGAGGCAAAGTCAGTTTTGAGTGGTGTGGTTAGAGGTTCATGGCTCCCACTCACTGAGATTAGAGGTTCACGGATTGAGCAAACCCTGTAACCATGACATCAGACCATGATTACAGAAACGGATTTCCGTATCAAGAATAACTACTGTTAGAAGATTATACTGATTTAAGATATTTTTTTTCCCAATAATCCACACTACAACGCTTGTTAACCATTTGGCCACCCCCCGTCCCTACACCCCCGCCAAAAAAGATGTATGAGTTAGGCAGTACTGTCTTCTCCTTTTACTACTTTTACTCCTTGGGCTATAGAGAGTGTTGTCAGATTTTATTTTTTAAAAGTGAACAAAAGAACTTTTGGAAATCTATTTGAAAAACAGGCAGATGATCTACCTAAATGATAAAAATAGTTTCACTGCATTGTTTAATTTGCCGCATGCTCAGGGATCTGTTTCCTGCCTTACAATTTTAAAATCAGATTTACCCAACTTACTAGCAAAGTGGAATGTCTTTAGAAAGCCAGAAGGCAAGAAGTTAACAAGAGAAGCATACTGCTGTCTTCTTCACACAGCGTTAGTATTAGTCACAAGAACAACTCATAAGAACCAGCAAGGGGCTGTTTTCTGAAACTTGTTGCCCCTAAGGATGAGCTCTGAGTTTTGGCAATATCCATGCTCAAATCCCAGCTCCATGGCTTATGCCTTTTCCTGGGTCTAACTCCCTTTTGTGGCAGTCACTCTGTCTGAGAAACAGCCCAGACAGGTAACACAGTATGGCAGAAATAAGCTCCAAGCCCAAAGGAAAAAACAGCCTCAGACAGGGTGACTGGATCAGTATGAGCCTTACTCATGACTTGTTATAGGAAGTTCAACATGAGCACAAAGAAGTCATGACTGCCCAAAAAAACTGTTGTGCTCTGATGGAGTCCTTGACATTTCATTAAGCTGAGCACTTAGTTTGAAAATTGCTCTTACCTGTTCCCTCTGATGTTCCAGAGGTATGAGACAACACAGGTTTGGAGTGATGGTAAACTGTGAGCACTGCTTCAGGTTTTGAAGACTGGGAATAGGATAAGGGTTTGTGTGAAGTCAAGGGTTTGCGCAGGTTAGTGTGTCCCTCACTCAAGCCATATCGATTGAAATGAAGAATCAAGACCAGACTGAAATGTAACTGTAATAGCAAAGAACTGGAAACATTATTGGTAGGCCATTTATAGCCAGCAGCACAAATGCTGTAGGAAAACTTCCCAGGGCAGAGAGCCAGGAAAGGTAAAACAAGGTTTGAAACAGTCTTGGTATCTGAAAAAAAAAAAAAAAAAAAGTGGAAAAGTTCTGATTATGGGCCATAAAAAAATTCTTTCCAAAAGGTTCATAAAACTATGAATATTTGAAAAAGGAGTTTATAATGCAAAGCAATTTTGAGTCTCTGCAAGAATATTTTAACCTAAAATTTTTATTTTATTTTCTTGCTGTTGTTTTTGAACAAAATTGCTGAGATCCCTATGGAGTTATGCATACATTTGATATATCACAAAATTAAAATTTATCACTAACATACCTTCCCTCAAAGATAAACTGCCCCCAAAAGCTATAGAAAGCTCTTCCTACACTATTTTGCAATATTTTAGTTATTGATATCCAGAGCAAAAAGGATCAGACTCATGTGCCTAAGTACCTCACCACTGTATGCAGCCTCTAAGCATTCAACAAATACATTGGTTAGGAAAGTACCCACCTATCGAGGTGACTCTGGCCATGTTGATGGGGACTGGATTTCTACATGTAAAATGGACAGGTCTGGCCTGGCTTGATGATACTAAAACTGTTCGTTCTTCTGTAGTTCTCTATCTTTTGTACCATCGAGACCCTAATGTGACAAACTCTGCAAAATCGACCCTTTCTTGGCGTTTTAGTTCTAACATTACCAGGAAATGTATGCAAATAGGAGACACAGTTTGTGCCCAATGCCCACATAATCCAGTATGAGGAACAGATGCAATGTAGCCTCTAGACAAAACAGGATTCAACTTCATTATTATCCAAATAACTGTATTTTGTGCACAGTGGTTGTGAACAAAGACAAAGCATGGGGATAAAGGAATGATTAAGAATACAATGTTGCAATAATAGTACAGTTAATTTTAATAATTTCCTTCATTTCTGGTGGGTTCTGTGCTGTCTGTCCCAACTATAAGAATACCATAACAGCTTTTGCTGTATAAGGAGATAAACGTTATGCTGGAGATAAATGCATGAGTGGGGGTCCTAAATTCAAGGGTCTGTACCAGACTGTAATGATATTAAAAAGCACTATAAAAAGACTTTTGAAAAATCTCTTGAATGTTAAAATTTCTGACAATAAAAACAACTCCCTCTTTTGAGACTAACCACAATGTTCCTACCTGCATCCAGGAACACTTTTAAAGATTAATAGGCCAGTTTAAGCAACTGCTGTTGTGTTCTCTGCTTTGCTTGCTCGAAGCGATGCAATTGCTCACAATATTGCCAACTCTTGTTGTTTTATGGCAAGTCTGGTTATGTTCAGCATTTTTGTTAAAGCCTCCATTCCCAGGGACATGAGATTACAATAAGAAGTTTGGCTTGTTACAAGAAAGTGAGCTGAAGACTAAAAGCTTCAAAAATCACGAGCTCTACTGCTAGGCAATTCCAGTCTGTGCTGTAACTGGTATTATTTACTGCTTTTCTTAAAGCCATGCTGGAATCTGGATGGAGAGCATCTGCATCACCAGTTCAGATCATGGCTATCCAGGGCACCATGTGCTGTAGTCTTCCATCTTGGATGATCACGGATCCCTCAGGGTATAGGAAAGGACCAACTGTTTTTTACCTGTTTGATCAAAGGGAATGACCCAAGTGCACCCCAAAAGCTTAAAAGACACAGTTCATAAGGAATAGCCAATTTGATTGATATTTAAATCAGACTGCATGATTTCATGGAACTTCTGTCAGGAGATCCAAATTTTTATTTTATAGTGTGTGCAAAGGGCAACTAGAAAGATGTGCTAATTCACTGCACCTTTCGTGTGAACTCCTGTACAGCTCATTGAATAAAACTGTCTGCCAATAACAGATTGCCAAGAAGTGAGTATCTGCACTGCTGAAGACTCAGTATACAAAATGAGACAAGATGCAAGAAGCAGCAGAAATGTATTCCACCGCTGGGGATCTATTTTCTCACTGTTTTCATTGCAGTGAAGCACAAGATACATCTAGAAACATACACTTCCTCATGACACTTTTGTTTCTGTATTTCTTCTCTGTGATATTAGGTCATCATATTCCTGCCAGTCCCTCAGGTTTTGTGGTGCTGTTTGCCAACGGCCTTGGCTTTAGCAGAGCAATCCTTTAATCACAGGCCTCACTTGCATTCTGCTGGAGCAATGACAGTCTCCAAAATGAATTTGATACACATTTTTAAAAAAGAAAAGATAGTCCCTATAGAAACCTTAAGTTGAGGTGATGAAATTTTAAATCCTCCCTCTCCTAGCAGAGGTAGTGAAACACCAATGAATACAAAAAAGAGAGCTCAGTTAATATGATTTATTTAATTATTAATTTCAGATTGACTATAGGCATCAGTCCACATTTTAGGTTCCTTAAAATATTTTATGTATTTATGTAAATATATACATATATGACTACTTTGTATTTTATTTATGTACACACAGTATGCATATATTTATATATTTACATAAATATATAAAATAAGTATACACATATTTATTTTTGCCTTTATATTATCATATATTTACCTTTTATATTTATATTTACCAGATTAATGACTCAACAGTGCTTTCCTGAGAACAACTGTGAACCATGGTCAAAGGCAGCATTAACAATCTCCTTCAGCAATGCATTGTACCCTGGCCTTAATCATATTAATTTAATTTGCAGCCTAATCCACCTTCAAACCTCAATAACTCTCACAGACGTTCACACAAGTGAGTTTTCATTTGTCCTCTCCAGTCATTTTCAGATTTTCAGAAGACCGTTTCAGAACAAGGACCCCTTTTTCTTTGACATCTCTCTCTATAGCAGATATACACTCATAATAATCATAGAATCATAAAATGGTTTGGGTTGGAAGGGACCTTAAAGGTCATCTAGTTCTACCCCCCTGCCATGGGCAGGGACACCTCCCAGTAGACCAGGTTACTCAAAGGCCCATCCAGCCTGGTCTTGAACACTTTCAGGGATCGGGCATGATCAAACTTCTCAAGTTCTTTTGATGAGATTAATCAGAAGGATCTGATGGTGTCCAGTAACTTTTGGATAATTTCATGTTTGTCATGCCAAAGGAAATCAGTGAGGTGCTATGTCTACTCACATTCTTTTCATTCTGAAGAAATTTCTCATAAAAATTCCTTTAATAAAAATGGTTGAATATGTTCCCCAGAAATGTATTTTTAATTCAAGAGGGAACTTTAAAAGGCTCTGTCAGGAACTTCAAGTCTAGGTGGGTTACTTAATGGTCCTGTTAACAGATGTCATATAAATCTGGTCACTTTAAGAGATGAATAAAGCCACAGAGAAGCCTGATGATCCCTCGCTCTTTAACATCATAGACTTGTCTGTAATCCGTCATCATGCGATTTTCAATATATTGCTCTAATAAATAAGAACAAAATGAGACCACTGCAAAGATATAAGAGCATATTGATATTTGAAATTATAGTTTCATTTCGCTGTCAAAATAATATTAACAGACAAAAGGAAGAAAAATAATCAGTTTTTAGATAGGCTGATAAAGTTGTGAATGACAGCAGGACACAACTGTAAAAGGACAAGTAATATTAACATCAGTTTACATACTTACACTGAATGTACAAAATCAAGACTACTACATAAAGAACTTCCTCAAATATAATAGAAAAAGAATTTTCAGTTTGCCTGAGGAAAAAAAAGTCAAAACATTGCCAATATGAGGAGTTTTTCTGCAAGCTGCTGAGTACCTAAAAACTCCAATAGACTTTGGAGATCATTAATCTTTACAATAAATAATAGTAATTACTAATATAACTAGCATTTTCACTTTCTGTTTCTATTTTTAAACTGGTTTTAAAAGCAGGGATATGAGGATATCAGTGTGACTCCAGAAGGCAGCTGAAAGTCTGAGAAGTCTACAAAGCTACAGAGTTGATTCGACAAGCACCCACGCACGTTACTTAATTTCAACAAGCATCCCATTGACATTAGGGATCTACATATATTTGCTGGATTGGGGCCAGCAAGAAAGATATGAGAGGAAAAGGATGAGAAAGGTAAGAACATGCGAGTATATTCTTAGTAGCCTAATTGTATACATCTTGGAGATAATACAGAATTTCTTTTCAGTATAGTATGTCCTTTACAGAGTTGTATAGCGCACTGATGCCTAGAGGAAGGTTTCCTTGAACAAACACGTGGCGTATTTTGCTGTAAAACTCTAGTTGTGAAAACAGTCTGCAGGCAACTGTACTGCATGTTAATGTTACTCTCAGGTGTAACTGCTGCTGTTTTAAGAATATGTTTTTAAAGGTGAATTTCCCTTTCAGCCTCTGGGAGAGGAAGAGGAGCATGAAGACAGTAGATATTTACATTTAGCCTATTCTTTGCCTATAGCCAGCTAATGTCAGTGTGCTAAATAGCGAAGATACAGACAAATTCAGCACTAAGCATGTCTGGAGGGAGACAGTAGATAGGATAAAGCAGGGAAATTTTGAGATGTGGAGATATCAAGTAGGATGGGAGAAAGTTTCCTGCCTCTTATTGCTCCCCGCCCCTCGCAGACTTCCGCACTGGTGCTGTCTCAGTAATTGCCTCTTCTCAGAGCCAGAGACTTGAACAACAATTTTGCTTCTTAAAGCACTGCCGAGGGCTGGCTGGATGAGAGGGGATGGGTCAGCTTTAACTGCTTGCCAGCTGGGCACAGGCTGCACGTCGGCGGGCATCAAAGCAGTGCCAGGTCAGGTGAGAGCAGCTGTGGGGAAAAGCAGAAACCAGCCCTGCCTGGGAAAACCGCCTCAGCGCGATGTGTTTGGATACTGTCGAACAGGGCTAGGGATCAGGAAACACAATAGGGAAAATCTCACCAAATGCTACCCCCCTCTCAGTACTTGTAGATAACTCTCATGTCTTCACATCTGTAGAATTACAAGTCTTAACATCTACATGTTCCTGGATTTGGTCTTAAATCTACCTTGCACAGTAGCGATACAGCCAAGCAGCCATTGGTAGCAGAGACCCTCAGGAACTTCGGACAGCTTTGATGTAGATCCCTTTCAACCTAACTCCAGGACAGGGAAGCACACACCACTTCGGTCTAAAACAGAAGGACCTGAGATGACAGGTTAGCTACGGGTGGGTAGCTATAAAGGCTCATCGACATACCCACCTAGAAAATTGATACGCCTTCACTGCCCTCCACTGAACTTTGCTTTCCTGTTTGGAATCAAAATAGATTTTGGCAACGTGATATTTTCTTTTTAAAAAAATCCAATACTCATGCAAACACAAGGAGGGCATTAAGTCATTCATATAATGTAATCAGGTATGTCTTTGCAAAGCACGCAGAACATTGTGGGGAGTGAGTACTTACTTTTGCAAGTTAGAACACAGGGTAAACATCTGCAGATGTCTGAACTTGACAATCCTTTTAAAAATTCAAATTGTTATTTCTGAACTTTTCTCTTGCCAAGAGGAAAAGCGAATATTACACAGTAAAGACTTATGACCCAAACATGGAAAATTTAAATATCCTAATGGAAAAAAAAAAAACAACCCAAACAAAAAACCCTCAGTGTTCACATTCTGTTTCATTTTAAATGCATTGGGAAGGAAGCAATTTTTCAGCTGAAAATGCACTTCCACAGTAAGTGTACTAAAAACCAGTATTAAAAAGACCATATGTCTCAAGGTTTATCTCTGAAGAAAGAATATGGCCTAGTTAGAAACTCATGAAAAGGAGGATTTCTAAGGAGAGATCTGATCCAATTTCACAGCTTTAAATATCATCTAGAATATGTTACTGTATAATTATGTTACGGGTCCGTTTCTTACAGAAATACAGAAATATTACCATTATTTCACATGATTTTATAAAGTCATTATCTCAAATGGATACAAAATTTGAAACAAAAGATTAAATGTTTGAGATGTCATCTTTAAAATGCCCCTTCATGTGATTTTACTGAACTCTCTAACCTGAAGTTAGTGGTCTAGTTACAGTTTTTTTTAAAAAACGTACTGATAAAAGCTACCTGGTTTTCAAAAGATTCCAAAAACTTTACAATTAACTTGTTACACTTTATTAAATTCAGCTTCTACTTGGGAGGAAAAAAAAAGTGTTAATTATTTTTACTGGTATAGTTCAGAAAGCACGGGTCTTGTAAAATTGTTCTAACTTTACTGCACTGTATTTTAGAGAGGTAAAATTTGTGGGCTGCTGTTCAAATCTTAAATCCACAGTTGCCAATTCACTTTCCAGCAAATTCTCCCTGTTGGGGGTATTGTGGGCTGCTGAGTGCTGGAAGACACAAAACATATTTGTGGAAAAGGCTAGGCACCAATACAGGTTAGGGGTGGACCTGCTGGAAAGCAGTTCTGAGGAGAAGAATCTGGGGGTCCTGGTAGATAGTAAACTATCCATGGGCCAGCAATGCGCCCTAGTTGCCAGGAAGGCCAATGGAATCCTGGGCTGCATAGGGAAGAGTGTGGCCAGTAGGTCAAGGGAGGTCATTCTCCCCTCTACTCGGCACTGGTGAGGCCACAACTGGAATACTGTGTCCAGTTCTGGGCTCCCCAGCTCAAGCGGGACAGGGAACTACTGGAGAGAGTCCAGTGTAGGGCAACAAAGATGACCGGGGGATTGGAGCATCTCCCTTCTGAGGAAAGGCTGAGAGAGCTGGGACTCTTTAGCCTGGAGAAGAGGAGGCTGAGGGGAGACCTTATTCTTGCTTCTAAGTATCTGAAGGGTGGGTTGGAGGAGGATGGAGGCAGACTCTTTTCAGTGGTTCCCAGGGACAGGACGAGGGGCAACGGGCACAAGTTGGAACATAGGAAGTTCCATTCAAACGTAAGGAAAAACTTCTTTACGGTGAGGGTGACAGAGCACTGGAACAGGCTGCCCAGGGAGGTTGTGGAGTCCCCTTCTCTGGAGATTTTCAAGACCCGCCTGGATGCAGTCCTGAGTAATGTGCTCTAGGCATTCCTGTGTCAGCAGGGGAGTTGGACTAGATGATCTCTAGAGGTCCCTTCCAACTCTGAAAATTCCGTGATTCCATGATTCCATGAAATCCTAATCCTATAATCAACCATACTGCTCCACTTTCTTTTCAGAAATGGCACAGCGGATTGGATGCTCTGTTGGCATAGCTTGAAATTTGAGACTGGAACAGGTTGCCCAAAGAAGTTCTGTAGGCCTCATCCCTGGAAGTGTTCAAGGCCAGGCTGGATGGGCCTTTGAGTAACCTGATCTAGTGATAGATGTCCCTGCCTATGGCAGGGGTGTTGCACTAGATGATCTTTAAAGGTCCTTTCCAACCCAATCCATTCTATGCTTCTGTGAAATAATTCCACTGACTGAGCTTCCAATAAACACAGTCTATGTAAGTGTATATGGCAGGGCTACCTCTCCTGTTTGATAGCAGAATGAGTAATTGCTGAAGTCACCGTGAGTCAGTAACACCTTCTAAGGCCACCATTAAATTCCTAAGTCAAAAGTGAGTCTTCATAGTCATAGACTGACTACTTTAAAAATGTAGATGACTATTCTTAATTCAACTTTAAAAAACATAAGATGAGAGACTGACAAAAGTAGGAAAAAATGTCTAAATGTCATGAACAGATTATGGTGTTAACATGTTTACACATGTTAAGTAATTTAATTAGTGGCTGGCAGAAAGGAAACAATTGAATTGCAAGGCTCTGTCATGGAATGACGCCCCCCTACACCCCAAAAGGAGCTTTCTTGGAATGTACTTCCAGAACGGAGCACATTCTGGTGGTAGTATATAATGAGAGGAATGAAATATTGGTACACATGAGGGCAACTCGTAATGCTAGCATTATGATTCATAGAGGTGTAACTCTCTTTCTCGTCTTATATTAGTACACTGCTGCTTTAAAATTCACTTTCCTATGATTTGGGGAAAATATATTTGTTCTTCAAAAATTGTATTAGTCTTACTTGTCAGGCAAAGTCAATAATACTGTGATAGAATAAAAAAGTTATTGTGATTACATTTACAAGGTTATACAAATGGACTTGTCGGCAAAAGGGTGTTTCGATAGCTATGATTAGCTTAACTGACTACTTCTGTGGAAGGTGCACTTTCTTAGAAGTGGGGAGACCACCTCTTCTGTATGATTTAGACTCAATTCAAGTACAATCCCTCCCGCAACTTTTTGAATTTCAAGGTATGTATCTCAGAAAGGCCAAGAAATAGCGTGAGAAATGAAAAAAAAAAAAAAGGAAAAAAAGACAGCCTTCAACAAAACACCTAAATTCAAAGAAAGCAAAAAATTTGTTTTCCCTGAAATAAAAATCATAAAAACCTGACAAACTTTATACATGGATCATGTCTGTAGAATAAATTCTTTGGAGTCCTCTTACTAAAACAAAAAAGAGAAAACAGGTCTCAACAAAGGAGGTTTGCTCCTGCTCACATTAAATGCTGGCACAGACGATTCTTTGGACAACCTTTAAAATCTAAAAGAACTTTACTCATGTAGATGTGCTAACTCATGAATGAAAAGAAAAAAAATAACCCAAATCCAGACAAAACAAAAAAATCTCTATTAACAAAGCAAGAATAAATCATACAGAAGGAAATCACGTAGATTGCCACAGCCAAAGCCTGGTCACTGAGTGGTACTATTTCAGCTAAATTGATATAATTAAATTGGCGTGACTTCCACCGCCATAGAAACAATTATAATGTTATAAAGGCATTTTAACAGTCTTACTCATTGTGCTACAGTATGGAGAACAAACCATAATGGTATAAGGAAGCTTCATAATATAAAGCATAATAATGACCACGGTGGTGACTATACCATTTCAATAATTTAATTAAAACTAAAACTTCACCCCTAACTCTTGCAGTAGTATTGCTGTTTAGCCCAAGCCTTTACTTCCTGTAAGCTGTAAAATGGCCTATCAAGGAGTAAATTACCCTGCTAATGTCATATAAAGGACCCTAACAAAATTACAGTTGCCCCACACTGCTGGTGTGACTCAAAGTCCACTAAAGAATTTTGCATATGGTGCTTAGAGAGACTTTTAAGGAAATGAGAAAATCTGTTTAATCCGTACCTAACAGCTTCACCAATATGCGTGGATGAAGTACTGCTTTGGGTGGTAATCTACTAAATTCTGATAGTGCTGCACCACGTTTCTGTAAATCCTAAACAAACGACTTATGTACGGAGCAACTTGACATCAAATATACATTGTGCAGACTGACTGTCCGAGTGTCTCAGGTCAACTGAGCATTTTCAGTGCATTCCTAGTGAGAACTGTTGGACCTAGCAGTCTTGAATGGCCAATACTCACAGGTGTACGATAAATCAGGTATGCTTTTTAGGCTGATCCTATCTGGTTTTAGTTCAGATTCCTAAAGAAAGAAAAATCATAGCATCTCAGTATGTACATGTGTCTGTCTCTCTCTCAGTCCCCTCAGGGCATTTTAACACATTTGCAAATGAGGAAAGGTCTCAAGTATATTAACTTTCCTAAAGATTTCATTAAAATAAGAAACCAGGAAGAGGAGAAGGACCTTAGGGAAAGTTTGCCTTTTTCTAGTATTGGAGAAACCATAAGGGAAATCGATGTCAAAGCACAAATACAAAATGAAGCATCATTACTTTGGCTGCACATACAACTACCTACATTGCATATTTACTAGGGCTTACAACAATGTAACGATTGAATGTTGCCAGCAATGAAATGAGTACATTTTTTGGGAGAATGGCCATCAGACATTGGCAACTGTTTTCAAAGTATCAAAATATACTATGTACCCGTCAAAAGGAAAAAGAAAGGAAAAAAAAAAGCTTGCTCCACTGGAACCGAGAGGCATAGACTGACCTTTTCCTGCCCACTACATTCAGGCAGGATGTCCAGGGCTGCTGGACTTACAAGAAGATCCTGTAAGAGGAAGCTAAGTTGAAACAAAACAGACAGCTTGCATGAGGCAAGAGGTTTAAATCCTGGAAATCACTACTGGTTGATCAAAGACCACAAGAGGAAGCCCGCCCCGCTGGCCAGCCTTGGTTGTCGCAGTAAGAACAAGCCGCAAAAAAGCATGTTGTCATTAAGTTTTATGGGCAAAGAAGGATGTTTGGAGACTGGGCTGAGGAAGGCTACCAAAAAGTGAGAGAAGAGACAAGGGAATTTCTCAAGAAAACAGGTCTCAGCTCTTTTGTACATATTTCTAACCAAGGGGGATTGGTAATTCTTATTTCCCTTTTTGATACCTAAAGATATGTGGGAAAAACAACAAAAGTCCAATCTTGTGTTTGGGAAGAAACATGGTTAAAAAGAAGAGGAAAGGCTGTAAATAAACAACCAGACACAAACTGGTGATCTAAGCAAGAGAGAATGGGAAACCCACCCTAAAACCTGTGTACAATGGTTGCTATCCTAAAGAGTATATTACTTAAATTTAAGATGATAAAGTAAAAGAAATTCATAGTAGGAGGAAAAAAAAAAGAAGTTGCAGGCTGGGGAGGTATAAGACAAAGTCTTGAAAAAGACTGAAAAATACTCCACCAGATTTCTGGTCTGTCATGATGAGTGACAAAAGAGAGAAAGCATACAAGAAAATGAAAGTGCTGTGGACTGATCTTGTTGAGCTCCACATAACAGCAAACACCTTCCCCTCCCCATTGTGTAGTCATCAGAAGATAGTTCCTGGTTTAACTCTTAGAAGTACTTTGTGATACTCACTTTCCGTACCATTTCTTACAATTCCTCACTGTTACTTATGCTTAACGCCACATGAATTATCCTAAAGAAAGCATCTGGGTCTTGTGTGTCATTATATTTTTTTAGATTTATGTCTTGTTCTAGCTATTACTTCAGCATTTATTCTTTATTGCTCTATTTTCATAATATAGTCAATTTTGCATACTTTTATCTGTACAGAAAACAGCTGCAAAAATTACATGAATCGCATCTGGTGAAATGCTGGTCTACTGAAACCAACACATGTTTCTCTGTTGATTCCACTGGAGCTGAAGTTACTCTTCAGCTGTATTACTTTTGCTTCTGTCTCTGCTTAAATTTCCACATCCTATGTTGAAACTTGTCCTTGTTTTCCAGACCCTACTCATCTTCAACTCAACCACCATGCTGGATTGCTATTCCTATCACAGTTATCTTTGGCCCTTTAAATTTTGCCAAAGACTAGGTGCTTTTTCAGTTCATTTTTAATGCCTAAAGAAGTAAACAAGAATAAATGAAAACAACTATTATCTACTACAACTCACAGTATTTAAAAAATGTTCTTCTGTAAATAAATCAGAGAATTTATTTTCTACCATGGTACAATATGCAAACAAAATATATAGTCATGGGAATTACTTCTCCAGAACATGACATGAGGCTGTAGCAGTATGAAACAGTACCTCTTTTTACAATATATGCATACTCATCTGCAACAACTTGGCTCTTTTAAAAAGTCATGAATAGTTACGAGCCCTTCCATATTACATAAACAACAAAGGAAGAGAAAACATAATTTAAAACTAATACTATTCTATAGGAGGAAAAAACTTTGTCTCTCTAGAATACTTCTTTTCCTTCCCCCATAGCTTAGATTCTCTGCTAGAGAAAATGGGCAATGAAATGCATTCATGCACCTGCACTGAAGAGAATGCAGATAAGAATGTTTAGCTTGCTAAACAATTTGGTAGTCAGGGAAGAACAGAAATTAGGCATTGGATTTTAGCTTGGAAAAGCCAACAGTAAGAGAATAAGTAACACCAACAGTTACAGACACTGACGGCATCACTTGGGTAATTAGAGTTTCTGCAGCAGCAACATTCTAGGCATTAATGTCATTGCCATTTATAGCCATAGAGTCATTATTAAAAGTTTTTAAATCTCCTGTGACTGAGGTTTACTGTTGCACATTAGACTTATGGTCAAATAACTACTGTCATCATATTTTACAGCATTGTCTATTGCTGTGAATAATTCCAGGTGTCTGGAAAGATACCGAGTGATGCTAATACTGTCTTGTTAATATTTAATCCCTGTCATGTTCAGAGAAGTCTGTTTTCCTGTTTTTTTGCCTTCAAGATATTAGGGTGGGTTTAGAGAAGTATTTTCACTAATTTTTACAGGTAAAACTAGTTGAAATTATAAAATTGCAAATATCACAAATATTTTTCCTATTTCAGTATTTTATTTTGTAAACTATAAAACACCAAAGCTGCAATCATGCTTCATTCACAATGTTGATTAGTTAGTCCAAGGTCATTGCAGCCCTGCTTATTGTTAATTGCTTAGACTGAGTTTTTACATGCATGCTAGCTGCCTAAGAAAGGGGAAAAGTAGCTCCAAATCAACCTTACTCTTCTGTCAAATCTTGGTGTCGGGCTAATTTGGAGCAGTCTTTTTGTAACTCCCTATTCCACAAGCTAAAATAATCCCTCTTGATGGAATCTCCTGTATGTAATGCACTTCTCAAGTATTCTTTTTAAGACTCTTAGTGTTGCAAACAGGTGAGGTAGGTTTACGAGACAGGAGTCTCTAACCTTGAAGGGAATCCTCAACCACTTATGTCCTGGTTTCAGCTGGGATAGAGTTAATTTTCTTTTGCTGTGTTTCAGATTTGGTATGAAAGGAATGTCAAAAATGCATATTTTTTTAGCTGTTGACAGGTGATGTTTATACTAATCAAGGACTTTTTTCAGCTTCCCATAGAAGCTGGGACAGAGCATAGACAGAACAATGGAATGGCCAACAGAATACTCCGTACCAGAGATATCATGCTCAGTATATAAATGGGGATTGGCTGGGGGGGCGGGAATCCGCGATCACTGCTCAGGATGGGCTGGGCAAACAATTCACTGGGTTGTGAGAGTGACGTGTGCTGTATTACTTTGTCTTGTATATTCTTTTACCATTTTTATTATTGTTCTTTTCCTTTATCTGTTATTGTTCTATTAAACTGTTTTTATCTCAACCTATGAGGCCCTTCCCTTCCCTTCCCTTCCCTTCCCTTCCCTTNCGTATCAAATGCAACTTCTGGAAATGTTTGAGTAATCTCTACTCCACAGAATGAGGATACTACTGTTGCAGCAACTTTGGTCTTCTCTCCTCTCCTCTCCTCTCCTCTCCTTCTCCTCCTTTCCTCCCTGCTCTTCCAGGGGTGAAGGGGGAGAACTGTGAGAGCAGCTGCATGGTCCTAGCTGGTGGCTGGGGTTAAACCATGACAACTTATTTTAAGCAGGATTATTTGGATTTTCTTTAGAGATCTTTCCAAGGAAGCACAATGAAGACTGGTGTCTGTCCCACCCTCTGTCTGTTTGTCCCTCCAGTTCTTCAGAAATATCTAAGAGTGGCACCTGACAGACACCATCTGTATCGACAGGATCATCAGTAGGATGTTGTCACAAACAAAATGCTGGAGCAATGTCATCATTAACATCTCCCTCCTCAGTTCAGGCATGATTTTTTTTCCTGAAGCAGAAGATAATGTGAAATAGATTAGCAGTACCAGCCAGGCAGGGAGATCTCATCAGTACCAGCAGCAATCATGTAATTACTCCCACTGCATCATTTCTCAGATGTCACAGGAAAAGCCTAAACTATCAGTTTTCCAGAATGTGGCTAGTTTGCTCAGAATCAAACGGTGCAATAGCAGTGAAAGAGCTCTTCTGTTCTCTGAAAATGGCTACAGATTGCTAAGGAAGGGTTTAAGTGTACTGGAAGACAGTGTTTGCCTCAGTGCTCCTCTGCGAGTGGTTTATCCTCTCAGTTCATCATCCAGTGCAGTCTTCAGTGTTGCTAGTGACGGTCTGAGAAAGAAAAATAGGTAAACACAGCAGCTAGTGTTGAGAACCTCATTTTTTAATGATTTCTCTGGAAAATTTCCCAGATTCCACATCTGCCCTGGCACAACAGCCTGCACTTCAGAAAGCAAGTCTCACTGGCGATGCACTGAGAACAGCTACATTTACTCACAGTGGGTAGGTTGCTTTCCCTCTCTTCATATGAAATACTGTGCCTGCTACTTACCCCTTCAAAAAATCCAGCTAGTTAGTGAGAACAAGTAAAATATACTTTATAGAAGTCACAGGTAGGTTACCTTCCAGTTCCCTATATGCCGGCCGAGACACTGAGAGTAGAAAAGGTGGAGAAACAGATCCACGGGACAGACAGGTGTTCAACACAGTTAAGATGCTTTCTTTTGTTGTCTCATTGCAATATTTTTAGGTTGTCTCCTGTGTTTCTGTCCTTGGTTGTAATATGGAAGTGTTAGTTATGGTCAAGACACAAAAGGTACAGTCCCAGGCATTAAAGCTTTGGATAATTTTTCTATAGTACAAATATCAGACTCAATGTCCCACATATAATCTTTTATCTCTCACAGAATTTAATTTTTATTTATAGGAATTTATTGCCATTCCTAATGCACAGGATTTATAGCCATGCGATGTTACAAAATAAATGCTAAAATAAATCATCGCATGACTTCATGAAAGTCATTGCTTTTATTCACAGTGCTCCCAGCCAGTGAAGAGGACATCACAGCATATATGAAGGATTCCCCTTATTTCTGACAAAACAAAAAAGTGGCAAATATTCTGGTGTTTCTTTCCAAGATGTCCAACAGTAAAATGATACTGACTGGCTATTATTCTTAAATTAAACTACCTAATTTTGAAAACAGTGCAAAACACAGCCAGAGTTTCCAACACTCTCACAGTCCATTCTTCCCTCTAAAAACAACTCTGTCTTCTCCTTGTGAGAAGAGCGAGATAAAGAATATCCTGATAAGACACAAAAAAATGGCAGAATTGCTTGAGAAACTTGCATTTTCTTTTACAACCTGGAGTAGATTTAAGAAAGAAACTTCCTCTTTATTTCATAAGGAGTTTTTGTGTTTTGCAGAGGGCTATTTATTTTTGTGTAAGGAACGGTAATTGAGCAACCGTAACACACAATGTGAGGGTGTCTTCTCTTTTCTTTATATGACTAAAGGGGGCGCTATTCCCACAAGACAGCCCTTTCAGTCCTTTCTCCTCTCTTGACCATCTCCAAAGTAATCCTTTGCATGGAGGTCCCAGTTCAAAACCTTAAAAGAATTTCTAAAAAAACCCCCACCCTGTAATGGGCCCTGTAAGGCCCCATTTTCGTTTCATGACTCTTCATCCTACAGAGAGAATAAGTTCTGTATCGACAATGAAATTCCATTTGTTCTGCAGTCCCATTAAGGCACCCGTGTGCATGTTCTCCAAGGACCAGGGTACATCTCAAGACAATCATGGGCTCAGGTGTGCTGAAAAGGTTATTCAAGAGAGCTCAAGGGCAATCACAGTCTCTTCATTCATATACCTTTTGTCCCTGGTAAGGCTCCTGCATTCACTTAGAGTATTGGACATATTTTTATAGAAGTTTGAAATCTTTCTCATATGCTGGTTCTGTGCTCTCCCTGGCCCATAAGTCAGCTGTTACATCACGTTTTTCAGAGGCTTCACTATAATACCCTTAAAATCTTACAAAAGACGCTTGAATCACCGTAAGTGCACATAAACCCCATTCTTGACAGGCTAAAGAGAAAAAGCGAAAACAAAGACAAAAAACAAGGAAAAGAAAAGCTGCCATTAGGTTAGGAAAGGAAAAAAAATCCACAACCCTTAACCCAGCTGAAGGAAAACTAACTGTTGATGATATAGACTAGGGGACTAAAAGTTTATTTGTTAACTGCTGAAGATTGGATGATGATAGTGAACTCAAGGCAAAGAATAACTGTTTGTTAAAGCTGTTTCATTTAGTTCAGAGGACTGCACAGATAATGACACTGAGTAGAGCAGAAAGAGATATTCAAGTTAGTGACCTGGGAGTAAGGTGTGCACTGTTGCTAGTATGACTTGTCACAAAAATAATCAGCTTCTCCAATTAGAAGGTCTCCCCAGGGCACCAAATTTAGTGCCAACAGGCAAGTAATACCTAGTGTTACTCTTTAACAGTCTGACTCTGACTAAAACTTTGACTTTCCAACTACTATATATCAAACAAATAACCATTTTTAAAGATCCAAATTAATATTTAAATGGAAGGAGGAACTGATACAGGCTTCCATAATATTCCCATGATAGTAATCTTTTTCTTTAAATAAAGATTTTTATGGAGGATAACAATTTCTGAGTCAATTAATAGCAAGCAGAGTGACAAAGAAAGAATCTTAGGCATCTTAGAGGCAAGAAAGATAAAAAGAGAATTTTGTCTCTCTTTATCAGTTAATTAGTTACAGCTTATGTTTAATTTTACGAATTTTTACTACTCATTAGATGTATCTCATTTGTAGAGCCATGCAGCCCATTCACCATTTATCTGAAGTATTTCAATGGCATACAGTAGGAGTTCTTTTACAGGGTATCAAAAGGAAACTAATGATTAGACTCTCAGGAGATCAATCTCACCTATCTTCAGCAGGTCTAAAGTGTCTAAAAGTTAAGTACCTCAGTTGTCTATCCCTCCTGGAAACAGAGATGTACCTCTAAAGGGCAGTTGTTCCCACAAATGGGTATTTAAAAGCAGCATGACAGGCCTCTGGAGGATGTCTCCCGCTCTTTCTGCTGAGGATGGAGGGAGCCTACATAATCAACCTAGACAAGTTTGAGATGATTAATCCTCCAAAGCGTTTTGAAATGTAAATCAAAACTTTAAATCCAGCAGACAGGATCTGCACTAGATGCATTTACTTAATAAACGGCATTTTTTTCATCATTTAGAGGTACTGATGAGGCTAAATCCATTTATATGTATAAGTTGCTTTCAAATCCTGGAAGATGGTGCATAATAAGGTGACAACTTCATATTTCTAAATAGCACACTGAAAAGCTGAAATATAGTAATTTAAGAGGCAGGCAACAGTTTGGTTTTCTTTAAATATAGTAATTATATTACTAATTATTAATAATAAGATTTTCCTGTAATAAAGCAGTTTGTTCCAGATTGACATTTCTGTCTTTTTATTTTAGTGGTGAAAACCTAATCCAATTTCCAGCTATAAATAACATTGTTCTGAGCTATTTGGATTTTGAAAGATGTTGACAAATAGAGGGTAAAGTAGAAAAGAAATAAAATTATTAAGGAACTGAAAAGGCTGATATATGAGAAAAGGTTAAGAAGATTAATTATCTTTAACTTTGCCAGACATCAAGTACAGGGAAGATATCACAGCCACCTACATGTATGCTCAGAGAGGGAGATACCAACAAGCTCCCGAATAACGAGGCCAGCAGGAGGAGTGTGACATCCCTTCCCTCACGCACGCCTCCCCCAGGCTGCAGACCTCCCATAAGGCTGCACCAGTGACAGGCTTAAGCATTCTGGGTACCAGGTACTCTAAAGCAGGACAATTTGTTCAAGTGCATAAACTGGATTTTACACACTTTTACAAGGGTGTAACAGGGTCTTAAGAAGAAAGTCAATGATGTTTGGGAGCACAGCAAAGAGTAGCTCGGTGGGCAGCCCCACAAGGCTGCAAGCCCTCCAGCCACATTGCTCTGAACAGTAACCACTGAAGACGAGGTTAATATGTTCCCAGGAGAGTAAAAGGCTGAAAAAACCATGGAAATGTCATGTTCTTCATGCCTCCTCTATAAAAGAACCTTTATAATCCACCTTCACAAACAAAGGTCAAATAAGGCTTGTATGCCCTAAAACATGTGGTGTTGTGGCATTGTTGTCATCCTGTGTGGATGGCCAAAAAACCTCCGGTCTGCAGTTTAGAGCTGGTCCAACACTAAAACTCCTGTTGCTTTCAGACTGCTCCATCAGACTGTCATTCCCCTTTTGTCTAATCAATGGCAATTGCCTTACCTATATGCTTTACGTCTCCTGGTGTACCAGACGTTTTATAACTCACAATCTCTGCTCTGCCCAGAAAGACTTTCTGGAAGGGCAGAATACTTTCTTCATAACTTGTATATATTTATATTTACACCACATTTAGGAAAAAAAATATTTTTTGTGTACTCATAATTTAGCAGTATCTATGAAATAACCACTTCATAATTATTTGATTCCTTCCAACCTACAAAACGTGAAAGTAATCTGCACTCATAAAGTAGACATGAGCACGAAAATCAGTGTACTTCTAGAATGACTTGGCATTTTGTAGAGAATAACTTATGCTGCATTTATCAAACTGAAAAGATCCTTTCCTTGGGGGTGCATAATCCTTTCTGCTCCTTGCATTATAAGGAACTAGATTTATCCCTAACCTTCTCTTCTGGATAAAACTTTGCAGACCTACTGCCTGTAGGTTTTAAACCAAATCTGCAACCTTTCCAATTTTCTCCAAAAAAGCAGTCTTAATGTTTTAAGGAAGTCACTTCCTTAATTTCCTTCTTGTTCTCCTTCCAGGAACAGAAATCACACCATTAATCCCCATATGAGAGAAAAAACCTGAAATCTCCACCAGCCAATATTTTGTGAGTGTGTCTATTGTCATAGCTGCAGTTAGTCTTGCAAGTAGACTGGCTGAATTCTGCACTTAGTGCCAGTTACAGAATTGTGTTGAATATGAAAGCCCAAACCCAAATAATACTCTATGTCTAAGAGTCAGCAATTTTCTCAGTGAACAGAGGGCAGTGGATAATGCTAAGGAATACCAATGACAGTTCACTTCAAGTCCAAAGAGAAATTTGACTTCAAAGTATTTGTCACAGAAGATGAATACATAATAGAAAAAAATCTGAAACATCCTTTTAAAAATAGCATGAAAGTAAATTATTCAATAATTCACTACTTTTCTTCACTAACTTTTCATCACTTATAGCTTAAAATTTCCAATGTCAAATTTGCAGAATAAGTACGGAAAATAATATTAATTCTTCTAATGAGATGTAACTCTTTTGATTCGATGTAATATGAAAGCAAATTGGGTTAGAAAAGTTAAGTTGTCTGACAGTCAAACATCAGCTCTAGTCTATTTAGAAACAGTCAGAAATATCCGTGAAACCGAATGAAACAAAATTCACTGTTTCTCTGAACAGCAGCCAGCCTTACCTGCATAGGGAAAGATATAGACATGAATCTGGCAGAATGGCTGCTCTCTTGTGGTATGAAGTCACATTTTCCTAAGACAAAAAGGCTACCACCAATATTTGTCCTCATGGAAATGGTTGCCAAGGGAGAGTGAACGTTAAGAGAAATTAATTACACTAAGATAACTGAATTATTCTTGAAAGAATACAAGAAGATAGAAATTTCAAGAACACTTTAGAAAAAAAGTTCTCATGCACAGCTGAAGAGAAAGATATGATGTAGGGTTATGTTTAGTCTATTGAATCCAGCTCATAGGTATGAAATTGAAATGCAATAGCTATGAAATTGCTAAGATTAAGTGACATATGGACAGAGCAATAGTGTATTTGATTTCTCTACCAAATTGGAGTCCAGGCTCAGGACAAAACCTGAAATAAATGTGGTGGCTTCCTCCTAGGATTATTAATAAAAGATGAAAATCCTAACGATTTTCCAAATTATTTTTTCCAAATAAAACAATAAAAAAGAATTCCCAGTTCATAATAGTAGACACATCATACACTCCAGTCTGATGTGTACCAGACCCTCTAATTTGCTGGATTTTCCTGGCAGCAGTGTCTGTGTTCACCATCTTGTGCTTGATAAAAAGGCATGAATTGACCTAGCACCCCTATGAAAACTAAATCCTTCAATAAGTTCATGGACAAAAAAGGAAAATAATACACTGTGCTTTTATGTATTACCTCCTTCTTGACTGACTGTAGTGAAGCAAAACCAAACAGGAATTCCTCCCTGAGGAAGATGGATTGGAGCTTTTCTGTGACTATATTCAGGGTGAGAATTTGACCTTCTAGCTACATTTTTAGAAAACTCTGCAAAACTTGTCCTCTGTTGCCTGATATCACATTTAACTTTGTGGATGCAAACAGAAGGACGATCTTGGCTAACTGAAAAATAAAACAACTGGTTTTAACAAGTAACTTTTGTTGTACCAGCAGGAATTTTCAAATAAAGGAAAAGCAACTCTGCATCCAACACCAACTGATATGGACCTTATCTCCATATACATAATGGTGTATCTCTTTTTGGATGACAAAGGACTGCATGTGCATGCTACCTGTAAAGCTCTGACAGTGGACTTACGTTCTCAGATCCACAAATGTAAAATGATGGAGAATGTCATCTTCAAGTAATAAGGTGTATTTTGAAGCTACCAGCAGTATGTTTATATAATCAACACTGGCAAAGATGACATTTACATAAACTAACTTTCTAAATGGCTATTGCAATAAGTAACTGCTGAACTAAATTTCAGAGAAATTATGGCTTTAATTTACAGCACTTGGGAGAATTTTCTTTATCCATTTTTTCAATGCATACATAAACATGAAAAAGATCTTTAATAATTCTGAGAAATGCTTTATACATCCTAAGCAATTAAATATTTCTGCAGAACATTTTTCAGCCACATTTGAAATAATCCAGTTGTTTAATGACTAATTATCATGCAACCTGCAGTTTTTAGATCTCATGAAAACGGTGACTTTTAGAATACAGAAAAAAAAAAGGTGATAATTATGTACTACTAAGGATACTGTGTCATCAGTTTTTACAGTATAATTAGGAAGACAGTACATTATTGAATAGAAAAATAAGAGCTGACAGGCAGTGAGGCTGCATAATTAGGACCCCATCTCAGTGGTGATGTCAGATGTAAGGTCAAAGAGCGAATCATTTCCTCTCCCAGAAAGAGCAAGTAGGGAGTGCACTCCCACAGTGCCGTTGCTGATATGAAATAGGATTTATGTGCGATGAGGGACACCAGATTCAAGTGTTATTGCCAGGGCTATGACTTTTAATACCATTACGAGCACCTAAGAACACTCTCGGAGAAATATGCCAAGTGCTTCACAGAAAGAACCATACATGGGCAGGGAACACAACGTTCTTTTTGAGCATCTCAAGCTAGCTCTTATTTTCTAGAAACCCAGATCTTAATCATGTTTATTTTCATGACTAAATAACTCCTTGTTATTAGGAGTTATTCTGAAACACTGACTGAAAACATTCTGAAACACTAAAAAGTTTGACAGCTGGAGAAGGGATGGTTTTAAGTCATTCAAATCCCCTCTCTGCATCTCTGATGCTCTATCCAAACTAAAAAAGGAGCCATAACCAATGTGCAACCAACAAGATCCACCCCCTGCCCAAACATTCAGTGAAAATCCCTCTTAGTGAGTGAATTTACTTTAGCAATTTTAGTTACAGAAACTCCTGCCACAGCCGTGATGATAATGTGTACCTTCCAGATGAGAAACATTAGAAAGAACTTCCTGAGTTGTTTTATCCGGTACCTCACTTTCAGTGGAACCCAGAAAGGCCTTTTGAAGGGGTCACAAGAGCTGTAAAGTTTGGTTTTCTACAACCACAAGCAACTACACAATAGATTTTTAGTTCAGGAAGGTCCACATCATTATCTTTCCACCTATTCCCATGCCTATCCATAAAAACCTTCCCAGAGCTTTGTAGAAAATGTAGGACCTGCAGTACAAAAGACCAAAACTGCAAAAAAATAACATTTATTCTGAGTTTATCATGGTGCTGCCATGACTGAATGTACAGATCTACTTCATGAAATTGCCTTGTATCCAGATCCTTTCATCTTGTGCTCTCATGGAGGATTTCTCAAATCAAAATTAGGACTTCCACAATGCTATGTAATGCTTTGTTCCTCTAGAATGGGTTTGGCATTTTTTGTTTGGTTTTGTATTTTTTTAAACTGTGTTATCAGAGCATCTTTCATTGTGTAATAGCTGACACAGCCAACATTTTTTTCCAATGCAGTTTGTTAATTTTTCTTTTCTTACACTTCTTTGGGGAAAACTGCTTGACTCTGGGTTTGTACCAGCCAAGGAAGGATCAAAGCTATGTCTCTGCCATGCCTCCCATCTCGGAAACAGAGCTGAGGTCTCAGTTCCAGTGTGTAGGACTCCATTTGGGGACGAAGAATTATAAGGCCCAAAGCAATCTATTTTATTTTATTTTATTGTATATATTATGATCTTCCAGCTGGGCTCCTGGCAGGCTGACAGATAAACCTCAGCTGGGAAAGATTTGAGGCATCTTAGCCTTATCTCATATATGTCTATTTATACCTGCCAAATGTCATGGCCACATACTTGTCCTGGTGGCTCTGACCTCTCCCGAAACATCACACTTTGCTTGCTGCAACAGAGAAGGAGATTATTTTCAATTCCCTCTTGTAGCCACTCAGGTTTGCTGATGAAGTAGACCCAGATCTGAAATTGTTTCTCTACCTCCTTCAGACAACTGTGGATTTCGGCACTGTTTTCCTTCAGGAACAGCATGAAGCCATTATAGCTCCCTTTCCTAGGAACTGAGTCAACTAATTTGGGAATATTACAAAGACTTATCTCCCCGGCCTTCCTGCAAATCCTACTGTCTTCTCTGTGTGCACCATAAAAGATGACATAGCAGACATACATCACTAACATTTGATGTAGAGCGTTCCAAAACATAATTTTTAATAGATCCAACTGAGAAAGCTAAAGCTGTTTTAAAAGTACAGCTAAGTGGGAAAGTGAGGATGGGGAAAAATCAATGGTGAAGAGGAAGAACAGTAACACCTACTTCTATTCTCCTCACTTGTGTTCTGACTCTGCATAGCAACAGAATCAAATTAGAACTGGTGAGAAACAAACGAGGAATAATACTGGGGCAGAGGAAGATGGATCAAGCTAGTGGAAGGCTTGTGGGATAGGACAGAAAGAGGGCTAGAGCTGAAGGAAAAGGCACTAGCAAATATGAGAAGTTAGCAGTAGCAGAGAAGAACACCAAAAAGCCAAAGGTAAAAAAAAAAAAAAGATAAAAGGGATACAAAGACAGAGAGAGGTGAGCAGAGGAGAGAGAACACTACAGATAAAAGACAGACCTAGGAAAGCAGACCCAATTATAAAAAAAGCTCCCATCATGCTCACACTGATGAAAAACGTCCCCCTTGAAGCTACACTGACCTTCACAACCATGAGTCTTGCCAAACACAGAATCACTTTTCTGTGTTCTGCGATACCTGCTCACCTCTTCACAAAATTACATTACTGAGATGAGCCATTAGCAAAAAGGTACTTAAAATTCATTTGTGAGCACATTAATTTCTTTCTCCTCTGTTCTGTCTCTTCATTACCTCACTTTGCCGCAGACTCTTCCGTGGTCTTTTGTGCAAACCTTTATTTGCCCATGCTGAAAAATTTTTTAAATACTGGATGCTTATTAGTAGTTTTGCAAACAAGACAGAAGTGGAATTGTTAGCCAGATTGATCCAAATTTAAGCTTTTAATGCTCCCTTCTTTGACTTACTGCTGTGACATTGTAAAATTGTACTTAATTTTCTTTTTTCCAGATCTTCAACAGCGGAGAAGCATGTAGTAAAATGTAAAATCCTCACAAAGTACCTTTCTTGCCAAGTGTATGTAATGTAATCTGTCTCTGTAATATTTCCTGTGTTCACTGATGATCTGGAAGAGAGTTTTTTATCAGCAATAAAGTTCAGGTAAGATGCCAAACTAGAAGATGTTTCAAATAGCAGCATAGGAAATGGATTTATGTGCAGCTGGAGAGCTGGAAGTCACTTAGAAGGATACTATATTAGGGAGAGAGGACGAGAAGGGAACAAAAGGTCCTAAGAGGGAGACTGGGACTGTTAGTCTTGATAGGAATGCAACATTGAAGGAAGCAGAAAAAGACAGAGATGTCAGGGGAATACAAATCAGCTAGAGGATAAGGCTCCAGCATGGTGGAGTGGGACTGACAAGTGAGGACGAGAGGACAAAAAGAAGGAGGGAGAGAGACAGGTTGGGGAGAACAGAGCAGAAACTGGCAAACACTTCAGATCCCAGAGCTCTGTGCTTCCTGAAGCACAGTCACTTCTTTGCCTGTGAGTGGAGTCCAAAAATTCCTATTCCCCTATAAAACCCACGGGTAAACTCTCTTCTCCCACTCCAGTTCTGGTCCATCAAGATGTCAAACCACTTTTTCTAGCTGCTGTTCTAATAGTTACAGTGGCAGAGGTCTATGCCAGGGATCAGAAAGCTCAAATCTCAATAACAATCCATGTGTTAATATTATGAAACACACATAGCTGTGCTAAAGAAGTACAATAAAGCCCTTCAATCAAAAATAAAATTTCTACTTTGTTTTGGTGTAAAATTGGTACCCTAAAATTTCCTCTTGTCCAAGTAGCAAAAACAATAACCAAATTTCAGAAAATAGAATGGCATTCTAAAAATTATGTATTTAGAAACCTCAAAACAACCTGATTAGCTTTAATAATTTATTTCCCTTTCTTAGTTTATGTAAAACTGTTTCATATAAGAATGACGCAAAACCTGAAGCAGTAAAATGAAAGTGAGACTTCCTGACCTAACCAAAATGAGAAGTTTTGAGAAGAATCTTACTAAGACATCAATTGAAATCCATACACTCCTAAAATGTCATTCTGTGGGTGGAACATTTTCTGCTAGAGAACCTTTCTTTCAGAAATTACTGTCCAGCTGCTAGTCAGCTGCAGAGCTGAGATGCCATGCCAGGCTGCTCCTTGTGTATTCAGATCTAGTTTAAGGAGGAACTGGGGCAATAGTGGCAGTTCCTACACAGAAACCCTTTGCAGTTCCAGAGCAGGCTGCACACGGCAGAGACCATTGAATTTTGTTGGGTTTTTTTGCTGTACATGACTAGTGCAGAAAGTGCAATTTCATGCTGACAAAGTCAGAGGAGGATTTACCGCTTGGGAGTAACCAAAGAGGCTGCAGTCTCCTCCCAGTCCTGATGTCTTGGCAACGAAATGACCGCTCAGCTCCCCAGTCTCTCTTGTAGCTGCAGATGGATCTCACCGGAGACCTTTCACAGTACAACCCACCATGTAATAAAATAAACCTAAATACATTCAGTATTAAATCACTGCCCTGTGTCCCTCTCCAAAAACTCCAAAACCCAACTAATTTGGTCTCCTTCCCTCCTACTCGGTTTGTCCCCTGAGAGCTGGAGTCCAGTTAGTGGCATGCCTCGTTCAGGCTGACAGAGAACATCTCTTGCCTGCCGGAGGCGGAGGGCAGCCCTTCTCCCTCACCTCCCCACCTACGCACAGGACAGAGACTCTCTAAAACATCAGGAGCCCCACCAAAACCAAGGAAAGCAAGGAGACATCATTCCACTGTCACCTTCTGGAGCATGGTGAAAATTTCTAACAGTGTCCTTTACATCCTCTGTCTGCTAGAGTAATAGCAGAAAAACAAAGAGAAAGACAAAAAGTACAAAGACTTAATCGTAGAGGGCTAAGTATCTCAGCCAAAAAGAAACAGAAAGTTTCCCAGGGGAGGATCAAAAGCAAGGGGAGGAAAAGGAAGCTGAGTAAAAAACCTGAGAATAAGAAATTCCTCCTTGAAGACGAAGGACACTAGAGTAAAATACCAGTTTGTTCTTTAAAAAAAAAGAGAATAATATACCTAGATAGAAAAATGTTGAAAATAATTATTGAAAGAGAACTGTGATTTGAGGAATAGAAAGCGAGGAAGTGATATAAAAGAGTAGAAAACAAAGGCTAGGTATGTATAGTAAAATCTATTGTTTAATGTAAATTCTAAGTAAAATCTCAATTCTACAAAAAGTGTGTTTCACTCCCTCCATGCATTTATCCAGTTTGTGCAGGCAGGGAGACTGTGGTAGTTTACAGACCTTGAAAGGGTTTACACACTAACTGGGTGAGAAAGAGGAGTGAAATAGAAGTAAAGCACTGAAATGCTCTTTGTAGAAAGTCTTGCAGATTCTTAAGGAAAACTGAGAAATTGCTGCTTCTTAAGAGAACTAATTAAAATTTAAAAAAAAAAAAGAAGAAAAGAAAACAAAGCACTGTGTAGAGAATACATTGTCAAAGACTAAGATGGACAGAGGACATAAATAGCTTCTGGTAACGGACTTCTTCACTGCCTGTGTAATTTTCATGATTCCATACTCCTGCAATTTTGGGTGCACAGTCTATGTTAAGAAAAAGAAAAAAGAAAAGCATTTGCATGTAGGAATACCATTTGCATGTTAAAACTGAGTAGGAAGGAACCTATTCCAGCTGCATGCCCTTATCTACATGTAGATGGGGGCTTTTGTGGGGTAAATACTAGTTCATAAAGACCTGAGGGCTTAAATGTGGAGGCCAAGTTGATGATCATATACAAATTAAATGACTTGGACTTTTTCACTGTAATCTTTGAAATTTCATTTTGATTTTTCTATAACTCTGTGGCCAAGAACCACATTGCTTCCAGAGAAGCAAAGATGGCAGAAGGACACATCAGAGAATAGTTTAAGCATATGGAAACCAAAGGCACTCAGAATAAAGGCAGAGAGAACGCTGGGATTTGCTTGGCCACAGATTGTTGCTTTAAACCTCACAGAAAAATAATTGAAGAAAACAGATCATTACCGATAGATGAAAACCACAATTATTTCTGTTTCTTCTGGCAACAATGCAACCTCAGAGGTCGCAGGAGAAGATAAACAAATAATAATAGTAATAATAATAGAAACAACAATAATAATGATAATTCTGCTAGAAATTATATTTGAAATTCTGTAGCTCTGTTGTAGATCTGAGTGCAGACTAACACAAAGAATCAATAAAAAAGAGGAGGCTGCAAATGCATTGTGCTCCGCTAGGAATTAGCAGCACCACAGTGTAATTTGTGGCTGCCACAACAGCAATTGTTTCAGAGACCCAATTCTTGCTTCTTATTCAGAGAACAGAGATGCATTGGATCCAAGGGAAATAAGATTCTCTCTTAAACTAAGAGTTTCAAGAGCAATAAAATACAATTTCAGATAAAATAATATCTTTATTGTATATCTTGAGGACTGGTGCTTATAGTATTTCTTCCAGCCTTGCTTGTGTTGGCTGCACGTTATTTAATGCAGAGGTGGTTTGAAGCTCTGCTTTCAGGCTGTCATCAACTACAAATGCACACGTATTGACCTCTAGGCAATCTACCCAGCTGGAACACATTTGTATGATCATACAGATACCTCAGCAAATGGCAGATGTTTGTATAGGTTCTGGCACAAAAAGTAGGCATGGCCTAGTAAAAACGTACTCTCTGGCCCACAGCAGAAGTAGAAGGTATCAGTAAATAAAAAGAGAATCAGAATAATAAATGGTGTGAACCAACTGATTTTTTAGTAACAGATGAAATCCAATAGTCCAAAAGTCTTTCACTTAGATAATGTCAAAATACACATGCTATAAAATGATCATTTGGAAATAACTGAGTTTAAGGAGGAATGGAAGCGCTAGTGTATTTTGGAACAGCTCAGAGATGCCAATGCAAAAAGGAAAGGATAGCTGTGATCCACCAGAGGTAATTCCCAAAGAAATAGGAAGTCTGTGACACAAAGCACTGGTGGGACACCCACCGGGTCAGGTCACCTGCATTCAGTTCAGTCCATCCGTGCTTAGAAGCTAGAGCAGATGCAAAGAAGATTTACATGGCTACTCGGTGGAATCTGGAAGTACTGAGTGAAAGAAGACCAGAGGACTGGCGTGTTTAGACCAAGCAATATGAAGGCTAAAAGGTTTATGCAATGATCAGGGGAAAAGGGGAAGGGAGGAGAGGAAAATGCTGGTGTCAGGGGCAGAGGGAGGGGAGGTATCAGGGGGAACCCACCCCCATCACTGGCACCAGCCAGTTTTGTGTGATCCTTTTATTAGCATTAATTAGGATCAGAAGCCAAAATCTAGGATCTAGAGGAGAGACCCAGGAAGCTCCATGGAATACGTTCAAGCTGTGGGTGCTTAGTGCCTCTGAAAATCAGATCAATTCCTTGGTGCCTTCCTCAAACAGCCCAACTATACGAAATTAACCTTAACTCTCACCATGAATAAAATGAGGCTATTGCTACCTAACACAGCTTTGAAGAGCTGTAAATTATACACATCCCAGGTTGCAAGGATTATCAAATCAGTGAAAGGAAGCAGATTATTATTTTTTATTTCTAATTACTTAATTTTACATTAAAGCATAATGATTTTAATGATTTACATATTTTTATTACAAAAATTTTAAAGTAATTCTGGATATATGAATCTACTGAAGGCAATGGGGTCCAGAAGCAAATATACAGAAATCTCGATGCTCTTCATTATGGAAGAAAGACTCGTGACATTTCAAATAAAGTTAAAATATAGCACTCGGAAGACTTATGGAATATGCAACTGCAGCTTCCCCTGAATGTAGAAACAAGGAGAGACAGAGACAAGTTATCTAAAGGTAAAGCACCTAGTATTTTAATTTGAAATGTCAAAGTGATATGATTTAGAAGGAAGAACTAGGAGAGGATCCATAAAACAGAAAGTATTATTGTTTTGTCCTTTCATGACACTACTTTTCTCATTCCATTACAGTACTCAGAAACTTAAGACTTGGTCCCTAAGTTCCATCCAATAAATATGTGATACTGTCACAGATTCATCTTTGATCTGTGTTTAGATTAGAAGGGCAGTATTCATTTCTGAGTGAAAATCTCCGAGGACAGAACCTTTGTGAAATCATCTGTCTGACATGCTTAGCCTGTACAGGAACAAAAAGTACCTCTTAAATTACTTCCCAATCTATATAGGTTTTCCCCTATACTCTGCTTTATTAGCTTGAAAAGGGGAGGGGAAGGCAGCTCTGACTTCCCACAGTACAGCTGTTAGTAAATGTAATGCACTGGCCCAATAGTTAAACACCCAGCTCAGCAGGATTTAAGACAGCTCCATCCATCATAGCACAGCTCCTTCCATACAACTGTACCAACCAAATGGATGCAAAATAATGATTGCTCTAAGCAGTCAAATGAAAGAAGACAGTGAAAACATAATATAAAACCTCGGGACACTCTACCACTTCTTGGAAATCTTTCTCACTCTGCTTCAAGTTAATTTATTTGCTATGCTTGCAATATTTATTTCTGTAGCAGAGACATTAGGGTGAACATTGCATTGCAGGGCATACTAAGATTTTCTCACCTGAACTGAGATTACAATAAAGAAAACAGGGTTAAGCAGGACTGACAGCAAACTAAATGAATACAAGCAGCCAGATCTTGGTCTCTGGTCCAACAGCTGGATGCAGAGGGTTGCATGCATCATGCATAATATTTATTTTTTCTTAATTCAGAAGATGAACTAGGAAAAACACCACAACAAACAAGTCAAGCCAATGCCAAATCATTTTTCTATAGTTTCCTCACTTAAAGGAAAGTTAAAAATGTTACTTAAATTAATGCCAGAGAGAACTAGAGAACACGCCCTTCTATTAAGTCTGTTAAGTCTCAGAAATAGCTGGGTGGAACATTCTCACTTTGTCCCGTTAAGGATCCAATTTACAGAAAATATTCAGAAGTTTTATACAAACAGGTTACACAGCCCTTGTGAAGGATCTGGAGATTTATTTAGAAGCACAGGAAAGCAACTTGTAAAGCTGTGATCTGAGGTCACCTATGGCCTTTGAGTTCATACACTTTACTGAAAGGTAATTGAATAAACTAGTTATGCATGCTTTTAAGTGATGTTATTATAAGCCTAAGCAAGCAAATATACATGTTAACACATATATAATAAGCACGTTTACTGTAATATAACTGCTCATTAAAATGAAGTGACATCATGATCAATCTGAAGGTGGGGCTCAGACTATGTCAATGCATCGTCTGTTTTCATTAATAGATTAACACAGTTCACAAACAAGTAAAACATGTGAACACAGCAGAAGGCTAACATCTGCAGGATCTGTCTTGTGGTAAGATTAAAGGTAGCAACTACAGCACTTTGACGCTTCGTGGATGGTACTCGGGAAGGATAACCACAGCAGCATTCACTCAGTTTCAGTATTATGCCGCCACTATAGCAATATTTTCTGTTCTTGAGTTAGCTAGATTAAAGCTGACTAGATAACCGCTGCTAGGAACAAAAAAGAATTCAAGATCTATGAAAATGCCCAGAGAGCCAACACCATATCTTGGTTCAGTTTAAGGATATAAAGCTACCGCTATCAGAAATCACCGGCTGTTTTTTTAACAAAAGATTCTACTGATTAATTCAATGATGGATGGATTTAGTGTGCAAGCATATGTAAACACAAGCAAATAATAAATGATATTAAAGTACTGTTTCACTAAAATATAGGTAAAAATAAATAGTTTGCACTTTTTTTGCCTTTTGTTTCTTGGACAACCTGATTCACGGGTACTATTTTCTCCAAAAAGGTGGGACAGGCTTGAAGCCTTTCTTAAGGCTGCAGATTGCCCAGCTTAATCCCATCAATTATTCACAGTTTTCACCTCTTTTTCTTCCAGAAATCCTGTTCAGAGGGCTTATCACTTTGGATCTTGACATAGACACATGCAGAATGAGAACTGTCTGCCTCCAGCATGCTCTCTACTTACCGATTTGCTCTGTTCAGTGAATTATTTTTTACAGTTTAAAGCTCAGTTAGATCAACTTGAGAGTTTTGGAAAGGTAATGCTAAATTGTTCCTTTTATAGCGGACAATCCTTAGGCTTGTTCCTGTACAGTATCTAAAGACCACGAGTCCATTCCAGGACTATTTACTCTGAAAAGTTAAGCATATGCAGAAACACTTTGCCACACTGCTCTGGAATAATCACAGAGAGAAGTAACACAACAAAACGGTCTTGTCTTCACAAGGTCAGCTCAGATACTCTTTCAGAGATATGCAAAGCAGGCTTTATGAGGAAAGTTTTGCTTTCAAAGCTGAGAGGCAGTAGTCATAGCAAAGACAGAACTTATACAGGGATGAGAACGACCAGAGACATTAGGGGCCCAGGAGAGATCATGCAGTTGTGACTTCTCCCTCTTCCCCCTCTCCTTCTCCACCCCATGTCCTAACATCACCAGTATGGTTCAGTCAGCCCTTGATACTGGAAATGCAATTGAGAAAAATAATTTCTGTATAAAATAATTAACACACCCTGAACACAATTCTCTTCCTGGCAAGTACTTGAGTGTTCTCCATGCTGCTTAAAATGTCATGACCTTTTTTAAAAAAAAAAAAACACCAAACCCTGGAAGATTAGCAGAACACCCATGACTTTCCCTAATGGCTTTTCACCTAAGAGAACTTAACATTTTATTGGAATAAATTATTTTAAAACTTATTTATTTATCAGTATTTGTGTCTGAACCATTTAACTGGAACTTTCCAGAAAGAACTGAAATGAAAATAATTCAAACATCAGGTATGGAAATGATCATGAGAAATAGCTTTAAAAAAAAAAAAATTACCACTTTTATTTACAATAACTGTGAACAGCAGACAAAGTGCTGAAATGTAATAAATTCAGTTTTAGTGGGACTAATCAGTTGCTTTCCCAGGCCGGATGGGAATGATCAACACCTTGGAACCAATTATCATTAACACATTTCCACGCTGTCACATAACTGGTATTTTCAGTCATTTAAAAAGCCTTAGCCAAATGTTAACTTATGCATTAGGCCCTTGCTGCCTTGAACTGACATTTCCCAATCACACCCTACGGACAGACAGGAGTTTTTGCACACAGTGTAATCACTCAGTAAAAGCACATCAGCTTTTGCTCAAGTGCATCTAAGCATAAAAACTTTCACTTATTCAACCAGAAAGATTCTACCTCTACGGGACCAAACGTACAGTTAAATCTTGATCAGAAAGTACTAAGCATCCAGTAAATTGTGTGTGCTGGCTTTGGGAGGGTACTGTTCCTCATTCTGTCCAGCAGACCATACCACAATATCCCCTTCGTATAGGGAAGCTGTTCATGACTTCAAGGAAAGAAATCTGGGCTGCAATGCATCATTAAGTTAAATTAACCCAATCATCCACCTGTTAAGTGAACAAAATGAAGGAAAACCTCATTCTCAGCAAGTTGCTTTGCACATAATCAGCAGGGAATGGTTGCATCATGCCAACAGTTCCTTAATCTCATTAGTTAACTTCCAGTTCTTTTATAGACAAGTAATGTACTTTGCTCCTAATGTTTTAGCACATTTATTATGGCCAAATACAAATTCTTTCTCAAAATTAACTGTAACAGAAAAATTGTACTTCCTTTGAAAGCTTTTATCTGTTTTCATGGGAAGTGAGATGTGTTTCTTTGTAAAATAAATACATAAATATCCCCAAGAAGAAATATTTAATATTGAAGATGTCACTATGGTACTTGCTACTTTTAGTTTGTTTGTGTTATGCCCCCACTCCATCAGGGCTTGGACTTATATCTAAAAGTACATTTTTCTTTATTTACCTCCTCTTCACAACCAGTGACATGATGCACTGGGAAGTCCCAACCTTTGCTGGTTCAGAGTGGGGACTAATTTGCTTTTCTTCCTTACCAACATAGCATCATGAAAACAAATGAACTATCCTAGGGCATTTTGTTCCCTGTAAGACTGGTTAGCAACTGAACTTCAAGGGAAGATGTGTGAAATTGTAACAGGTCCCTTGTTAGAAAATAAACTACCACCTATGAAAATGGAATCGTACTCCTACTTCAGTTTTACAAATTGAAGCATCGCACTTCTAAGCCCTGCAACAGCATTTTTGTTAATGTTCTCTGACACCAGATAGTTTTATTATTCATATAAACGTGGTATCTTTCTTGCTTTGGTAATTTATTGTATCAATAGTATACAGCTTTCCTATCTGGTGGAAAAATGAGGTCTTGCTTAAGACGGGGGTAGGCAGGAGAAAAATCATGATATATTGGCTGATATAGGAAAAGTTACAAGCCATTTTCTTATTACTAATTATACTAAATGAAATCAAATTATATTTGGATTTACACAAATAAATGAACCTTCTTGTTTATTAAGGTAAAGTAGACAATCCTTTCAAATACAAACTGGAAAAGTAAAAAGAAATCAGGAATGACTGCATCTGGCAAGTAAAGAATTGTGGATAGAAAATCTGAAAAGCTGTGGAAGACATGTATTTATTGAGTTTATTACAGTAAAGAATGAAGAGAAATGCTTTACATTGGACAATAATTTAGAAGCATTGAAGATCGCACCAGAATATCAAATCGCTTCTTATAAGACGAAATGTTTCTTGTGATCCTATTATTAAGCCTTGTTTTTGGTTCTGTGGGCATATGTACATATATTAATGAGGAGATTTAAAAAAAAGGCAGCAAGAAAAATGGTAATTTAAAATTATGTGCTAAGGTTTCTATTTAAGATTACCTTTTTCTAGGTCCTGTCAGTGTATTTTGTAACTGTTGTTTCATGCAGTAAATTTTGAATTTAAAATGTAATAACACAAATATGCAGAAAACCCTGACATACTAGAATTTATAACTAATAAAGACATAATGGAAAAACTATTCAGCAAACATCCAGCCAACAGAAAGTAACGAAATGTGTGAACAATAAACATCTTATCGCTCATTTTCTTGAACAAATAAGAAACTTTCAGTCTAGCTTTCAGATAGGATAAAACCATTCATAAAATAGGAAAAGATACTTAAGTGTGAAAAATAATTAATGCAACAACCTACTTCTTTCAGGGATACAACACGCTATTTAAAAATTTTATACATTTTCAACATTTAAAATTTTTGCACATACCTCGCGTATCCATAGGATGTGTGTGAAATTTACAGTGGCAAAGGCTTTTGTGATCAATGCTGTGGAAGTACAAACTCTATTGACAAAGAAGCAAGGTTCTTCACCCAAGGTGAACTGCTGTTGCACAGTATAGTAGCACAAAAGGAGGGACTGAGGAATAACACAAAATCATCATCCTTAATGGCCTGAGAGTCATCAGGAAAAAAAACCCCACCTGAACAACACCAACACCAGCCCACAAAAAAAGAGCCAGAGAATAAAAGCATCTGCTTTCAAAATAGCGTGACAGTAGCATTTGATGCAATCATGGCCATCACCCGTAGCTCTGACCCTGACCTTCTTGAGACGGAATACATGAGGCCAGCATTACCAGGGGCTGCAAAAACCTCTTACTTCAAGCAATGTTGTAATCCTTGTACGGTATGAATTCTCTCTTTTACCCTGAAGCTAACCTGGGAACCTGGAGTGTAAGTTAGCCTTTCACTCTCTGAGTCACATTTAGGGCTCGATCCAGAGGCGCGACCTGGAGTTACAGACCAGTAAGGCATATATTCATGCTAGTCTCCAAGAGCTCCCTTTGATGTTTGCTACTGATAAACACCAAGTATATTTGTCCTCTTTTGAAGAGGCTGTAAGAGTGTTTGGGAACAACCTTTAAATGACTCACGTCACTCAGACTGAATCCCTCCAGGCAATATTTTGTCTATATCAAGTCTTTTTCTGCAAGAGTCAAAAGGCTCATATACTATTGCACATAGTTATCTAAGATAACACAGGCTGATTTCTAAAATTAAAAACACTTAAGAATTTCTCTATATAAAAACAAACCACCTTTTCTCTTAGTTTTCTTAATGATCAAAGAAAGCTCCTGAAGTGTTACTACTTTTTAGCAAAACAGTGAAGTGAGAGACTTCCTGAGACAAAAATGTTCTTTGAAGAACGTGATTCCTTTACAGTATCCCCCACTAGGGATTGGATCTTCACTTACTTGGTTGAACCACCAGGACACTTGGGAGCTGCTTTCGAATCTCAAGCAGATGGTGCTCTTGAATGTCCAGAAACAGAACTTGGGGAGAGGTTTTCATGCACTACAGTTAAACGGAGAACAGAAACAAAAACCCTTGCACACATGATAGTCAGGCTTGATTGGTACTGGCAAAAGAAATAATATGAATAATAGAACTACTGTCAGAGAGTAAACAGACTAGCTTCTCCACTGGAGATCTCAGGTTACTTTGAACCTACCTCCTCTTCACTCTTTGCCCCTGACCAAGATCTCTCTTACGCTATTTTAAACCCTCCATAGCTAGACGTGATGTACACTTCAAAATTGTTAAGCTGAAGAACAACTTAAAAGTTTAAACTCAGGAGAAAAAATGAAAACTCTCTAAAGTGAAAGATCAAAACTTGAATATGAGCCCGACCAAGCAGGGAATCGGATGGCTCCACAAAAAGAACATTTGCAGGACTTTAAACTTTCACAGTTTTCCCTTCCTCCCACACTCACCTAGCTTTCTACCTTTACTCATTAAAAGCTATAAGCAAGCAAAGTGTCTCTGTTACCCAAGTTATTCCTCTTGCAGCCAGACTGGGAGAAGAAAGAGCAAAGGGTCTCTCCACTCATTACTCATTAAATACCACGAGCTGCTCAGGTACTATGTGTTTTTCATACCACGTAAGAATCTAAACAGATAGGTTTCAATCTACTTGCATCATCATAACATGTAACACACCGAGAATTATGCTTTATAAAATTCATATTACTGTAGGTGAGGAAGCTAATCAGCATATGATATAGGTTTATATAATTATACCACTTTAGTTGAAAATTAGGATAGAAGCTGGCAGCTAGGACCCAGTATGGGGCTGAGTAATGCTGAATAATGCTGGATAATAATGCTGGCAGGCAAAGGATGCAAGGAGCCAGCAGCTCAATGAGGCTGGGCTTGCAAATAGCCATGTATATGCCATCTCCTTCAAAAGGTCACTTGCAAGCTGGAGCTACTCCAAACACGGCAAGGGTGTGCAGGTGATATTTGGTGGCAGAAGGCACGTATATGTATGTACATATCTGTGCACCTGAAGTCTGTAATTATATTTTGAAGTTAGGATGTAATGCCCTGGAATATACAATATAGAGAGAAGCTTTGATTAGTAAATGTTGGATTTCTAGCTCTGGACAGCTAGAAATGTCTTCATGCTCCTGCTTCCTGAGGTATAATATAAACTGGGTTTTTGCTCTGCAGCTTGCTATACTGCCTGACAATCCTCCTGCTGCACTTGATGAGGCTGAGGAACCCAGCGGGACAGACAGCCATCACATGAAAAGACAAAACCATGTTGAAACAGAAGTCCCCAGACTAAGCTCCACATATCTCTACATGACAGATGTACCACAGGAAAGCAAAACACAGATCCTGTGTGATAAGCAAACATCTCATCTCATGTATGTATAGATGTATACATGTTACTAGGTAGTGCTACTTCTGCTTTCTCAGAGGTCAAGAGCAAATTAGGAAATCCCTGTGTAAAACATGCCTGAGCAGGAAATAAACCACAGGGCTCCAGCTGTAATAAAGACAAGTCAGAGAAATTTTCTGCTCTGCTCCAAAGATTTTCTATGTCCTTTCACTCCTAGCTTCACAATCACCTCAGTTGCAGAAAGGAAGGTATGAAAGAAGCTTTTAGAAGGGATGCTGAGCGGCCAAACGTCTGCTTGGGTTGGAGAAAATTTGTTGAAAATATCTTCAACATTGATGATCAAATATTCCATCTCTGGGATGATTCATTCCATTAAAAATGCAGACTCAACTTAAAAGAATCACCATGAAAATAGCAATGCAACAATATTTCATACAACCTTCTGAAAAACAGCTGTCTGCTCATGTCAGTAAAAGCACTGGAAATCACTGTGGATTGTATATACAAATTACTGAAAAGGGAGACAATTTTTAAATTTTCATTTTATTAGTGGTTTTTTCCTATGAATAATTTTGACTTTCTGGAACAATCTTTAAAAGAAAAGTGGAAGCTCTTTTATCATGCAAATGTGAATGCAAAAATGTGAACAAAAATTAAACTACAGGTTACACAAAGAAGAAAGAAATGTATCAAAGTTGCTCTGAAAAGCTCATTTCTCCCTAGGGAAATTAAACTTGCAAATGTATTCCCTTTCTTTTCAAACATTTTTCCTCTTTTTTTCCCCCCTTTTTTTTTCCTTTTGCAGGTGCTGGTGGGAAATCAGGGAAGGTATTCAGATGTAGATTAATTTAAAAATATACATCTGATTGGATACTGTATTTGCTGTGAGCTTTTACTGACTGCAGTTCAAAGGCTCAATTAAGACAGTAAGAAGAGACTAAGACGAGGCTCTTCTAATAGAGGCCTTTTCTTTCCTTGGAGAGCAAAGATTGTTAATTTAAAAGAAAGGTCTTGTACAGCCAATTCCATCTGTGTAGCTGAGCCACAGAAATCTTTATTTTCAAACGCTCTTCCATAAGTGATGAATAAACAGACAAACGCACACAAATAATCACCAACATGCTGCGGACACACATTTGACATCCAATATTTAAATCTATATATTCTGTAAACCTGACACTCATTAAAATTCTGGCACCAAGTGATTACAAACATTGGTGACTATCCCAAAGGATTACTTGTTTTCTTCATCGATAATATCCTGTACTCTGAGAATGAGAAAGAGAAGAAGGCAGGATACCAATCACTCCATTTAAAAAAAACCTGAAGCAAGTGAGAACACATGAAACAATACAGAGAAAGCAGATTTTTCCCTTTCATACACTTTTGCTGTGGTCACTGCCTCCATTTCCCCTATCTTGGTGAATTCTACGTTGGGACTGTCAGGTGTGTGTGCGCAAGTTCTTTAGGTTTTCCACAGTACCCGGACGCAGCAGCACTTTGCTGGAGCACTGGCAGAGCCTCAGCTGGAAGAGCAACCTTCAGACAAATTGGGTGACCACATCTGGAAGTCCTCTCTCCCAAAGCATCCTAAGTCTTCTGGTACCTATTCTGATGAGTCACTGAGTACAGCACCTACACCAGTGCCCTCAGCATCCTATCAGAGTTTAGGTTAATGCATTTACTAGGCAGCGGATTTGCTCAAAGTACTGCCATTGCTGTAGCAGAGCAAAGGATGGCAGGGACCAGTCAGGATATTGAAAGCCACAGCATTGCCAATGTAAAAAAACCCAAAGATAAAGACATTTTCTGTTAAAACAAGGAATGAGAGCAACTGTGACCATTCAACAGCAACTGCTCATGCCTTCTCCGGTGCCTTTCAGCAATCACCTCCACCTAAGAAATCCACCCAAACCAGAAGCCCCTGGAACCTACCACATCAGGCGGTAGTCGGGCCTCTGACTTTCCTTTCCAGAAGTCTCAACTTTGAACACAAAGCCCTGGGAGTGGACATTGGAACTCTCCTCATTTGCTGTTGTGGAGCAGAGCTGGACGGTGCAGGAACCCTGAGGATGGTGCTCAGCAGCATACTGCCCTGCACCCTATAGCAGAGGGTATGCTGCCTTCAGAGCAAAGCTCTTCCAGCCCGAGCCACTGCTTAGTGATCTCCTGCTCTGTTCTAGAGCTAATGCAGCCCTGAGTACCCTTTCACCATCTCGCTACAGCAACCAACTTTATTGAAATATCCATTCACTTTCTGAGCCTCCCCCATGCTGAGAAAAAACATAAGACAAGGTAATGTAATCGAAAGTCAGGTCTTTGGAGACTGTATGCTTTATCTCCAGTATTAAATATATTGAATTTATTTCTTTTAATTGTATTTATATTATTAGCACTTACATTAGAAGCTGCTTAAACTGATTTATTCTAAAAAAGGAATTATGAGAATAATGTATTTATAATTTTACTTCTGTTTTCATCAACATTTATTAGTCTGATGTGTTTTGTTTGTTATTGTTCTTAAAAAAATTGGGTTTTATGATATTTTTCCTGCAGCAAGTTGTTTTTCTATTAGTGTCACTGTTTGTTTACGCAATAACGAGATTTGCTCAATGTGCTATTTGCCTGGGCACTAGGATAGATTAATTGAGGAGAAATGTCATTGCTCTCCATTCAGGCACAGTTGTTACGCTGCTATGTAATTTTCTACTGAATAATATCTAACTATGATATTTTTCAACTGATTTAGATTCTTTGATCCTCAGTTTTGCAGCAGATTTAAATCAAGAATAACTGGAGAAACATCGAAAAAAAATACAATACTTGGATAAACAATTTTAAACATTTGTTCATATAATCACTGTTACCACTAGCAAGACTGCCGCTTTTTCTTCCCCAAAGTCCACTGATTATCACCTGTAAGTGTAGCAAAAAAAGGTCATAGAGTTTATGTGTACAAAGCCATACTTTATGCAACCTAGAAAAACATGATCAGAAATATGAGTGCCACATGCCTTAAATGCTGGGTTTTGAGTGGCCATCTCTAGTTCCTGCCTGATCTGTTTTTCTGTAGCTGTCATCACTGCAGCTTCCATATCTGAGCTTCTGTCAACAGGACCTGCACAATAGCTTCTCTGTGCAATGTGAGGAACATGAGTTAGGGTAGATAATTTCCTTTTTTTCTTCTTCTGTTCACAGACTTCATGATGTATTCTTATACACCTCTATACAGGTAAATGTATATACGTTATTATATACAGATAGATGCACATGGATATCTATCAATATACACATACATACATGTATGTATACAGGAGCCAAAATACAATGCCATTATGCTTATAACTCAGGTGCTATGGTAATGATGTAAACAAATGCTGGAGCATTGCAGAAAACAGGAGTATTTGCTGAAAATGTAAATACTTTAGTGGCTGTTACATGCAAAACGTTTTGCATAGAGGTCTATAGAGTATACCTGAAAAAACAAGCCAGGGTTGAGAATGCAAACATAGAATTACACTGTCTCCTTTCTGTCTTTAAAGGTTTTATCAGTTACTATTGTTTGCTTGTTTGTTACATCATTTATGGACTTCTGGCTTTCCTGTAGAATACTCTGATTTACACCTGAATTCCTATCACTTACCACTACTTTTACTTGAACTATTACATTTTAATACTACAATTACTTATTCCAGATAAAAAAGATTCTAGAATACTACATGCTTCTTAGAAAACACCACCAATTAGCAACAAACAAAACCCATAGGTTTTATGCCTTGCTTTTGGGCTTTAAAATAAATAAATAAAAAAGTATTACTGATCTTGTTAGGGAATGCAGCTAGTGCACCCATCTCTATGGTGATGAATAGCTTGTGTTTTAATAGGTAGACTACATAAAAATTACTCAGTGTCTGTGAACAGTAAAATTATTCTAGAACGGAGATACTTAGAGTTACTTTAATACATTGGTTTAATATACTTCAGCAGCACTCCTACAGCCTGTTTTCAACTAGGGAGGAAAGATTGGGCAATTTTTAATTGCTCAAACCTAGTTTTAATGTAAACTGGCTGTGCTCAACTGTACTTCATGACTCTGAGGCCTCTTACTATGGTGGAACAATAGCATGTGATAATTACCACTTCTGCCAGAGCAGGAGGAGTGAAACAATATACTTGATAAAATTCAATGACCTCGAGGCTACACTGTCTGTGCTTTCACATATAAAACTGTAAATGCCAGGAGGAATAAGAGCTCATATTGAAAAAGAAAATGACTGCTGCCAACAACATGCCTCCGTAAGGGGGATGGCTCCACTGGCAAAGCTCAGAAGACACTTGCAAAGGTAGACCAGGAAAAGCACTGTTAGGCATCCTCAAAGAAATTATTGTAAGTGAATGCTGTTTGTCCTGATCTAAAGTGGAAATATTTACCCATGGCATCAATGGCAAGTATAAACTTCATAGTACACATACGCCATTTGGTGGTAGGTCCTCAGCTTAAGGACTGCACAAGCATGCTGCCCAGGAAACCCGCTACTGTACTTGATGAGTGAGGAGATAAAGAAAACTGAGTCCCACAGGGAGAACAACAGATGATGCCTGCTGCAGTACATTACTGGTCTTACTGGTTAGTGACCACTACTTTAGCACATATGCTCCTCAAACAAAATACTTTGTCATCTTATTTGCTTGCTATGTATTCAGGACATTTTATTGCTGAGGTCACCATTCATCAAGGCATCCAAGAATATGCTGGATTTAACAGTGAGCGACTCAGAAGTCAGGCAGGTATTTAAGTGTTCGGCTGAAAGATGGTCTATACTGTGAGAAATAATGAAATGTCTGCTCTTATACTTATTTTCTAGCTTACAGTATATATAACTTGATGTTTATATTGCCATTAACACAGCAGCCAGAGTTAGCCAAGTACTAGGCAATGAGTTTCAGCCGAGATAACCCAAAACCTTAAATACCTGGAATTTTTTTTTTTTTTAATCTGTTCTTCTTAATTTCCCATCGGAATCTCAAAAGAGATGTACACAGTATATACATGCTAGTGATCCATATAAAACTCACTATGAAACCCGTTTAAGGGGGGGTGAAAACAGCATAGGAATTTTTGTTTTGTGCTAAATGTCTTTTTTTGTTTCTTTAAATGGACACTAACATTCATTGAATGAACTCTTTAGCAAACAGAAGAATTAAAAACAGATTTTCTTGAAGAAATTCACATTAATGTATAAAAATAGAATAATGGACATGTTGATACTTTATTTCAGCTAGAAAGAACAAATTACAGTACAAGTGTAATCCAGCTGTGAGCATCTGCTGAAGGAGTGTGGTACACTCTTTGGTAACATTCACCAATATAAAAACCAAAACCAATTACAATCACAAGCAAGCTTGGCAACTTGCCTACAAGGATTTTGAGTTTTGTCACTATAAGCAGCCCAGCTACTTTTCCTTTTCCTTTTTCCACTGAAACTCGGAATGAAGTTGACTTGAACTGATACAACTTACCTAATTTGTGAGATAAGAAAAACTATGTGGTCCATTACTGCAGTTTAGAGAATGTAGAGTAATTTGTTAAACTCTGGCAGATGGATCACTTGTCTAAGCCGTTGCCACCTTTGACAGTGCTAGGTACAAAAGATCTGATTTACAAGGTCTAGTTACTTACTGGCCAGTCCCAGTATCCTGTCTCCAAAAGTGGTCCGTCTTTGCTATTTTAGAAAAGATACACAAATACACTTGCCTCATTGTTTGACAAGGCCCAAGGGGTGAAATTCCCTCTTAGTCCCAGAGCCTAAATATAGATGCTTGTGCACTGTTATTTCAGTTCAAAAAGACTGCCGTTCATCCTCATCGCAAATACACAGATAGATGATCTTCAAACCATTTTTACAAAAGCCTTTCCAGCTTGATTTGCAACTTGTGTTAAAAAAAAGAAAAAGAAAAAAGAAAAAGATAAATATTTCCTGAAACAAAAAATCCCCAAAGCAGTAGCAGTGTCTTACTTCAGAGGCCTCTTACTTGGTTCCAGAGAATGAAGGTGCAAATACCATAACAAATTGAGAAAAGAAAAGCATAACAGTGGAATCCACATCCCTAAGTGAATTATGAGGGAGGGGGCGACTGAACAGAGCCACGTAGATATGCACAAGCTGCATCTTTCATTTATGCAACCAGTCGCCTCACTAGGAGAGCACTCAACCTACATCAGATGAATTGATGCATTTTACAGCTATCAGTACCACTAAAAAACAAAGTGGTCAGACAATATGTAAGGAATAAGGTGGTATTAATAAAAGCACAAGATCTGCAGATGGTGTGAAATCTGTTTTAGAAGCATAACAAGGCAGAATTGCTGCCAGGCTACCTATTTTATTTCAAATGTTGGAAGAGGTAAAGCAGACGATGAGTCTTTTCTTGGATGATTGCTTTAAGAAGCAAATGGTCCCTTGGGGATGCTTGCTTTGTTTCTTTTTTCATTTTAAGTCAAAATACAGCAAGAAGAATCCTCCCGATTTCCACAAGATGTTCACAGAACAACAATAAAGCATCCATTTCTTGGACTAAAAAGTCCTCACATTCTTAAGGTATGCACTGTTTCTCATAACTGCAGCTTGGTAATGAGCAGCTATGGGATCTGCTGTCCTGTGTTGGTCAAAATGTGACACCCATCTACAAGAAGGGCCGGAAGGAGGATCCAGGCAATTATAGGCCTGTCAGCCTGACCTCAGTGCCAGGAGGCACTCACACGGCATAGGAAGGATAACCAGGGGATCAGGCCCATCCAGCATGGGTTCATGAAAGGCAGGTCCTGTTTGACCAACCTGATCTCCTTTTACGACCAGGTGACCCACCTGGCAGATGAAGGAAAGGCTGTGGATGTTGTCTGCTTGGACTTTAGTAAGGCCTTCGACACAGTCTCCCACAGCGTTCTGCTAGAGAAGCTGGCAGCCCGTGGCTTAGACAGGTGTACTCTGTGCTGGATTAAAAACTGGTTGGATGGCCGAGCCCAGAGAGTTGTGGTGAATGGCGTTAAATCCAGCTGGTGGCAGGTCTCAAGC
>VYXH01010482.1:414263-442254 GCA_013397275.1 Burhinus bistriatus
GGATTGTTTAGTCTGGAGAAGAGAAGGTTGAGGGGAGACCTTATTGCTCTCTACAACTACCTGAAAGGAGGTTGTATTGAGATGGGACCTGATATCTTATCCCAAGTAACTAGCTATAGGACAAGAGGAAATAGGTTCAAGTTGCGCCAGGGGAGGTTTAGGCTGGACATTAGGAAAAAATTCTTCACTGAAAGAGTTATCAAGCATTGGAACAGGCTGCCCAGGGAGGTGGTTGAGTCACCATCCCTAGATGTGTTCAAAAGTCGTGTACATGTGGTGCTTAGAGACATGGTTTAGTGGCAGACCTGGTAGAGTAGGGTCAATGGTTGGACTGGATGATCTTAAAGGTCTTTTCCAACCTAAACGATTTTATGATTCTATGAAAAAGAGATACATTTATAGGAGTAGCCTATTTACAGTAGACAGCCAGTTATTCTCATTTCTATTTGCATTTACCAGAGAATATGCCTGCAAGGCTAAAGGTATGTAAAGTAGCAGAGAAAGCAAGCATCTGAACAACTACATATTACTACAAAGTACTACACATTACACAAACATTGCTTTACCTACCCTTATGCCCTATAAAAACAGTAATATTTTTTTCCCTTTAAGATCATAATGGTAATGAACACATCTTTCCCTCATTTTCCTGCTTTTAAGGAGTTCTCAAAAGAAGTGCCTGAAAGGGTGACATTAGTTTCTTTTCTAATGCCTTCAGCTATTGAGTTCCACATGGTTCAAATTATCTTCCATACACTGGGAACCCCTGAGGAGGCAACAATGGGTGAAGCATCCTTATTTTACATAAAATGCCTAAATCTGCATCTTCTTTAAATAACAGTACTTTCCAGCTATCAAAATGACCATGCATAAAAAGAGGTGCTAATTGTAGGAAAGACTAATATAACCAGGAAAAAGAAGGAGTACTTTAGAAAAATAAAAAGACAATCTCATTATTTTGGAGTGACCTGGCTCAGCTTGATTTGTTTGGGTGACAGGTACTAATGAAGCTGTCAGCCTACAGAGGGAAAATTTTCAGATGAAAACTCTTAAAGAAGCTAATAAAAGATAAAGATCATGTACATTCAAGAGCCTAAACCAGTCATAGGTTTCACTACTTCGCAAAAACTCAATTCTCTAGCTTTCATAATTTTGAATGCACAAAAACACAATGTACCAATTCATCTGCAAATAAAGAAGTAGACAAAATTCTAATCAAGAGATTGGAGACTGGGAAAGAAGCAATAAGAATTAAGGTTTAATAAACCGTGAATCATTTGCGCAGGTTTGGACCTGAATATCAAGACATTTCTAGTGTGAAAAAAGCACATTTTTTTCAAATCCTATTGCTAGAAAGTCACTAGGAGGTAATCTTTATACATCTCAGAAGATGGACAAAAGGTGTGCTACATTATTAGCTCCCCTTAGAGATTTTGCTACTTATGCTTTGATTTTCATCTGAGTTAAAAACTGGCCATTTCTTTGAGGTAATACTCAAACCAAGGCATTGACAAGCAATTCTAAAAGTTATGGATTAAGAAGTGCAGCTTGCCAATGGCCTCCTAATGTCTCTCACTAGAAGCATGCACACCTAAGTTAATGATCCTTTTATTTCATTACTGCGAACAAGAAACTTCCCTTATTGCAGCTTCAATAGACCTGTTGGCATTGCTCACCTACTCATCTGGGAACACCTTCTGTACTGGAACAGCTCGGCAGGCAGCTCTCCTAATAGACTCTGGCACTTACAGTGAAGGCTTCTGGACCTGGATGGCTTCATCCAGACGTCAGGGACAGCAGGAATGTTTGTAAACCTGTAACTTTAGTGCTGCATTACAGATCATTGGAGCCTTAGAGCTATCTGTGGGGTAAAAGCATATGATGGCTGATCTGTGTAACTTCTTTGATATCTGTTTCTGTCAGTGCTTCATGCAGACAGAACTCTACTGCCAAGGCAAAATGAGACATCGCCTGACTCACTTCCCATGCACCTTGCAATTCAGCAGCCATAACGCACCCTGTTCTTGAATCTCCTATTTTCTCTTCAACAGGTTTGCTTATTTTAACCCCCTCTGTAACCATTTACCATGAGTTTATAAGTAGTTGTAATATGTATTATATTATTAATATATATTATATATCATTATATTTATTATATTAATATGCTATATTACCATTGCAGCAGGAAGAACATTTATCTCAGAACCATACCTTGTTCAAAATGCAAGGGTTTAGCCTTTGTTATTATATAGGACATCATCAAAATACCCTAGAGATTTGAGACATCTGAAGGCAAATTAATAATAATAATTTTTTATTTTGAAATCTCATTATTTTCCTGGCTTTGATTCATTACTTTTGATTGTCTGGGTTAACAGTACTCAACCTTACCAATAATTCTGAGATAGTGCTGGACTCAATTCTTTTGAAAGATACGCAAAAAAACCCCAAAACAAAACAAAAACCCAAACTAAATAAATAATTGGTCTTTAAAAATCCTCAGGTCTTTTGCCATACAGAATGTCAGCAGCATTGCCAGACTTCACTTCAAAGATATATGTACAATAGCTTCACATTGCACAGCCACACGGTAGAACTACTCAGGAATTATCTGACAAAATGATTCAGACAAAAGCTATTACCTACAGAAATGTACTGGTTTGGGTAGCACACAGTGGTTTCTGACAATAACTTTTTGGGTTTTCCGACCTTCTGTATCACAAGTCACTGTGTTGTGTGAGCTCTCAAATTTCTGCCTACTGGGTAGCACCACGACATGATGCTGAAAGACACCTGGACTAAGGAACCCAAGCATTTCAAATTTTAGAGCAGCTTTAAAATGCCTTAAAGATAGGTAAACCAGACTCCCAGGAGCCTGGAAGGACAGAGTCCTGAGGGTCCCATCAGGAGGCATGATCATTAGGGGCTCTGTGTTGCCTGTTATCAGGGGATTGCTATGACTCCTCCGTATTTCCCAGGAGATGCCCAGCTTCCTGGGAATAGCTGCTCTTTGAGCCAGGACAGCTGGGGAATCTGCAAGACTTGTACCAAGTCATTCTGGGTTAGTAGTTTTTTAAAAAACACATAACAAAACATAAACTGGCTCACACATTTCAAATGTATTTTTTCTTTCAGAATGTCTTTTTCCTGAGAAGTTTTGGAGTTCCTCATTTCTGTTTTGACCTCTGAGTTTTAATAGCTTATTTTCAACAACACTTGCCAGGTTCTGCTCCAACCCTGAGGAGAATTCAACAGCCACCATAAAAACTTCCAGGTAATATATATAACTAAGATAGGATGTGGCGCCAGCTTTGACCTAGTTCATTAGTGGAAATGCAGAGCGATTGTAGCATTTTCATCTAGCTATTATCTGCATTTGTGCCACTGTAATTTAAAAAAAAATACTTTAAAAACGTACATGCAAGATTGAAGCATGGTGTAGATAGGTCCTGATCTTCTACAGCTCTGGTGGCTGCATCCAGCCTTTAAGATTACAGAGTGACAAAATGGGTGACAAGACTGACCTCGTTGGATGCCATCCCTTTCCCCAGTTCCTCTGGCTGCCTGCCATGGGAGCTGCCAGCAAGGAAAAGCACCTGACCACATTTAGCCAGTGTGCACGAAGTCCTACAGCCCTTATGGTTTCAGTCTTTCTGAGCCACTTCAACAAGGTCAGAGTGCTGCTACCAAGGAGAAAAGAAACATTTGGCATATAATAAACAGCGCTGTTAATCAAGAGAGAGACTTTCCCTGGCACTTGCCCAGATGTGCAGGGCTATAAACAAGCATATGAGGAGTTTTGCTCTTTTCTTGCACCCTCTGGGCAAAGGCAGGCTTTGGGGAAAGCAATGACTGCTTCTTGTATCAACTCCTGAAGTGCAAATTCCTCAGAGGCGCCTCAAAAATGAGAACCACCATTTCAGCCACGCTCCAGACTCGCACTGGGGTGTTAGCCAGCAGAAAAGGAGTATGCATGCTGCTATCTCTTTTGGGCAGAACCACTCAGAATTAATGCGTATCAACACACATTGCCTTACGTACGGTTTAGTTTTGAAATGCTTTGAAAATGTGTAACTAATCACCAGAACAGTCAGGACCTCATCTCTTCCCCATTCCCTTAAAAAAAAAAAATCAGTAGAATAGACTAGAATAGTATTGTGCTCTGAGACTAATTCAGTCTCATTAAACGCCAGTGTAAATATCCATGCTTTTCCCATTTAAAATGCAATTCCAAATTAATTCAAGCATCAACAATAATACCCAGATACACAGTGCTCCAAGCAAGTACAATTCATAGTATATATGCTAATTTTGCTTTAACTTCCATACTAACAGTTCATCTATTCACCAGCTGAGTAGAGGTGAGCCTATGAGAAACTATACAATTAACACTGAAAAAATAACAAACCACTATATCTGTTGTTCATTAATGTTACAACTTTGTTGTTCTTATTCAAGAACTCTTATTCTCATCTAAGAAATGCTCAAGATAATTCTGATTGATTGGACAATTGTCTCTGAATTCTCATTTACAGACTGCCTACCTACCTACCTGAAAATTTGCACCCCTATGGCTTCTGCAAAAGGACCTCCTCATTACCTGAGGAATTTTATAAGAAGACCAGGAGCTTACAGAAAACAATTATTTTTTTGATAGGGTTACTAAGTGTGGCTTCAATTTTGCAGTGCAGGAGTGACCAAGCTTATGGGTTTTAGGTGGCTACTTTTTGGGGTGGTTGGGGTTTTTTGTCTCCAGCACCAGAAATGTGTCTGTGGCTGGGAAGACCAGGTCTGCAGTCCAAATAATGATGAATTCTATCACTAGCAGTCATTTCCTGCTCTTTGATAAAGAAGCCTGTAATATGTGATTCTTTATCAGCCCTACCTGATAAATGCATCCAAGAAAGAATGACACAAATTTCCCATTTTTAAAGGAACTACATAAATAGGCCAGCTGCCAAAGAAATATTTAAATGCAGAAACATGCACATACATGTATACACAAACAAATAATTTCAGAAAAATTCTTGTAGCACACTACAACATAATCCTCTCTGTCATCAACACCTACTATGATTTATTCACAGCTTTTCAAGACAGAGATGAAAGGACTGCTCTTCCAACATCCATCCTTAGATGACTAAATTTACAGTAGCAAAATAGTGATAAAAATAAATCTTTGAGAAATGCCACGGTTTTAATTCATGATGTTGTATCATACTGAGAAATCAGGTCTCTATCTGAATGCTAAGTCTGACTACATAGGAATCAAACATTCATTTCTCTGTGCGTAAGTTATACCTTCATGACAGAATTCCTGTGGATTTTTTATTGTTATTATTAACTGCGCTGGAACTGTCCGATCTTTTTATCATAACTCAGTAGCTACTGTATCAAGTAAAACTTTCAAAATTTGATTGCCAAGAGCTACTGCCCTGTTTACAAGTTTTCCAGCATGGTAATTTTCCAGATAAAGGAAGATGTTGTCAGTCAGTGTAAACTACACAGGACCTCATTACTGAGTACAGACATTCCAATTAATCTTAAATACATGCGGTGCCAAGAGAGTAATTAGCAACAATAAATTGCTGTGATTTTTTAAAATAACAATCGCTCCTACAAATCTCATTAATGCTTCATAAGCCCCAAAATATCAAAGTGTATTATCTACTCAAGCTATTTTTAAAGACACAAATTCTTTCTGATTTTCATCGATGAGCAATCTAACTTACAAGTTTAGTTATTTTAGCAAACTGCTCCATGGATGTCCAAAGAAAGCATGTGAATTTTGCAAAATCAAGTATCAAAAGTTATTAAGTGCAAGAATTAAAATTACTTACGCAGTCTTTACTTACCCCTTTTGTGCATTTGCAGTTTGATACAATCTTTAATTCTGTGAACACGTGTTTTTTTTTTACTTAAGAATTTGTTATTTATAATAAATATTCATTTAATTATTCACTTTTTCCTTTCATATCTGGTATTTAGTGCATAATCCTAAATCTTTACTGCAGTCTGCTTGTACTGGATGTTGCTTGGGATGGCACGCTCTAAATTTACCTCCACAATTTCCTTGGCAGATGAATAGTTATTACCACCTCTGTTTTACAGAAGCAAAAGCAGCTCCAAAAGATTAAGACCAACACTGTTTGGGGTATCCTGCGTATTTCTTGTTTTTGAAAAAATCAGCAAAAACATACACTTTGTTTGTGCAGAACCGATCTTGAACTAACCTCCTCTGTGAGTGCTCAGTGTTTCTGCTATTCTGCTTCTAATCAGTAAATGAGGAATACGTGACCAACGACTGTTATGGTGTTTGTATTAGGAACTGTCTCATGCTGTGGCAGCAACTAAAGGGTTAAGAAAGGCTATTCATCTACCCAGATGTTGCTGATGGATTATCCAGCAACAAGAAAGGGGTTGCAGGTGAGGTGGGAAGATGGTGCCACAGAGACAAATGTTTCCCAGCAGGAGCCTATCCATTACAGACTGGCTGAGATGTGAAAGAGCAGTCACACCTACTGCAAGGAGTAAAACAAAAAGCAGGTACGGCGCTCTGTTCCCCCACACCCAGAACCATGCCTAGAGCTGCAGTGTGGACCACAAAGCTTATAAATCCAGGTGAAAACCACAGCAAAGTGGTAATTCTTTGACTGACGGCACAAGTGCACGTATACAAACTTCTTTGGCACTGGCCAGTGGCAAAGGAGGTGCGGGTAGGTCACTGTGGGATGACACCACAAGGAAGCAGAACAGCAGCACCAGCCACTTGGAGGAGCTGGGCAGCACTGCCTCAGTCACCACTGTGTACCTTGATGACCATAACCAAACTCAATAATAGTATGTGGTTGGGGGGTGAATGTCCTTACTGAGGCTTTTTTTTTTTTTTTTTTTTTTTTTTTTTAAATTAATGACAAACTGTAGTTGGTAGGATTGAGGGTTATGACCAGTTGCTTCATGCTATTTTGAGGGGAAGACACAAGCAGCCTGCCATGGTCTGACCCACAAGCAGCTCTTGGCATCCAGCTGTGAAGGTGGCCTTACTAAATTGGTATGCTGGGTTGTGAGAAGAAGGTCTGATGCCACACTTACACTAATCTTTTTTTTAGTAGAACCACTAAACATGTTGAGCCCAAGAAGAGCTTTTGGATAACAGCTGGTGGCTTCAGGCAGTAGACACTATTGCACATCATACTGTATCATTTCCGCTTGTTCAGTTGCAGCTGATAGTGTAGCAGCTGGACTCTTACAATTTTGTGAGAACTGCCCTAATGAGAGACTGAAGAACACATTTCACTCAATTGCTGAGAGACAAACCAACCCACAAACCAAGAAATTGATTTGAAACTTTAATCAAAAGAAATGAGAAAAAGCTTCCCATAGATGTGTCTATACCACTGGGAGAAGATTCTCCTATAATTTCAGATTGCTGTAAGAGAAATCTTCCAGGCCTTAGCTAGCTTTTTTTCTTTTTCTTTCTCCTGGGAGCATTTGGAGCCTAGCAAGAGAAAGTTAAACTCACAGATGGACCCGTTCCTCCATGATAAAGAAAAATTTGCACAACAGAGTCTCCAGGAAGTCCAGCTGTACCAACTGCATTTACAGAAGGCAGCCTCCTAAACATGGTAATTAATACTGCTCTCTTACTCCAAGTTACTGAAGAGGCATGGACAATGTGAAGACCCACAGAAGTACAACTTAGAAAGCTAATTAACCAGACTGCAAGAAAGACAAACTATGATATCAGATTAGTTATAGGATCATAGGATACTTCAGGTTGGAAGGGATCTTCGGGGTTCTCTATTCCAACCCCCTGCTCCTTGCAGAGTCAGCTATGAGATCAGATCAGGTTCCTCAGAGCTTTATACTGTTGGGTCTTGAAAAAGTCTGTTAAGACTTTAAAAGGTTCTTGTAGTCTTCTACCTCGACAAGTTCAAACCGGGACTCACTGTAGATCGTTTGACAGAAAATCTTAACCTCCAACTTAGGAGTGAGTATTGGGTTTGACAGATGCCTTCCATGTTTAAGATCTAAAAAAGATGGAGGGATAGGATGGAGAATAGGAAGAACAACATTCAGAGCACTTTCAACTATGCCGGTTTCTCTCCCTCAACCCTCGCTTCCCCAGGATAAAGGGAAAAAGTCTTCACACAGATTTAGGCTGCCACAGTGTTTGATTTGGTGACTTGCAGTAGAAAAGGTTCCAGAAACCAAGACAACATTTGCAGAAATTTTTCTGTAGGAACTAAATTTTTAATGGTCATAATGGCTCCAATTTCTATAACATAAAGCTAAATTCCATTCCCAGGAAGTCAGATTTCTTTAACGAGCTGCTGAGTAACCTTAGTGTTGTACAATACAGGCTGCACTCATTGCCATTAATACATCTTTGCAGCTATGAGATTAAGTGGAAAATGCCTAATCACAGTTACAAAAACTCATCAGTAATCCACTAATGCCTAAGAGCACATTTACTTCTGTGTTGGTTTGCACTAAGTAGCTCGATGAGAAACCAACGTTCAGGAAAACTGAGCTGAGTCTTTGTGCTACTTAACTCAAACACAAAGCCAAATTGTTAAACACACAGAAATGTTTCTTGAGAGAGCTGATGCACATATTTAGCAGAAGCTGAAGGACTTCTTGGAATACATGCCTTTTCTGAGAATTTGCTCCAAAATAAGCTAGCCTATTGCACACTGTCTGCTTTTGTTTAACTCTTGGTGTGGATGTCAGCGCGTATTAAGTGAACTGAATTAATTCACGTATTTTATGTCCAAGATTTGCACAGCAGGTGTTAAGATACAGTAGCTAGTATAAATTAAAATCTTAGTGTCCTTCACAGATTTTCCAGAGTAGGTAAGACCATAAGACAAAACTAGATTTAAAATCTGTGTTAGTATAATAATGCTTAACAATGCAACTTCCTAATACTGTTCTTAATATTGTCAAAAAACCTCAGAGATACTCAGCTAGAAAGAAAAGGTTCCTTTGCCAAAATACCTTCCTTCCTTCTTTTGTTCTGGAAGCTGATACAAAACAGTAGCTACTGGCACTAAAATATGAATGCTATGCCACCATAAAGTCTTTTCCAAGGCTGGACTCGGCCTTGCAGGTAATTTCCCAGGTCATTTCTCTTTCCTTGTAGTGAAGTCACAAAAAAGGTATATTAGAAAAATGTTTTATTGTGAGATTAAAAGGTTTTCTAGACTCAGTTGGAGATTCACTGGTTCTCTCTCCCTTAATTTCCTCTTCCTCTGACAGTATTTATTATTAATTTTGACTCATTTACAGCACAGGGTTTATTCCCTAGTTTGAAGGTTGTTTGAAAGATACCGTAGGAAATAAAACAGCCATGCAGTATATTTATTTCACTACCAAGTGTGGCAGGACACTTGGACATCTGACCCTTCCATCCAGTCCCATGATAACCAGGTTTTGTGCTCCAAGCACAAAGCAGTCCATGAAATGAGACCAATAGTGACCATAAGAATTACAGCTCCTGCTGTTCTCCCTCTGAACTGTCTATTGTCCCCATCCATCCCTCCCCTTCATCTCAGAAATACTTCTTTGTCATTCATTTCTTGAACACTCTTCAGACTTGGTACAGCATGATCCAAGTCAGGCCCACTATTCAAGACTGTCAGCAGTACCCGATGCTATTAAAGACGCATTAGCATCCCAGTTTTGGGGCAAGAGACATGGCACAGCCCTCGTGAGGAAAGAGGGCAGGCCCTCAGCAAGTGTGAACGGCCAACATTCAGCCGGAGGCTCTCACAGGGCCAGGGGAGCTGGGAAAGGCCAGGGTGTGCTCAGCCACACCACTGTGTGAAACGCTCCCCCGGGCTCAGAAATGCTCCGTCTGTATATGCTCACTTGCGTAGATACAGATTGCAGACCAGCCATACCCACTGGGCTGGGCTCGGCCACAGAGGGAGGGGAGTTAGAGAGGGGGAACTCTGGGACTGCAGGGTTACTAGTTCATGAGAAATGAGCAAACGCTAACTAGCCTCCCTCCCTCCCCACTTCTGGTAGATGAACACCTGGCATTAGTGTCCCCTTGCCAGCACGCTTGTTTAGAAGTGGTGAGCACCCTACCATGCATACCCCTTGCTCTTCTGAATTCAGCTACAATAAACATTTTCTCCAAGCTGGTTAGGTATCTAATTAATAGCTACTGACATCTCCATCCTGCACTAAGTTTGCTATAGATTGTACCCTACAAATATGGGTATTTCTGTGTTCTTCCCAGCTAGAGCTTAAGCAAAAATACAGCTTCTGACTCCTAGCTCCTTAAGACAAATGACCCACACAGTTAGGACAGTGTTTTGCAGCATCCCTCTTTTAAAAACATAATAACATAATGATCTGAATATTTGATACAACTCACATTAACTGGGACGGAAAGAGGTATTTCCCAGGAGCTGTCAAAGTATGAGAGATTATTTTGTCTTCGTAAGGAGGCAGAAGAGGTCTAGTGATATCTGTTCATTCAAAAGGCAAAACTATGTTGCACCAACATCAACAGTTTTCTTTCTGTCTTCTCATACAGTCTCTGCTTTCTGTGGTTTTAATTCATTACCCATAGTATCCATCAGGAGTCACGTGGAGAATTTCTGCCTTCCCTTTTGGCTTGCTCCCCTTTTACAAATGAGGTACTAAATGCAATGAGAATCCTTATCTATTTATTTAGTGCTGAAACAATATATAAGAGCGAGCAAAGAAGGAAGCAGTTGTTGAACCAAGCTTGAGAAAGCAGCCTGCAAGGCATTTGACTGGTGGCAGTTAATCTATAACACAAATGAAAGATGTGACCTCCTGCAATCTTCTCCTCTCTCTCCCATTCATAAGAGTTGAAAGACAGTGCCCTCATCCTCGGCTCCCTTGCAGACAGATCTTACTGACTGAGTAACACAAAAGCGCGTCTTCCTCTGACATATAGTGCAGGTATGCCACAGCATAATCCAGTGTTGCCAGCCCACTAAATGGCTGCTCAATGTCCAGGGTCCTTGACATCCAATATATCTTTTTCAAAGCACACTAAAGCAAGCAGTCCACTGCAGCAGCGACTCTTTTCTTCAGAAATCTGGGTATGTATCTGCCCCTAGGAGGAGGCTAGCTCCCTTTGAAGGTTTTAATATAGCATTTGTGTGGTGTAAAAGCATGGAATATTTTGTATGAGTGCGTGTAAGTTCTCAGAAGTAAGAAAGCAACAATACTTTCTATTTATATGTTGTCTTTTTAAATAGTGGTTTCAGCTTCTTTATTAACAGCTGTTAAAATATAGCCCAGCAAGTAACCAGAACATCTACAGCAGGATTATTTCAGCAATCTCTTAGGTGGGAACACAGCATTTCTTTTTAATAGTGATAAGAAATACCTCATCATGTTGAAACACTGTGGGGGCTGCATATATTGGGATCAGTGTTCAACTTCAACACCAGCTAAATGTGCCAGAGCATCTTCAATGATTATAAATGGGTAAAACTAGATTTTTTACAAGACAGCAACTTTAGTAGTGCTGCACCTCTTGGCACCACCCCAAACAGTGATGGGTTTGGGCCTGATTTACAGGAAAAAGAACAATTTAACCGTTTTCCCAGATAATCTGCTTTCTATTTATGTGTGTCTGTTGTGCAGACCACAGCAAGAGACTGGTTTGATTACCACTGCAAACAGCATCTAATTTAGAAACAAGCAAATACAGATACCTTCCCATCCTAAACAGTGCTCTTGTGTCCCAGTGATTTACATAGCACCACCCTAACCAGAAAAATGGTGTATAAATTTAAGGCTATGCTTGTGTCTAAATGTATCGGGAAACTGTTCAGAGCAATTTTAAGGCAGATTTAAAGATACCTGTTGTTTTCCATTAATAAAAGCTGATTAATTGCAACATAAATTAAAAGCTTATATAAATAGCTCAAACATAGAAACTCTGATAAGTTTTATTAACAATTCCTAAAAATGAAGAGTCAGCTATTTAAAGGAGCTCTACATTGGAAATTTTCACCTAGAGAAAATAAATTTAAAAAACCTCTTGAAAACCGTTACACTCTTTTTTTAATTTTGAGCAGCAAAACTCATCTTAGAATGGGAATAGACTAATCTTAAAATGCAAATGTTGGAGAAAATCCCTTTTGGAATGAAAACTGATAAAATAGGTTAAAATTAGATTGTAAGCACTTTGGAGATAGAAACTCCACCTTTTTTTTGCCTAGCACAAGAAGAAGAGGGAGTATGGGCTCCATAGGAAAGATTCTGAAGCGCTACATTAGTACAAACTAATAATAAAGTACTAACTTTCTGGGAAAGTTAGTGATTAAAGCTACAGACCATGGTGTTGTTGCAACCACCATATGCAGGACCACAGGCCCGATCTGCCACAGCAGTGATCCCTCACAGGGTATGACAGAGATGAAAATACTATTCACTGTTAGAAAATCCTAAGGTTTTAAGTACCCTTAAAAAAAAGACCATTATTACTATTTGAGTTTACTTTGAAACATCTTCTTAAATTTCTTTTGGATAAACTTGATTTTTTGCTTATCTGCCTTCCTGATCAAAGTGAAAAAAGAAACAGTAGTTCTGGATCAAATACATATTTCACTTCAACACAGAATATTTTAGTTCAGGCAGATCTTTACCAAAACCCAAAACATCAGAAATGAAGGTGACTAGAAATAAATCTTCTCCCGTTTAGAGCAACCATTTTGTTAGAGCATTCAGACAGGCTATGTAAAATCCGGGTTGTTACCCTTTTTCAGATCAAAAGGAGGGATTTAAATGCTGACCATCTGCCTTCTAAAAAAAATTCTTTTGACAACAAGCTACACATTCTTGTGGGGGACATTTTCCTTTTGAAATCATTCCACAGCACAGGAGATATTTTAGTTTGTGTCAAAGGAAAAAGCATCCTTGTGGCAATTGTGGGTCCACTCTGGGAGAGAAAAATATTAGAAGTTAATCAAATAGATCCTGTCCAGAGCAGACCTAAACAATAAAAGAGTGCACAGAAGTGTCTGCTCAGCAGTAAAATTAAGAAATAAAAGTCCCTATACCATCAATTGCCCAACTGCTTTGCCCAGAACCACCTCTCTCTCATGTTGAGCTCTATGATTATGAGGGTTTTTTTGCTCAGAGCCCCTTCACTACCAGCTGTGGCTAATAAAATCTACTCATTTTCAAATATCCCTTCTTAAGTTTTGCCTCACTGCAGACAGCCCTTGTGACTTAGGCAGTGCCATCTGTGCACTAGTAGTTTAGACCATGAACCCCTCTTCTCCCACATTGTGGCTATGTGCTCTGACCATTGATGACTGAAAAAAAGCAGACAGCAGCATCACCATTTTCCCTCAGTTTGTGAATCTAGAATGGGGAAAAAACCTTCAAAACCCAAACTACTGAAACTTTGGGGGAGTTGGGGTCACTCTTGCTGCTTGATGCTTTTCAACAGATGAATCTTTTGTTGGAAAAAAAACCATGAAAACTTAGAATTTGCTACAGTACCTGTCTATGTCTATCCAGAGCACAAAGTACTCTCTTCTTGATGCTAAACCAAGCTTATCCAGCTGGCATAAGAGTGTGTACAATGCAAACCTCTCACCTACTTAATGCACCTCAGACCTCACCTGATGGGAGCAGCGCACAAGGGTTGCTTCTGCTTTCTATAAAGCAGCACTACATAGCAGAAAATGCTCCTAAAAATCTTTACCACATCTTATTCTTGCACCAAACCCCTCACCCCACTTAACAAAGAGCTTTAACACATTAATGTCATATTAGTGTGGTGGAAATATGTGTGTATATATGGACAGCATGTTGTACATATATTTTTAACAATTATTTTTTTCTAATGTTGGCATTCCCAGCATTGGAAATGGTGCCAGTTACTGCATTTGAAAAAGGACATTTTAAAATGCAGTTCATTAGTTCTCAGCCAGCATTAAAAATTACTTCCTAATGGCTGGGCTCTGTTCCAGCAAATAATGCTTCTCTGTACCCAGTCCCCCCTCTATAAGCTGTCCCATATGGATAGGGATGCTGTCAACAGAACTGATATAAATAGATTGTTTACTACTTCAAATTTATCTAGTAGTTTGGATTAAAAAAAACTGTTGAAGGTGAGAAACCTTAAAACTGGATCAAACTACAGAATGTGTTCAAAACCATTGTTCAAACTGTTTCGTTAATCACTTTTATAGGAGTGTTGTGTTCACTCCTGGAGAGTGAAAAATACCTGTTGTTCAGTGATATCTTAGCCTTAATATACAGAAATAAAGTGACACACACACACCCCCAACCATCACCTTTGTGGTAACAATTTGGAGTGGAAAAGAAAAGATTCTGAAATACCACCTCAGTGTTAATGGCAACTGTAGTTTGTTTCTTCCTCTTACTCCCTTCAGTGGACTACAAGATCATAGCATCACAGTGGTTCAGCAAGAATGGAACACACGGTTCAACATGGGATGTGATCACCTCAGATCTCTAGATCAGAAAAGAGAATTAGAGACACGAAGCTGGACTGTTACTCCCATGAGATGCTGCAGAAGCACTTCTGGGTAAAAACTATCAAATTTCAAGTAAAGGTGCTGTGTCCTTGGGAAATTTTTAGTTTTCCATTTACTTATCTTGAAAATTTTAAATCACCTTTGAAAGATATTCTTAGTATCTGTAGACCTTCTTCTCATGGGCCTACATAGCTCTGCTCATCATAACAAACACTGAGTTTTTTATAATATTATATGAGCTACCCTTATTGGAACACTGAATTGCTCTAAATATTACCTCAGTTCAATGTGAAACAGTCATTTTGTAGCATCAATGCTGAGAAAAATGATTATACAGTAGGAAAAACTATTCTTATATTCCACATTTACCCTTTCTTCAATGAGGTCAGAGACAGAGCTGTAACCTAGAATGTACTAGATGAAACAATATAACTTTGAGTTATATCTCAAAAGAGCAGTCCCAATCATATCTGACCACAGGCAACAGTACTGACACACAATGAGCAGTAGGCAACATCATCCTTCGCTTCCTCTGAAAGTCTAGGTTTTATTTTTGTGTTTTTAATTTCCTATGCCCACAAGCAAAGCTGAAAAGTCTTGTAGGCAGCACATTGCCTGTGACCCTAGGATAGAGTGCAGTGTATTTAATATTTACCCAATACACATCAAAAGATCACTTATGCCATGTCTTAACTTGCCAATTCCTCTTGTTTTTCATTTCTCATCACAAAAGTGATAAGCTGTAACTTTCCATATTTCTATTGTGAGATAAGGCCAAGAATCAGGGGAAAGAAGAAAATTTATGTACTTGGTACACTTCTTGTAAAGATTTGGTTTGTAATTAACAGTTCTCACTCAATATTAGAAATACTGAAAAAAGTCCATTTTTCTTGATTTTTTTAGTTACCTCTGAATACAGAAAAACAGTGCTTTCCTTTACAACAATGTAACACTGTAACAGTCCTATAAAACAGTATAATGACCCTGGCTCAGCTGTGACCTTATCAGATCTATCTACAGACCCTTGATGCAGTTAAATTTAAGAACAAAGTGACACTCAATGATTACAGGTACTTTTCACATGGTTGTGACCAATTGCTTATCTGAAAAAGGATTCAGCTGTTTTCTTCAAGATGCTTTGTTGATTATTCTCTGGAAATAAAAATCTCAGTCTAAGAGAAGTAGTTCAAAACCACCCTTGCTCTTCTCTTGTGCTAGGTGGGATGCTGTCCTGAAATTATAAAGCAGAGGTCTTGGGTAAGAGTCTCTGTACAAGAAAGTGTAGAGAAAGAGGAAAAAAGAGACAAGATGGTTAAGGAGTTTTCTTAAGAACATAAAAAGGACTTAGTGCCAAAAGAAGTCCACCATGTTATCCAACAAACCCAAAATTTGCAACTGCAAATGATTATGTGGTACGTAGATCATAAAGTCCATGTATTTTGTAATATGGCAAACACCCCCAACACTGGATCATATAATCACAATATGTAATAAATTGATTAGTTTATGAAAGAGGTTATATCACAGGACTGTTGGTTATTCAAAAGACTGCACATGGTGACTGAGTAAGTGTCTTTTATGTCCACATTTCTTAATCCAGCCCCTTTTTACCTTTTAGCTCAGAAAACAGAATTATCCTTAACAGGGTGCACCATTGGACACTACTTGTTCCTGGATTTTTTTTATTTTTTGTTTTTATGCTTTGAGATATTTGCTTCACTTGGCTTGCCTAGAAAATGCCAACAGGATGCGTGTCTCATTGCGTGGGCCACAACTAATTGATTTGCCAGATTTATCCAACCGTCTTGTTATAGTTTGCTTGAAAAGGCAAAAAATCTTCAGAAAACCTTGAGGAAAAAATAATGAAGGAAAGACAGAAACTGAAATCTGTCAAGATATATTAAAAATGGCAAAAGCAATGCCACTGAGATGAAATTTTCAATTACCAAAGTTACTTTGGCAGCCAAGTATGAGATGTTATTAAAGTTTTCTGAGTTCTACTGTTTGGTTTAAATGTATGGAAAAAGTAATGTTAAGTGTACAACAGAGAGGTAGAAATCATTATAGTTAAAACTAGCATGCAATTTCTGCTACAGCAGTTTTAAAACAATTTAAATCTCAGGTTTGAGGGAGCTGATATATTCAATCTTTCTTCCTAATAACAATGTTTTTCAGAAAATGCGAGCAAACTGTGGCAACCTGTTCTTTGGTTGTTCAAAGAAAGAATAAAGTAGCTTATTTCATCACTTGAGTTGATATATGTAATATTTATCTTTGAGTATACATAAGGTCATAGGCCGTGAAAGATTACTGACAGATTTCACAAAAGCATTTTCTAACAGATTCCTTTATTCCAAGTAGTTTATTTAGAAGGTGTTCAGGTTCCAACAATATTTTATACCCCTTTCAATTACCTTAAAATAACATAGTATCCTGGACATTTCCTACAGGAAGATCACAATAGCACACAAAGGAAAAAAAATGGGACAATGTAAACGTTCATTTTAAAGATGTTTTTCTTCTCTGTCTATGTGAACAATTATGCCTACTGCACATGCCTACACCCATCTCTCCTATTGGAGATCCAAAATGTACGATAATATTTCATGATGTGAAAACATTTTCTGACCTTAATGCTACAGAGGGATCACTTACCTTTCTAATAAATCCACTCCTGTTTTCTGACTTACACTTCTCATCTATTTGACATAAATATAATTCACTCCAATAAAGATGTGCTAAAGTAAAGCAATACTCATTTTAGTGACTTAAATGATGTAAATATGAGGAGGTAATGAAAGGTTACATGATGAACAACAAGGGCTGCATACAGGACACAAAAGGAGATGTCAACACAGATGGGATTTCATCATTGATTTCTAGTAATAACTTCTTCAGAATTCAGCACTGAGCACAAGGATATTATTTACTTTTTAACGTGAAGTTGCAGCCTACTAGAAACTTAAAAAAAAAAGAAAAAGAAGAAAGTGTTGTCTTCTAATTGAAGGTGAACGTCAAACCAGAAAATTAATTTACACCAAACAGAACATCTTCCTCACAAAACACTCAAGAAGTCTAAGTATATATTTCATTGGTGTCCTTGTCCTTCTTCTCTTTTTTCAGCTATGCCTTAATTTTTTATTTTTTTTTTCACTCCTAGAGAGAAATAAAACATCTCTTCCATTGTTCTGGAAAAAATGTGCACAATTATCAAAGAAAACTGACTAGCCAAGGAAAGTTGCATCAAAATACCATTATACAATACAATATATTGCCAGATGTTCAAAATAAAGAAAAAAATCTCCAATTTTTTTTCCATGTGAGATATTAATTGTAAAAAGCAGCAGGTTAAAGACATCCAGAGAAAAATCAAGATTTTAAAGTCAGTATTATTCTCTGAAATCTAACACTACAACGGAAAATATGTTTATTCCTCACATCAGTATAACTATTTCAATTACAAGCAACCTTGCAAAAGAAAAACAAGCATAAAGTTTAACAAGACTGCCGTTAACTACGCTGGACAAAACCTAAGATCAAAATCTTACTACTAAAGAGTAGCCTAATTAACAGGCCAATTTCGTGACCACAAGTTTTCAAATCTGTGATATTAATTAAGAAACAAAAGGAGACAAATGGCCTGGAAAGAGACGTCTCTGCCTTCTGGCCTACAAATGAGCACTTGCAATCTGTGTAATCGATACCAAGAAATGCGCTGGAATTAATGTCCAACCTCACAGATTTCTGCATCAGCTCCTTCATTTACCTGACCTTTCAGGTAAATGTTTCTTGTGGTTCTCAAATGACTAACTGGCACCTTTCATTACTTTAATCATTGACCGAAAAAACATATGTAAATGTCAGCCTAAGACCACTGCTTGATATACCCATACTTTCTGTATGGATAGTCTTGTCAGTACTTGAAAGCTAGGAAATAGTCAAGCTTTATGAATTTTGAGGGGAATGGGGAAAATTAAAATTATATTTTTCACCCTCTTCCAGCTGTAACAGTAGTAGGGCTGTTGCTGAGTATGCCCCTGAAAAGCCTTTACATGTTATATATACACACTATTCCCTGATATAAAAGACATGTACAGCTGGCTTGAATGGCAATTGAAGTAAAAGGCATAATTCAAATAGAGATGTGTGGATCAGGAAATTAAAGAGTCTTTCAGCTTTTATTAAAGAAAATAATGACATATTACATACCAGGACCTGGAATATTGAAACTGCAGATATTCCCTCCCTCAAGATGAGGGAGCTTAAGTACTTTCAGACAACCAATAATGAAGAAACAAGAAACAGCCATTTTCATTAACTCTCTTTCAACAGTACAAAAGGAACAACTCTCCAAACCAGGCACCTCCATAAGGCCTGCTTGTGTACTCAACTGCCCATGCAGATGGAGATCTGCCACATGGAGCTTATTGAAAGAAGTCTAAAACAAGAAGATAATGCACAGGTTCTTCCAATAACATCCACCTAAAAGGTAGTCTGGATGAGCAAAATGGTTTGAAGAAAATAAGAAAACCTCAAGCCTTCTTCTAAAACTAAATTAACTTTCTTGAACTTCAAATCATGAGAAACAAGAACGAAAATTTCCACAGCAGCAACAGAAACATTTGCTTTAATAAGACTTACAAAGAAATTTCTAGAACCAATGGACTTTTTTGAATAAAGATTATGAATAAACTAGCAGGTTCTTACTCTCAATTAGTCATATCCACAAAGGCTTGGTTTGATACAGTAAACATAAGAAAGTTCAAATTTCAAATAAACTTTCCCTCTATGTTTCACATATGTAGATGTGAAACATCAAACACTGGAACAGGCTGTCCAGGGAGGTGGTTGAGGTACCATCCCTAGATGTGTTTAAAAGTCGTGTAGATGTGGTGCTTAGAGACATGGTTTAGTGGCAGACCTGGTAGAGTAGGGTCAATGGTTGGACTAGATGATCTTAAAGGTCTTTTCCAACCTAAACGGTTCTATGATTCTATGTGCCTGTGAAGTGAGAGCACATCGTCCCATTGATACAAGTGCATCTGATTATGGAACAAACTATCAGGGCGCTTTTTCTTGTTTTTTGTTTGTTTGTTTGTTTTTGTTTTGCTTTGTTTTGTTTTGTTTGTGGTGAGTTCTTTGGTGGGGTTCTTTTGTTTTTGTTTTTTACTAATCGGAATGGTTCAAAGTCGTGTTGGGGGGGTCAGACTGGACATTAGGAAACACTTCCTAGAGAGGTGATCGATGCCTCAAGCCTGTCAGTGTTTAAGAGGCATTTGGACAATGTCCTTAATAACACGCTTTAAGTTTCGGTCAGCCCTGAAGAGGACAGGCAGTTGGACGAGATGGTTGTTGTAGGTCCTTTCCAGCTGAAATATTCTATAAGTAAACACTAACCCCTCCAAACACTAATTTATCATTACTGTACAATACAAAATTAATTAATTCCTCCCCCCCAAAATATTGGCTCTCGAGAAAAAATGTCAAGACATGATTTGGGATAGCTAATGGTTGGGATCACATTATGACTTAGGATGGTCTCTAGAGAACAGTATCTTGCAAGCTTGTGCTCATGGTCCCTTAACCCTTCACAAGCCTGTCCCAGCTGAAACATACTTTAATCAGGGATTCTGCTTATGCATCTCATACATTTTCTGGATCTTTCTCTCCTCTCCAGAACATAATAGGAGGCTTGATATTTATGAAGAAAATGCCAATATTGTTTAAATTTGCTATTGAACTAGGTTCACACAGTAGTACTATATAACACTTGCAAAAAAAATAAAATTAGTCTAGTCAATTTATAATGTTCTCCCTCTGCAGACATACGCTCCTATATTGTGTACAGAGACTGCTGATGGGACAGAATGAGCCATGGAAGTTTTAATCAAGAGAATAACACACTAAAATCAAACCACAACATCCTTTGTCCACCTCATGTGATGTCTACACAACTACCACATCCTGCTTTTCACTCATAATGTTCTCTCCCATTTTCATAGCAGAACCCATGAGTTTACACAATATGCTCAAAGGCAACACGTGACGAAATTACTTAACTAGCTCATTACAACATGTTCCACAAATTCATTGCAAACTGCCTTGGTTATTTTCTTAAAGATCTTGTAATCCTAAACTACTGAGATTAAGAACATGCTTTTTCATCTTTTTCAGCAATTTTTTACCTTCTTTGTTCATCAAAAAACATTTTTCCTAGTGAATTGACTCCAGATGACTCATGCCACTCAAAAAATTTTGATAGGTAGATTTCAAAGCAGCTTACATTTTCCAATATAAAAATTGGTGATAAAATGACAGGGCTGAGGGCACTCAGAGATTTTAAGGGGAGATGCTGCCTGACATACTCAAACAGAAATCCACAGATAGAAGAAAGTGGTTTTTACAAAGCTGAGTTTTCCATAAAGTCACTTGTTCCATCACAGCTCTTTTTGTGGAAGTAGATAAAATAAGATCCTCTTTGCATTTACTAAAGAATGAAGATAAAACAAGCCAAAGAGTTAGAAACTGTCAGTAACAAGTTATAAGTTATGTGTCCCAGAACATTTTAAACCATGATTTAGATATTCCATTGATAGAGAATACCATGAGATGTTACTCGGTTTATTAATTATATCCAATAATCCATGGATCTTCACACAAGTCACTAACCATTAAACTTTCATTCTTATGATTGATTATTGTTTTGATTGCATTGTTTTGACATGTTTTTATTTAACATGGTAATTAAACTAACAGAAACAAAGTTTCTTGGCAGGATTACTTTTTATTACAGAACATTTTGAAGCTGGGAGTTTCAAGTTATTTTAAAAACATAGTATGTTTTATACATCCTAAAAGTTGACTGCAACTTCTTCAGATCAAAACCAGATGCAGTGCATGTATAAATTGAGAAACATAAAGGAATCATCAACTGTATTGTTAGGATATGCTTAGCAACAATGCTACAATCAACTTTTTTAAACTAAGTCTTCTACATAAACAGTTTTTAATCAGACTTTTTTAAACCAAGTATTTATACTTGAGACAGGGCAATACATATGGTAGCAATTTAAGATTGTTTCTTGCTTGTTGTTCTTTTGTGGTGCTATTTGGTACTTACAAGTATCTATTTAAAGACCTTTTCTTTGTCAGCTGTCAGGTGGCCAAGAACAACACAAGGCATTGCAAGATCAGAGGCAGACCAACAGCAAACATCCCAGGGACGGTTATTTGGAGGGACTAACATTTGTATAGTATCAGAGAGAGACAAAGTAAATGAGCTCACACATGAGAACAAAGTATTTAATACTAATTCTAAAATGTGTTTACAAAAATTAATTTGACAGCCTACTTTGCTTAGATTCAACACTGGAAATAGAGCTTGTTTATAACTGTTCAAAAGAGAGAAATTTGCATTCAGTCACTTCTCATTCGAGAAGGTTGTTGTTTGATTTTTTTAAAGAAGAGAATACGAGTGAACGAACTGTGTTTCTTCCACATAATTCAAAGTAATGCTTCTGTTATCAGCTCAGATCTTATGACCTTGTGAATAACATGCAGCCTGTATCTTCCATGCTTGAGGTCTGGCTGGTAAAATAATTACTACTGCAGACCCAATTTAATGCTGCCTTTGACACTTCTGAAAAATCAAAAGCTAAGGAAAGATTTCAGAGGCCACTTGGAAATAGCTTGTGTAATACTGATCTGACTTATGAAATAACTCAGGTAATACTAGACTAATGGGCTAATATTCAATCTGTATTCACTGACCACTTCACTTTTTAATTCCTGTGATGAAGTTCTAACATTTTCTGTTCTTGTTCATGGAAGTTGAAAGGGGAAAGAACACCAGCAATTTATTAAAGAACTGTCATAGCTTTCATTTTTGAGAAATACTGGGTGAGGGTTGGCATTCAGATAAACCAAAGATGAAAGCAGACACTAATTTGGAGGAGGCTGATTTGAAACACAAGGAATAAAATAATATTCTAGGACAGCTTTAGGCAGGTTACCTTTTCCTTGCTTAACCACAAAGCAGCATTGCAAAATTCCCTGGGAGACTGCACAACTCATATTAGCACTCAGTGAGGTGAATTCATGTACTTACATGTGAGGCAGGAGATCTCACAACAGCAACACCATGCACTACCATTAGCATCGTAGCCTCTACCACTTTGCATTGCCACAAGGTCTCGTGCAGGCAGACTTAACTAATGTTCCACCAAAAGAAAAAGAGCTATGTGGACAGTAAACCCACCTTACAGCAACTAAAAGGGGCGCTTTCAATAAAGCAAGTTGGAAAAGGAGCCTTTCTGTGTGTATGCATGTATACATTTTAGGCACAGGGGCTGAATTATAAATGCACAAGTAAAATGTCACAGCAAGATTTTTTTGTTATAAGGTTTTGTCTTTTCCTAGTGACTATTTGTTAGTGGGAAAGTTACTAAAATATCATCTGGGAACAATTAGATCCTCAGATAACGACTGGCATTTTTTCAACACTTTGTCTGGTCCAGTACGATGAATAATCCAGTTTCTCTCTGAAGCCAGACTTTTATTTACTGAAGGATAATTCAGTTCATTCTATTTTTTGCCTTCTATTTTTTAATGAATATTCTTAAGAACTTATTTGTAATGAAATATCCCAATATCTACTACTCTCTGTGTTACAACCTTATTGGTTTAGTATGTTCTTCCTAAAAAGCTGTTCAAGCGTAAGAAGAAAGAGAACTGATTTCTTCCTTGATGCTTTTTCTGTCTGTCGCTTCACTTGTTCCACCCCCCCACCCCCCCCAGTACTTCCCGAAAGCAGAATATTTCAAAGGCAACTCCACCTAGCATGACTGAAGAAGGGGCAGGAATACCAGGCTGGCACCTAACCCAGCTGTGAATACTGATACACATGGGTTCTAACACCAACAGAGCACATACGAATTCACTGTTATAATACAGCAACAATATCCATTCATTCCACATAAACAAACTCGAATCCACTGTCAGCAGCAAAGATGTGTTACCTGGCTGAACCCTTTCACCAGTTTGGCTGGAATAATAGAAGTGGCAATGCCTGAGTGATCACGTAGTTCCAGAAGACCGAACTGTTGCCTGCCTGCGACAACTGTAGCTTGTCTGGTTTACAAAGAAACCTATTCTTTTCTTACTCCAGTCTCTGTTAGGTTTGCCACCCATTTCCATCGCCTTTTGTTATCACCCACCTGTAACATAAGCGGTCATCAGCTCTCAGGTATCTCTGGTTCATGCAGCTGAACGATACTGTCTTTGGATTTTCTCCTCCAATGCATTCTTACACTTAATTCAGATCCCAGTGGTCTGCATCTTTTCCTTTGTCTCTTTTTACACATGATATTATCTCAGACTCCTTTCCCAAGAGAGTGTTCTGAAAATGTTGAACTTCCAAGTTACAGTGCATCTCCTCACTGTCACCTGGTTCTCCAGTATTTATGATCGCTTTCTGCTTTAATTGTTTCCTGTCTTTGAATCGTACTGGTCAAACAATTTACCAAGTGAGTAGCACTACGAGACATTCTTCTTCATGCCCATCTGCTAGGGAAGAAAAGTCAGGTGTATTGACAGGGTAATGGCGAAGGAGAGTCTCCTGTCAACAGTGCATTAACTTCTGCGTTTACTCACTTGGACACCATGTCCACAATACTCCAGGCAATGCAATTTTAGGCTGACTGGCTTTCTCCCTCCACAGAGAGTTATTGAAAGCAGAGTCATCTTAAATTTTTATGCAAAATCTAGGGATGGCATATCCCTGATAAGAAGACTTTGATTTCCTTGTAACAAATATGAAAGTTTCAGATTGAAATTTTCAGTGAAAGTTTTGGGAAAGATTTATCATACCTGTAGAATATACCTTACAAGAATATACCTGTTGCTTTTAGCAAAAGAAATTAAAGTTCACTTTTTCTATTTTGGCAGTTCCTGGATGATTCACTAACTGTGATGGCTTCTTTATACGAAGGACCTATCCAGACCAATAGCCTGCCAAACTGGACAGGTTTTGAATGAGTGACTACCAGAAAGTACTTTACAACTATTTAAGAGACAGAGAACCAGGAGTTATTTCACGCCAAAAGTAAGTTTTGGAGAACATCAGGTTATCTAAGTTAGTGTATGTCTGAGTGCATGCTCATTTCTGAAGGTCACTAGAGAAAGACAAAGAAGGTGGTGTCACTTATACTGAAACTGTTCCTGTGATGTCAAAGAGAAGGTAATGAAGACAGTGGTAAAATATATTCCTTAGGTCAAGTACTTCATGTCTACATGCTGTGGAAATCTAATGGGAACTGAGTTGGTAGGAAGACTTCCAGTTCAGTTGATAATTTAAAAAAACAAACACAAACAAAATGAATATTCCCGCCTCTGGCCTAATGTGATATTCTGGAACCCAACAGATCATCTTCAGAAACTACTTTGGTAAACATCACTTACAGAGAGCAGACAAAATGACGAAGCTGACGCGTATTGCTATACTGCCAGCCATCTGTAGCACTTACAGTCAGAATTTCTGACATACCTCAGAAGAAATAAAGCATTCTGGAAATATATTACTGTGTTTATGAGATGTAAAATGTCAGCACAGCATCATACACCAATGCAGCACATGAATGTCTAAAAAGACCATGTATAATTTCCCTTGAAAGCACTAATTTGCATGCATACATACTTCAGTTGCAGTAGGAGGCCTATGTGCTCTTCCCTACCCAAGCAGAAATATAGCTCAACCTCAGTAGCAAGGAGTCCTTTGGTAAACTTTATAACCTCATTCCATACTCCAGCTGTCAGTTAACAGCTTTTCAGAATGACAGTTTAAATCAAGAAAGTGTCACATGTGTATACTAACAGGTCTAATCTTGTCTGCAAATCGCTGCCTGTGGTTTTCAGAAACACAGTAAATTGCTGGCGATTTACAATGAGTCTCACTGCAAGGATAACTTGACTTCTGCACATTTAACAAAACAGTCTTAAATTATTCATGCATATCATTCAATGTTTGGGCAATTCTGAGAGTCATTGATTTCAGGAACCTGCCGTCTGCCTTTTTACTAGATAAATATAAATCTTATATTTTACTTTTACTTCTCAAATGTAAGATTGAAAGTCTATTCTGGTACCAAAGATCTATAATACATTACAGGACTCACTCATCAAGCATAAGTGGCCAATTTTTTTCAAACACTCAACAAATACAAACAATATTTTGGACTATCTTTGTATAGTACTTCAGGTACATCAGGGCTATTGGTATCTACAACAGAAGAGATCTCATTCTGGTGATCCAGAACACTATTGTGCTCATGTCCCTTCTAAAAACACAGTGAAGCCAAATATCTAAGCAATGGCTGTCTGGAAAGCAAGGGATAAAAGAAATACACAAAGGAAAGCTACACAGCTCAGGGTGGAAAGCAATGGTATGAGCTGGTGGACAGTGCTTTATGGAAAAAGGACATCACAGCAAAATTTCTTCTGTCCTGGTAGATGGATGAGGTGGGACTGCAGCATCCTTCCTTCATGGCTGGGAAGAGGTAAGGTCTATTTATGGAAAGGCGTATTAGGAGAAGTCCTGAATATACAGATGATGCCCTCTCCTCTCTCTGGAGAGGCAGCAAGACCCACAGAGAGACAGTTTCCTTCCCAGCATTGCCATCAAGGCAGAGTCTTCAAGGGAGAAGCTGCATCCTAGCCCACAAGAGGCCTATGGCAAACTGTGGTTGTATCCCTAAAAACACATTGTTGATGACAAGTTAGCTTTACATCACTGCCCTCCAGGGTTTCTTCCTCCTCAGTAAAGGAAACAAAACCCCATCTCTCCTTTAAGATTACTTTGTGTCTTCCTTTTCTTTAAAGAAATAACTGAGCCAACAAGGTCAAGTTTTTATCTAATCTGTATGATCAGAGTTTCAATGTTTTTTCCTGTAGCTATGTCATTTTATACTGTCTCAGTAGAAAGCCATGATCGTTGAAATATTGAACTTTGAAATATATAGTATTGAAATACTGTATCTTGTTTTCAGTACTATGTATAGTTATTATGTAATACCTTCTGTTTATCTTCTTGTAATTCATAAGCTCCTGTGTTTCTTTTCATCTACAGTACAAGCTGAATTAAACAGCCACTCAATGGACTAACAAAATAATCTATTAAGGTAAGTGGAATTACAAGTAAAAGGCAGTGATAATTCTTTAGAAAAGGAGATCACAACCCTGTGAAATACTGAATCATACTTATTCAATGCACCAACTTACATGACTGTTGGCAAAACACTTAAACACTGGAACACACTAATATTTCCATGCTGATAAAGGGACTCAAAAGGCAAGTATTAAATTACAAACCACGTAAGGAAGATTATTTATTATAGTATTCAGTCTCAGTGATGTGATATAGCAGAACAAACTGTAATGGGTTGGTCACTGATCAAAAAACCAACATATGGTGCAGTCTTTTTTCACACAAACCTAATGCTTTCTTTAGTTCTGAATCCTTTCTGGGTTCGAATAATGACTTTAATTCTCAGTGGTATTTTATTCTTCTTTATAAGGACTATATTTAAGTTTTTTAAAACACTGAATATTTCAGAGATGCACTAAGCTAAGGCAGATGATTGCTTAAAAAAAAAAGAAACATTAACACAAATTTCATACATCTACATATCATTCCCTGACTTTTTTAGACTCCAGTTCATTGCATTTCTCTCACCTCATGTTATGTATTGGAAGAATTTGCAAAGCACAAGCAAAACAGAAGAAGTGCCACAGTAATATATACAAGATCAATACAAGCAAAGGCAACTTAGATGACTTAAAAATGCTGTTAAGAGATACTATTAGGCAATATTGTAATGTGCATAACATAAAAGCATAAAATAATATCGATAGACCCATACATCAGCATTTGTTTAATACATTATATATCAAATATATCAAATCTTTACATTTAAACTTTCCTGCATAAGACAAGATTTTTGTACCTGATGATTACTTAGGGAGGGGGTGAGGTTCAGCTTTTATATTAAAGCCTCCTCCCCTTTCCCAAACTATAATATATGAGAACTGGAGAGGTCTATGGATTGCCTCTTATTTTAATGCTGATTCTGCAAACTAAACACATAGTAAGCATGTGAGTAATTTTATTGAGTTTAATGAGACTACTCATGCATTTTAAGATAATCATGTGTCTTGTTGTACTGAAGTGTTCCTGGAGTGTGTGGAAGATAACTTCCTGACACAACTGGTAAGTGAGCCTACCAGGGAAGGAGCCTTGCTAGCCCTGCTGCTCACAAACAGAGAAGATCTGGTGGGTGATGTGGTGGTTGGAGGCCGTCTTGGGCTTAGCGACCATGAAATGATAGAGTTCTCAATTCTTGGTGAAGTAAGGAAGGGAGTCAGCAAAACCACTACCATGGACTTCCAGAATTCAGACTTCAACCAGTTCAGGACACTTGTTAAGAGAG
>VYXH01010483.1:735-26720 GCA_013397275.1 Burhinus bistriatus
ACCAGTTCCCTCAGGACCCGTGGATGAATCTCATCAGGTCCCATGGACTTGAGCACCTTCAGGTTCCTGAGATGGTCTTGAACCTGGTCTTCTCCTACAGTGGGCCGTTCCTCATTCTCCCAGTCCCTGCCTTTGCCTTCTGTGACTTGGGCAGTATGGCCAGAGCACTTGCTGGTCAAGACTGAGGCAAAAAAAGTCGTTGAGTACCTCAGCCTTCTCCATGTCCTGGGTGAGCAGGTGTCCCATTTCCTTTTGGAGAGGGTCCACATTTTCCCTAGTCTTCCTTTTGTCACTGACATACCTGTAGAAGCCTTTTTTGTTGCCCTTGACATCCGTGGTCAGATTTAACATTATCTGGGATTCAGCTTTCCTAACTTGATGCCTGGTTGCTCTGACAGTTTCTTTGTATTAACCCCAGGCTACCTGTCCTTGCTCCTACCCTCTGTAGGCTTCCTTTTCCTCTTTGAGAGTGTCCTTGTTCATCCATGCAGGCCTGCTGGCGTTCTTGCCTGACTTCCTCTTTGTTGGGATGCAACGCTCCTGAGCTTGGAGGAGGCGATCCTTGAATATTAATCAGCTTTCTTGGGCCCCTCTTGGCTCTGGGGTTTTATCCCATGGTACTCTATCATGCCGATCCTTGAACAGGCCAAAGTCTGCTCTCCTAAAGACCAGGGTAGTGAGCTTACGGTGCATCCTCCTCGCTGCCATAAGGATCTTGAGCTCCACCATCTCATGGTCACTACAGCCAAGGCTGCGTTTCAGCATTTATTTGCTAGTACAGGCCTAGAAGAGTCAGTGTTTCTGCCTCCCCTCAGCCTCCCAGCAAATACAGGAATCAGAATTTGCTCATCTGTTGCAGACTACTTTGCTTGTCAAAGAAGGCCTGTCTGGTCTGTTTCTCTACCACATCTTCCATGGATGAGTGGTTTTCAATCACTGTTAGGCAGAAATCATATCTCTGAACACAGCTTGCTATGTGCAGCCACCTGACAACAAGTTTCAGCAACATTAAAGCATTACTAGCCTGGGATCCACAGAAAATGTCTGTCTCCTGCTGCTGAGATTAAGTAATTGGCCCATCAGGGGATGCCTGCCATCAGGGAGATTCAGCTGATACAGCTTGATGGCTTCCATTCTCCTCTCTGCCTCCTTATTTACTCCTAGATCTTTATCTCAATTCTCCCTCTTTCTCATCTGTTTCCCATCCCAGCATCTCACCCTGAAGCTGTTTCTGCTTCAGAGTTGTTTCAGTCAAGTGGTCACAGGAAGAAATGGAACAGCTAGATTTCTTCCATCTCTGCACCAGGAGGGAAAGAGGCTGAAGGACTGCATCTGGACATCTCAGAACTCCAAAATGTGTGTTTTGAACCTAGCAGAATGCTTCAAAAGAGAATAGAAAAGCTGGGGTTTTTTTGTCCAAATCAGTTTTCTCATCTTCAAAGTGGAAAAAAGACATAATTTTATATTAATTATGAACTCTTATTTTTTAAAAGAACAATACCTCAGCTGGTGTTAGCACTTGGAAGCTCCCCAAAGCTTACTGGATTACTTATTTGCAAAACTTAAACTAATTTGTGTCTGCAAGGAGAAATATGATTAAAGCAGAAAGCCGCATTAAGTCTTCTTAACAGCTGTCTGCAGAACAAATATATGAGGTGCAGGAGATGAGTTATTTAAAAGTGCCTACAAACCATAAATATAATTCTTCATGAATCATGTTTAGAATTCTTCAGATTTCATTACTTGCAAGTATTAATCTTAGGCACCCATCTTATTTTTGTATATAAGGCATTGTGGCAAAAAACAGAACTCATATATACAAACATAAAAATTTTAACACTAAGGATTCTTTCCCACTCCAAACTTGGTAACAGATACAACGAGAATCTTACTGTGCTTTCATTTCTATAACACAAAAATATTCCAGGCACTAATTTCATACTCACACAGGCTCCATTTTCACTCTGCGGTAGCAGGTCTGTAGGTACATGGAGAAGCAAAATCCCTGGACGCCTCTCAGAAATTCAGGAGGAGGTGCAGATCTTAAGAGAAATTCTGAGAGACAGCAGTGGGTGACCCAGTAAATGTATGCGCTGCTGGCACATGGCTTTTCTTATATTTGAGCTACATCCAGCCATATGTAAGGTCATCACAGGTCTGGGAACAGTAGTGTGTCTGCCCTGTAGCCAACCTCTGAACAAGTTAAAAAAGTGCACATCATGTTACAGTGACTTTCATGACTATCTTGATCTTATAGGCAGCACTAACAGGTCTTGAATCACCAGAAGGTACATTTAACAGCTTGCAAGAAAGAATAGTTGCACTCCAGATGAATACTGTGGTCATCAAAGTGGGGACACAGACAACTTGGATAGCTAGCTGATGGGACGATACAGATATCCCTACTCAATGAATGTTAACACTGTTTGCTGGGAACACAGCATCATTTTTGCCCTGGAGACAGAGGCTGCAATTCCAAAACATTTGGCTATCATGTGTAAGATTGGTGTCCGCAGCCTTTGTACATAAATCAGCCATAGTCATCAGCGAGGTTTTGAAGTATGATACGATAACCAGAGCGAATTGTGCATCTGTCTTAATGAGGATGGCTAAGAATATGCATCCCGCAATGGACCTGAGAAAAATACATCCAGTGGGACTGCTTCTAAAAGGTCTTTGTTGCAGATGTCACAAGTTTCATGGGCCACATCTTATGTCCAAAACTGCTCCATGCCCATGGGCCATACTGGGACAGTCAGTATTGCAGGGTAGGCATGAAAGAAGCAGGCTAGCCTACTCACCCTCGTTGGGCTGGCCTACAAGAGTGGCTGAACACAGGCAGCGCAGTCATCAGGGGTTTCTTTATTTTTTCTTTTTTAGTAGACTTATTGCCAACTTGATTTTAAATTTATAGGAGAGTTGCTATTGATTTCAATGGAATAGAGTCAATTTCTGACACGCAAATGTAAGTCAGAGAACTATATTGTCAGGAACATATAGAGAGAAATCAATAAGGCAGTGGTGTGGAATGGACAAAAACATTGGACTGAATTTTGACCAAATTAAAACCATGCAAGTGCACAGGCAGTGAAAGGTGTCTTAGTGGATTTCTGTTTAGTTGTCTCCAAGAGCATATGAGAAAGAAAAATAGTGGCGCATGTCTCCACCAATTTCCATTGAGCCAGGCAAATCGTGCATTCAGCAGTATTATACTCAACAGAAGAAGAAACAGGAGGGACATGGTGACTAAAAGAGTCTCCCTTGAGGGTGCATAAAAGATTCTAGTCAGGGCAGATTATTATCACATACCTTGGCTACTAAAAAAAAATAAAATAAAAAAAAAAATCTCTTCTCTCTGTTGTTGAGTAAATTACTCCTCATGAAAATTCAGCATAAATTCAAGCATTTAATTTCAAAAATCTTCAGAACAGGGTTCCACTGTCATCATGATTGTATGACGACACTAAACTGAAAATACAAGCAGTACTCTGCTAAAAAACCCGCAACATTATAGTGTTTATATATTCAGGATAATAAGGATCACCATAACTGAAAGGAGGCTAAGACATTCAGCAGAAGTGATAGGAGGTGAACTCAAAGAGAAAACTTTCAGTGATTAACTAAATGCAGACCACGTTCCTTTACAACACACTGCTGCCTCCTAAACCTATCCCATAATGATCTCTTTCCTATACTTCCTTGTTACCATTTCATTTTGTTAACAAGCCCTCACAATCTTTCAGATTATGAAAACATTAAAATCTGTATTTCTCTGGCTACTTCCTGTTTGGATATTGCAAAATTCACAGAGTGTAATCTTGCTCACATGAAACTGATATTCTCATGATATATATGCTATTTGAAAGCTTGAAATATACTCAGATGAATTCTTCCTAGAGGCCAGATGTCACTTTAAAAAAACCTTTTTTTCTGATAAAAATATCTGTATGTCACGGGCTTTCGGCAATTTTCTTTTTCTGAATCTTTTTATCATTAGAGGCATTTGCATGAAAACAGGAGCTTTGTTTCTGGAAGTTTATGTGTTCATTCCTCATTTTAAGCCATCATCTTCTAGGTATAACAGCATAATCCTGTCTGCTGAAATGAGGAGTTATATCACAAATGTTATCTTTTTTATTTTATGAAAGTATAAACATCAAGCATAGAAAAACTCTTAAAAGTTATGGGGGTGGGGGGTCAAGGAAGGGAGCGCTACAGGGGTGGCTTCTGTGAGAAGGTGCCAGCAGCTTCCCCCATGCCAGACAGAGCCAATGCCAGCCAGGTCCAAGACAGACCTGCCACTGGCCAAGGCCAAGCCGATCAGCAATGGTGGTAGCGCATCTGTGATAACATATTTAAAAAGCAGGGGAAAAAATGTTGCATTGCAGCTGTAAGGGAGGATTGAGAAACTGTGAGAGAAACAACTATGCAAACACCAAAATCGGTGAAGAAGGAGAGGGAGGAGGTGCTCCAGGCACCAGAGTAGAGATTTCCCTGCAGCCTGTGGTAAAGACCGTAGTGATAAAGTTCGTCCCCCTGCAGCCGATGGAGGACCACAGTGGAGCAGATATCCACACCGCAGCCCATGGATGACCCCACACCAGAGCAGGTGGACATGCGCTGAAGGCAGCTGCACCCCATGGAGACCCCATGCCAGAGCAGACTCCTGGCAGGAGCTGCAGCGCATGGAGAGGAGCCCACGCAGGAGCAGGTTTTCTGGTAGGACCTGTGGCCCATGGGGAACCCACGCTGGAGCAGTCCATTCCTGAAGGACTGTACCCTATGGAAAGTATCCATGCTGGAGTAGTTCGTGAAGAACTGTAGCCTGTGGGAAGGACCCATATTGGAGAAGTTCATGAAGGACTGTATCCCGTGGGAGGGCCTATACGCTGGAGCAGGGGAACAGCATGAAGAGGAAGGAGAGGCAGAGACAAAGTCTCATGAACTTACTGCAACCTGCATTCCCCATCCCCCATCCTCTGTGCCATTCAAAGGGAAGAGGTAGAAGAGTCAAGAGTGAAGTTGAACCAGGGAAGAAGAGACTGGTGGGGGGAAGGTTTTTTAGTTTTGTTCTTGTTTCTCACTGTACTAATCCGTTACATGTAATTGACAATAAATTGATTTCCTTGAGTTTGTTTTGCCTGTGAGATTAATTGCTGAGTGATGTCCCTGTCTTTATTTCAATCCACAAGCTTTTTGTTATATTTTCTCCCCCTGTCCTGTTGATGGAGGAGAGTAATAGACTGGCTTGGTAGGTACCTGGTAGCCAGCCAAGGCCAACTCACCACAGCCATTTTGATGTCAATAAAAACTGTAAGCTCAAAAAATACAAACCGCACTATTAAGAAACCATTAATAGTTTTTCATTCTTTAAAAAAAAAACATATGAAACCTCAACAATACAGTGTGTATGGTGAGTACAGGCTTATAGGCTGTAGTATCTACTTGTTTGAGATAAAATTATAACTCCGTTCATAGGCCTAATCTTTTTTATCATTCATAATTTATTTGTGGACAATAACTGTCTCTTACAACAAAAAAGTAGACAAAAACCTCTACATTTTGCCATCTTTTCAAACCTGATTTATAAGGTGTCCTTGAATCTAGCTGTGAATTTTGTATTTCGGACTATTTTCTTGCTTTTATACTCACAGTATCATAACATACCTTAGTTTATGCTTAGTTTAGTAGCTTGAATTTCATAGAAAGTTAGATATTCCATGGTTCAAAATGTTTCCAGAACAAAGTTGTAAAGGTTAGCATCATCCTTCTATACTCATAAGAATTTAGTCATTACGTATTATAAATAATTTTTAAATTTGCCCAAATTAAAGAAAGGTGGCTGACAGCAGAGGCACGTGAGGGAAAAGGAAGAGGCTCTTGGGAAATTGCCCCCCTTTCTTTGTAGGTAGTTTTGCAAAAGTTTTGACCATCACACTGTTACAGGCAGATGGCAGAATGTTCAACAGCCGCTTAAACAAATCATAAAATCATAGAATCATAGAATGGTTTAGTTTGGAAGGTTTCTTAAAGATCCTCTAGTTCCAACCTCTCTGCCATGGGCAGGGACACCTTCCACTAGACTAGGTTGCTCAAAGCCCCATCCAGCCTGGCCTTGAACACCTGCAGGTATAGGGTATCCACAGCTTCTCTGGGCAACCTGTTACAGTGCCTCACCACCCTCATAGTGAAAAATTTCTTCCTAATATCCAGTCTAAATCTACCCCCTTCCAGTTTAAAACCATTAGCCCTCATCCTATCACTACATGCCTTTGTAAAAAGTCCCTCTCCAGCTTTCTTGTAGGCCACCTTCTGGAACTGGAAGGCTGCTATAAGGCCTCCCTGGAGCCTTCTCTTCTCCAGGCTAAACAACTCCAAGTCTCTCAGCCTGTCTTCATAGCAGAGGTGCTCCAGCCTTCTGATCATCTTCGTGGCCCTCCTCTGGACCTGCTCGAACAGATCCATGTCCTTCTTTTGCTGGGGACCCCAGAGCTGGGCACAGTACTCCGGGTGGGGTCTCACCAGAGCAGAGTAGAGGGGCAGAATCACCTCCCTCAACCTGCTGGCTAGGCTGTAATGCTGTAATGCCATCACAGAAGGCCACTAGATTTGTCAGGCATGATTTGCCCAAAGTGAAGCCATGTTGCCTGCCACCAGTCACCTCCCCTTTATTTTCCATGTGCCTTAGCATGGTTTCCAGAAGGATCTGCTCCATGGNTTTCCCTAGTCTTCCTTTTGTCCCCTATATACCTATAGAAGTTTTTCTTGTTGCCCTTGAAGTGCCTGGCTAGATTTAACTCTATCTGGGATTCAGCTTTCCTAACCTAATTCCGGGCTGCTTGGGCAATGTCTCTCTATTCCCCCCAGGCTACCTGTCCTTGCTCCTACCCTCTGTAGACTTTCTTTTTCTGCTTGAGGTTGTTCAGGAGCTCCTTGTTCATCCATGCAGGCCTGCTGGCATTTTTCCCTGTCTTCTTCTTTGTCAGGATGCATCACTCCTGAGCATCACTCCAAGGAGGTGATCCTTGAATATTAATCAGCTTTCTCGGGCCCCTCTTGCCTCCAAGGTTTTATCCCATGTTACTCTATCACGCAGATCCTTGAAGAGGCCAAAGTCTGCTCTCCTAAAGTCCAGGGTAGCGACCTTACTGTGCGCCTTATCACTAATTTTAAATGCATGATCAAGCATTGGCTACATTTAGACAACTCAGGACCTTTGGATTTTTCTTATGAAGTTAGTTGAAGTGGGGCTTAAATATTCTTTAAATGCTTAGGGAATGGGGATCTGCCAGTGTCAATCCTATTTTTGAGAAGTGTTTACAGATCATCAACTGCCTGAACCTATACCAATGCTCAAAACAGGGACCTTTTACTACTGACTACCTTGACTACTTTGAAACATGACTAACTTTTTTTTTTAACTGATAGCTAGAAGTAGGAAGCTGCCATCAATATTACCCATGTTGATGTTTTATTAAAGAAAGGCTGTGGAAAACTAAATAAATAGAATATTGCCACACAGTCCATAGATTGTCTGACCCCATCTGTTTATCAAGTGCCTCCTTCTTCCTTCCTTTCCTACGTAGACACGTCACCCATTTTGTAACCCCTACTCTCTTTTCAGCCTGTCTATTAATTCAGGAAATATTTTATGTAAGGAGACCTTGATCTTAGATATCTGCTTTTATGATTGTGTGGAATTTGTGTTAACATTTCTCTGAGGTATTAAAATCTGCAGGCTATGGCTATAGCTACTGATCTTCTTATCACCTCCTATGACACTCATAGCACTTCAGTAACTTAACTAAACTTGCAAAGTCTCTGAAGGCAAATAAACATTTTCTCATTCTTAGGATTTATTTGTTTACACTATTTTGAATTGCTAGAGATCATAAAAGATAACCATTCATCCTCCATACCATCATGACCTTTCTGAATGAGAACTGCCATAAACGAAAACACTGCAGCATTTCAAATCTTTATGACAGTGTCTGGCTGACTGTTCTTTCAACAGCTTGCTGGTTTCTTAATGATCCCTCTTCCTGTTTTATTTCTTCAAACCGATTTATTTTCACATCGGTATTATCTGCCAAGGACATATACTTTTTCTCGGTACAATGTGCCTCCTTTCAAAAACTGAATAAAATGAAATGGTAAGATTTACTAAAATTACTTCTTACAATAAATATATTGATATCTATATAAGCACTTCCCGGGGTAACAGGCAGGGAAAGACCCAATGTTATTGCCAAATATTATTGCCCAAGGAATTCAGATGTTCAAGCACTTAAGAACAACACATGTAATATTTCCTTTACAGCAGAGAAATTCAAGGTGGACTATCATCCGTATTGTCATCTAATAGTTGTAGTCAATGGTGGGCTGCATCAGGCCTACTAAACTAAATATACAGTTTTCAAATGGAATGTATCTCTGACTTGGAAATTCAGGACAATACCTAGCAAAACCTGGGATATGTTAAGGAAATTATTAGCATGCTAAGAAACAATCTAGTAATGTTATCATAACTGTCTTTAAGGATATAAGTAAGGCCAGGTTTACATGACAAAATAACCTCTTTTATTAGACCCGCTGACACAGTTAGAGAAAACAGACACACAAGCTCTTCTTCCAATCCTGAAAATTTACATGCTTGAAAGCATGTCTGTTTTTTCCAGCTACCTCAGCTGGCATATTAAAATTTATTACCTTTCCCAAGACAAGATGAAGCATAGGTCAAAGATTGATAACATATCAAAAGACAGCATTATATAGTTATGGAACTCTTGCCTGCATAGATTATTTTTCTCTGTATACCCATATTTTTCAACCAGCTTCCTGAACTCTACTCCTGCAATCACTTATGCCTCTGTTCAACATTCAACACAGAAGTAATGTCAACAATGGCAAAAGCAGGAAAAGTAAATGTTTTTGCATTGGAAATGCTACAATTGTCTTAATGAAAGAATCTTCTTTCTAATTCTTTTCCTCTGATATCTGTGGGAAGACAAAGTTCCTTTCTATGACTGCATTATTATTTTGTAATACATACCAAAATGAGGCCCTGATTTCCTTTGGAGTTTCTAAGATGACTGTAACGTGAACCCTAAAAATATCAGTATACATAGAGAGAAAATATTTTCAAATTAAAAAAAAACAAACAAACAACAACAAACATTAATATAATGATCCCTCAACCAGGGAAGACATACAATTTTACTGTGTGACAGAAATAGGTATGCAAATTATACATACATAACTGGATCCCATTTTCTTTGAAAGCCTGACCTCTAATTTTCAAAAACAGTCCATTTAATTAAGGGATGATACTGTTATACTCCTCATTAGATCCACACTCCTAAAATAATGACTGTTCAGAACATCATCTGTTAGACTGAGCTTCCCATTTGACTTCCTGTTTTTCAGAAGTATTTGGTCTATTAGCTGTTCACAAAAATACCTGATCCATTTTGGCACACTGTCCTAAGGAAAGGTGGGCTCCTCTTTATGGGCATATAGGAAATTTCAGCAGCTGACTTCCACCTTTTTTTTTTCTTTTGCATGATGAAATCCTCCAATAAATAGTACTAGTAACAGTAAGAAGAGGATGTTTTAAAATATGAAAGGAAGTCTTTATTTTAGAATAAAGTGGCAGGTGCAAGTTTAACTTTAACATACTGTCAGTTACAAAAATCTACATACAAGCTTTTTAAGGTTGCACTAATCATTAAAACTTTGCCTTCATTGTGTTTTATTCCAATATGAGGCAAAAATTGCAAAAAAAAGAAATTTCTTATACATAATCTCAACAATTTGATTTGAAAACATGAGAGTTTAATTTCTGACATTTCTAGTAAAAATAAATATCCCAAAATGAAAATGTTTTTTCTTTACTTTCTTTCTAGTCAGTTCAACATAAAACATTGTTTAAACATGCTGGTATATTTTCTTATGAGAACTTTAGTACAGGAGCATAATTTCTCTATGGTCTTCTAAAAGACAGGTTCAAAAGGTATCAAGAGCTTCATGAATCTCCTGACTTCCCTACTTGTGAAGGGGAAGTCTGCATTCATTATGGAGGGATACTCTTTCTCCAGGGCTTACAGGGTCTTGAAAAGAACTCATGACCAAACTACACTCTGATTGAGATAAATACTGACAAAGAAATGCAGTTTAATGTTTTGATTAAGTGATTTGAAATAAAACATTTGCATTAATACACAAGTCATATCTTTCAGGCTGACATCAAATTGACTGAAAAGAAATATTTTCTAGCAACTCTTGCAGTGGAAAGTTGCAATTTGCTTACCATTTGTGTATGTGCATATGCAGAACCTTCATTTTCCACCAAAATACATTCCTGACCACCTGAAATACTGAGACTATGAATTAGATAGTGTAACATTACAATGTAGGCAACAGCAACATGAATATGCGAAAAATCACCTGTCATGGTGCAGAATCCTCCCATGTGTAACACAGCCAACAGATTTTCCCTTCCCACTACTGAATTGTCACCTAAGAAAGAAATTGAGGTACCAAGAGTCAAAGCCAGAAAAGTGAGTTTATATGTACAACAGCATGTGCACATCACATTTATTTGGTCTCAGTGAGTCTTATGTAAGATAACGAAAAAAAAGAGATCCTACCACTGTAAAGCATTAATAATGAAAACATTTCATTTCAACCGAGTTACTCACTATGTGACAAGCAGTAGATGCCCAAAATAGTACTTCAGAGACGTCTTTTTTTTTTTTTTTTGTATTCTGTGACATGAGCAAGATAATACAAATCATCATTACCTATTTAGTACATAAGAAAGCAAGAAAAGCCACCTGGAAATTTAATAAGCCAAAAAATATATCGTTGCGGGGGTGGGGGGAACCAACACCAAAACTCTTAATTTTTGCATTGGTTTTCATATTAATTACTTTCTTAATTTTCAGTGCAGATTCAGCTGTACTACAAGTTTACCGTTCCATCCTCATAATCTCCAATTGTAGACAACCTTGAAAACTCTTGAAAAGTATGCCTTTGCAGTAATTTCTGGCTGAGGTTCTGGGACTCAATTTTAGAGGCTGATCTCAAATTCCCACACCTGCACTAGCTCAGATATAAGTGAAATGAAAACATGAAGATAAATAATCCACTTTATTTTAGAGATTAGAAGGTTTTTTGCTATTTTTAAATTTTCCATGGAGAAGTTATTACTTTATGATCTAAACTACCAAGGCAAATCTCTACTCTTCTGCATACCCGTATAACCCCAATGGTGTCAGTGACTGTAAACCCACAGAAGTCTGTTCTTCTTTAATTTATTAGAAAATCTGTAGAGTGGCTGATCTGTAGGACTAAGACAGGTAGACCTTGAGTTCCTATTTCTAGGAAGAAATAGTAGGCAGAGACTACACCATAGAAATATTCTGAAGAGGACAAGAGCCAGTGTTAGAGTTTTCCTTAAGCAAGGGAAACATAGTGAGACACACATACGAAGAATTCAACATTTAATGAGTAGGTGAAGAGCTTATTCAAATAATCAAAAAACAATAGCATGTATCCAGCCATCAAAAGTATTTGTGAAGTGTGAAGTACAGTCTAAAGAATGCTATCCCATTCCCTTGAAAATGTGTTATATTATCATGAGTCTAATAAAAATTTATAGTTCACATTGGATTATTCTAGGGTTTATATTTTTATTCTTTGATTTCCAGTAAAGACTCACATTAACAGAAATAACAATTCACCACTTACAGTGGAAAGCTGAGCTGTAAGACCACAGGGGTCTTCTACTATTCTGTATGCACCCACCTAAATATTTTGAAATTTCAGTTAATATTGCACATCATTGCAGGTGTTGTACACCTTGGCAGCCTCCTTAGTAACAATTCACCCTTATTCTGTACTCACAATAATATCTCAGTGGCATCTTTTCATTTTCCTGTAAAATTTTTAATTATGGAATACTGCCAGAAAAATTAGATTTTCCTTCTTCAGAACATAGACATTTATAGCCCCAATCTGATAACATCCACCATTTTGTCTCAGTTTAAGTTCTAGTCACTGGTTCTGCAATTTCATCACATGAAAAAAGCAATTAAGATACATTCAAAGTAAAACCATATACATTAAAACATGGCCTATAGGGAGGCATTACAGAATTTCTCAGGAACAATTTCTCACATTCCTTTGGGAGTTGAATACGAACTGAATAGTGGTGTTTAGCCAAATTCGCAAAATCAAAGAGATATGTGCACTATAGCTCAGAGTTTCCTCCAGTCTGTTTTTCTCTTTGATTCTAAAGACCAGTGCCCACATGCCCCTTGATAACAGACTGCACTGCTTTCCAGCATGATTCACCAACTGCATATGTAATTCAGCCTTGCTAATATCTCACTCTTACCTCCCCATTTTTCAGCTGATTTTTGTAGAACCCATCTCAGAATATCACTAAATAGAACCTTTTTTCCTTTCAAGGACAGAAGAAGATAAAGATATTTTTGCATGTTTTCTGCACACAAAGGAGAATTTGTGCTCTGCCTCCACCTCTAAATGAATTGATATGAATTGCTGGAAGTCCTGAAAAGTTACCAGGTCTACATTTTTTAAAGTTGTCTTAATACCGATGTCCAGGTAGCTTACTTGAGGCACCAAAAGATCCTGCTGTGTTCATAGCATACACAGCTCAAGAAAGCCTGTGAGGTCTACAAAATATCTTGTTCTAAAACATACAAGGGAAGGCAGAGGCAATCCATCATGCCCCGTAGCTTTGAAGATTTGATAATATCTGACACTGAGATTATGAGACTACGAGGGGATATTATCAAACATTTGGAAGAGTGTGCTTTACCACAGCCCTATCAGCATCTCCACCCAGCGCTCATTTGCACTACTTAACTGCATCTCATGACATCTCTGATCGTAAGTCATGAGTGAGTCAAATAAAAGCTCTGGAGACATCGAACATGCTGAGATTAGAGAGACTAGAAGCAGCTGTGATGTACCAAATATCGAGTAATACTGCATATTTGACTGATTGCGAAACTTTGTTCATTTACAGCCAAGTTTCTGTTTCATTTCCTTCTCCTCAAGATTTATGTCATTATTTGCATGTTGATGTGCTTTGAGTCAGAGCAGAGACTCACTAAGTAGACATGGAATTACAGTCCCTTTAAAATGAGACTGTGAAGTGCACTGTACACCTGCTTGTATAATCTGTAAAGATAATGCTACAGACTACTCAGAATAAGATTGATTGTGTTTACATATTAAATATTCTTTGAACATGACAATGTGATAATGCGAAGGGCAGTTCAAGCTCTTTCTAATCTCATTCTCCCCTTCTCAGTAAGAACCATGAAACTCAGACTTGGCCCTTCAATAGGTTATGTATGCTTTATCTGAATATTCAAAACACTCTGCCAAAGCCAAATCTAAGAGGCCAGGTGGCACTTCATGAAGAGAAATCACATAAAATGTAGCTGAATAAAAAAGGTCTTGACAAGGATATGTGTCTTGTGGGAGAGTAGTAGATACATGGCAAGGACAAGAAAACGGAATGTTAGGAAAGCTTTTTGTTGTTTTCCTCTGTAGAATAAATTCTGAAGGCGTATCAAGAGCATTTGATTTCTGCTTTTCAAGGTAGAAGCATGGTGGGGGGGAAATGGTGGATTATCTCTTGGCTAACTGTAAAAATGGCTTCCAAAACAAATGGATTGCCTCAAATGCCAATCTGATAAATGCACTGAAATTACTTTTTAGTTTAAACTTTTCAATGCTAATTTATTCCCCTTTCTTCTCTCACAGATCAATTGCATGTCTCGTTTTTCTCTGCTATTTAATTAGATTTGGGCTTCTCAGCCTGCACAAAGAAAAAGCAAGATAGCTAAACTGGTCTAGCAGAACAGAAGAGGCATTCAGTACAGCTGTGTCAGGGTCTGGAGTTTCATTCCTTGTCAGATTTTCTTTCTGTGTACTTGTACAAATTGTGAGGTTGCCCTCTAAATGCTAAATTAGCTCTAGGAGAAGACAAAGCTGACTGTAGCCATAGCAGAACAAGAATTCCCAAGTTTTTTGAAATGGAAGTTTCTATTTGTAGAGGAAAGAATATTTCTTTGGGATTCTTACAATATTGAAAATAACAACAAAATGTAGTATAACCTTTAGGAGGTAGGAAAATCTTTTTAAAGGGACAACACTTCAAAACACCATAAGAATACAATGATGGATAAATCTTTCCAGACAGTAAAAGATATTCTACACAAAGATGAATCTGCAGGAATACTTAATCTGTAGTCACTTTTGACCAAAAATTTTAACAAGACAATTTCTTTGGCACTCTGATGGCAAAGACGACTGATTCAGAAGATAGAAATAGGATGAGAATTGCCAGGGCTTTTACAAAGAAACTTGGGTTCTTATTCAGAAAGAGTAAAGATTTCTGAGCTTCTGGGAAATAAAAAGTCACCCAGAAAGCACAGTCTTAGGAGTCATTTCCTGTTCACTTTGAAACGACCCACCCATACAACGCAGCCAATAGCAGTTCAGATTAATCGACAGATAAGCACTTCTTTTCCATCCCATCAGGAAAACAATTCTACCACTGAGTATCAGGTCCGTAACATTCTCAGACACTGTTTTTGGTTTCTGTCAATAAGATCTTAAACAAGACAAACTTGTTCCATACACCTAGGAAATTGCCGCCTTTAAGTTTTCTGATGAATGCTTTTATCAAGTTACGTGTAAACAAAGGTTCAGTTTCAGCCTCAGAAGAGAAAAGTTCTTCTCATTTAGGTGCCTGGAGCTGTCAAGAAGGTAGATTAGGTGCAGCACACAAAATGAATTTTTGAAGGCATCACCAGCTAAGGACAAATGTTAGTCATTAGAAAAGCCTACAGCCCGGTTCAAAGAATCATGTTAAACCTTCTCTGCTGACAGCCTCATCGGCTGATGGCAAAGAAAAGTTGCTCACAAAAGAAGAAATCATAGCTTAACCATGAAGCAATACCAGTAAGTCAAAAATTCTCTGATGGCCTTACGTGAGGCCACATCCTTAATACAAGTTTCCAAGTATGATCTTAGTGGCAAGAATTTTGTGGACTGCAAGAAAGTGAACCCAGGAGTTGTTAGGTTTAATTTTCTTTACCTGCGTGAACAAGGTGCTCTTATCTTGCCTTAGCACTGTTGGAGCAGATTGATAGAGATCAGTCCCTCTAGGCATATAAATCTCAGTTTGCTTCTAGAGATGTTTCTAGTAAGTTTTCCACTTAGTGTGCTGGAATAGATGCAGTGAAGACCACTCCTATATATGTTGACATACTTAGCCATGTAATTAATTCACTGTTATTTGACAAAGGCCCTGTTGGGATAGCTGCTTCAGGCTGTGTAACTTTCAAAACAACGGCTTTTGTACATTTTCTGCAACTGTATGTACCTTTTACTGCTTGTGATTCATACATACATCAAATACGATGCCTAAAAGGCTTTTCTGTTGACATTGCCAACTTGATTAATCAAGTCTTGTTGGTTTTTCAGTCCTTCAAGTTCTGCCTTGGAAAAAAAAAAAATCAAGTTTAATCTTTCAATTATGGATGCTTGCTCTCTAAATGTCACAGCAACAACTTCTTCACACTCTCAGCAAGACAGCACTTTAGAACACACTGCAAACTTTGATTTGAAACCAGAAAAAATTCATGAACTTTATATATATCTTATATTTTTTCTCCACTTTTCAGATTTTTTTCACCATTTAGAACTTTTTACCATGACCCAGAAATTCCTTCTGGATCCTCTGAAGTGGAGTTCATATAGTATTGCCACTGCTAGCACCAAGCCACAGGCTTTAAACTGGGTTTTCTGTTCCTTAGGACTGAGGTTTGTCAAGCTTGCTTTATCTGAAATTGTTTTGACCTGTCTGCCACTTTGTTCTAGTTTGTTCAGATGTAGCAGATTTTTTTCTAATGAAAAGGTGGCTAAGCCTAATTTATTTTACTTTTGTTAATCTCTGTATGATATAACCATAATTTTATAAAGACGGTAATAACAAGTAGTTATTCTGTGCAGAATGAAATATTTATGACATTGAGATAATGATGGAGCGTAGAGGAATATGGGCCTGGTATGGCAGCAGGAGCCTTGAACTGGGGACTGAAGATGCACTGTAAAGGGGTTACGGGCACAGGGTGACAAGAAAATAGGCACAGGCTGGCACTGGAAATCTAGAAACTGGAAGGCTATAAGCATCTTGGCAATGGTCAGTTAAAGAAATGCAGACATGAAGCTGAGCAAAAACAGTTTTAGAGTTAACAAAGAGAAGAAAAAAATAGTTATCTAACATACATTAAAAACACCATATAGAGAAAATTCAGATATAATGTGAACTTGCAGACCAGAGACAAAAGAGCAAGGTGTAGTGTTTGTTAGCAAGTAAATAAACGATCTCAAATGGAGTAAGGAAGAAGAAACTATCATTATCATCATACTTCTCCCAAAAAAGGATTTGGGATGCTGACAACTGACTGTATACCCCCTGCCACATACCAGAATTAAATCATTCATCTTAGGATGCAGAAGAACATTGGAAGTCTGACCACACCACCAGCATAAAAAAAAACCCAAACAAAACTGGTGACACCGTACCTGAAGTTCTAGGTCCAGTTCTAGGCTCCTCGGTACAAGAGGCGCATGGACTGAGAGACAGGACTGAGTCTGGCAAAGGAGCATGAAGAAGATGGAGGGGCTGGAGCATCTCTCCTGTCAGGAAAGGCTGAGAGAGTTGGGACTGTTCAGCCTGGAGAAGGTCAGGAGGCTTTCATCAATGTGTACAAATACCTCGTAAAGTAAGAAGTAAAGAGTAAAGAAGACAGAGCCAGAACCTTCTCAGTGGTGCCCATTAACAGGATATGAGACAACAGGCACAAACTGAAATACATTAAATTGCACTTAAACATAAGAAAAAGCTTCTTCACAATGAGGGAGGGGAAACACTGGCTCAGAGAGGCTGTGGAGTCTCCATCCTTGGAGATATACAGAATGCAACTGGACATGGCCCTGAGCAACCTGCTGTAGTTCACCCTGCTTTGGACTAGATGATCTTCAGCGGTGTTTTACTACCTCAGCCATCCCATTATTCTGTAATTCTGTGTGAATCTGTGATGCTATGAAAAGGGGTAGTGTGGGTAAAAATTTTAACTCTTTTTCTTCTTGTCACCTAGCTCTGATGGTGTCACTTTGGCATAAGCATTAAAGGGCGAAGTAAACTTTCCCCAGGTAAAACAAAAGTGTAATTAGTAACAGAATCCATCACGTGATGCCTGAGATATGCAGGTAGAACCGTTATCCGACTAATTGTATTATACATCTGAATTCCTAACCACACCAAAATAGCATTTTTAAACCACCGTATACAAACATAAAGAGCAAATAAACCACACAACACATTCAGCAGGTTAAGCAGCGTTGCGTCAATTAACTTCAAACAAGGCTCTCTAAAGGCATGATATAACATTTCATTTAAGAACGACGTGGTATGAGCTGTCTGTTTTAGTCTCTGAGCAATCTGGAGTTCAAGCTACTCAGGCAATCTATCACAGCCCTGGTCAGTCCCTGCTCATGCACCGCGTTGGGCGCCAAAAAATCTGTCGTGGTTTGGGCTGGACCAGCCACTGAGATGAATGACAGATGCTCTCCCCCACCTCTCTCTCTCCAAGGAGAAGTGGGAGAGAGAGAAAGAGACTTATGAGTTTAGGGGAAAACTAAACTACTTTAATGAAAATATTAATAACATAATAAAAAGAAAATAATGAAATATATATAAAAATACATACTGAACCATATCAAGCTCCCAGGATGACGATCATGTCACCAGCAGGCACTGGGGAAGTCCCAAACTGGACTCAGTCACAGACAGGAACTGGATTCTGGATCTGGATTCAGGAATGCATGGATCGAGATCAAAGGCAACAAACAAACAGAGTCCTTCTTGGACGCTCACTATTGAAGAAAGAGGCTGACCCTTTGATCCCTCAGCTTTTATACTGAGCATGAGGCAGATGGGATGGAATACCCTGTTGGTCAGTTTTGGGTCACCTGTCCTGTCTGCTCCTCCCTGCAGGTGTGACCTTCTGCTTCTGACCCTCCAATGGGGCAAATAACAAAGTGAGCTGGCCTTAGTTGTTATAGTAATAAGTATAAGCAAGAGCCTCTCTGCATCCCATTCCTTGGCATAAATTACAGCTAATCAGGTCTTATCACTCTCAGAGTGAACATTGTCTCCACAATATGCTGTTAATTTCAGAGAGTTTCAGAGAGTTCAGTTAGTTAGAAGAGGCTTAGCTGCAAAGGAATATTGCTGAACAGAAAATTGGTTCTGTTTTACCTCAAACCAAGACACATATTTGTCTTTTTTTTTTTTAACTTTTTTTAAGAGTTACACCTGGACTAATAGTAATTTATTGATGAAACTGTTATGATTTCAAATACACTAACAATAAATTAGTTTACATATGAGGTGTGTTTCTTTTCTGTCCCTAACAAGATTTTTAGCATAACACCCTATACTCAAAAAGTACTATCACCAGATACTGAACAGCATATGTACTGTATGTGTAGCATAGTCAATGACAAGGCAGTGTATTCACCCAGATAGCTCATTTTGTCAGGTACTGTACATATCACTGCTTCATTTTTATAGAGCGATTACATCTTCTTTTAAAAGGGCTGCGTTTTATTTTGTTGAAGGTCAGCCCAGTCACATAGACTGTTCCAGCTCTAATACAATTTGACTAGCTAGCAAAGAGGTTTTAGGAAGTTCGATACCCTTATTCACAACTAAGAGCAATCATGGTGATTCTCAGGTTACAGCAGTAGCTGGAGCATACTTTATGAGGTTTCTGTTGCATGTGCGGTAGCCACAGCTTTCAGAGTGCTTGGGATTTTTTGTGAGAGGGTTTTTTTCTTTGGTTGTTTTATTGAGGGGTTTCTTGGTTTTGTTTACTGGGCATGAAACCTGTTAGTTTCCACTTTATATTTTACAGGGTTTTGTTCATTGTTGACTTTCTCTAATAGCAGTAATACTCCCCTAGTTTGGAAAACACAAATGTCAATTATTATGAAGCAGCTCTGAGTTGCTCTGATTGTTGCCTTTGGCCAGAAAGGTGGATGACACTGAAAGATCTCATAGGATCCTCAATGACAGCGTAAACACAGAAGACAATGAAAACTTGTTAGTTCCACAGAAAGAATAGAGAGACCTCGCTGAACAAGAAAAATAAAACAAACATTTTCAAAGCCTCAGAAAGAGAAGCAATTTTAATTAAAACTATTGCGTCCTATGGAATAGAATTCAAAGGTGTCCACCCAATTTCTTTTTCAGATTTACACAGAAACCAGATGGATTTTGTAGCACAGCAGGTATCAGAAGTCTGTGATTACAGATGGAAATATAACAGGTCTTAGACATGAAAAGCTCTCTATGACAAATTCTGGTCAATGGATATTTTATTGTGAACTAGCATTAGCCTGAAAGTGATCATCATATATAATTCCTGTGCCATACTGACTAATATAACTCCCTTGGCAGAAAAAATAAGACACAAGGTCAATAAGGATGAAAGAAGAGCTGCAAATACTTATATATCTTGGCAACAAACAGTTTGGAATTGTTCCACTACTAAGCTCAACTGAACTGATAATAATTGGTAATTTCTGATTCAAACAGTAATGTTATCACTTTGTCAGCCTTTGCTTGTGTTGATGATTCCAAATTTAAATACACCTGTAAACAAGGAACATAAAAGTCAGGGAATTATTTGTCAGTCTCAGACCTTTTTCTTTTAATGGTTCATGCATGTATTTTAGATTTCAGCTCACATTTTCTATTCAGCAGCAAAATGGATATGTTTATTTCTCTATACACATATAAATGTACAAAACACATACAAAGGCTTGTAGAAGAAATGTGGTACTGTGTAACTTAGCACTGATTCTAAACCCAGTGCTTCAGTCAGCAACCAAATACCAAAAATCTGTCTGACAAAGGAGGAATTGCAACATTTTCTTGGGGTTAAGTGGGCCAAGACCCATCTGGTTTTAAATACAGCAAAACAATAAAATTTGCTGCTTCTATTGTCATGGAAATAAGAGCAGCTGCAGTGGAAAACACAGGTAAAATATTCGAGACAGAGAGATTAATCTGGGTGTACAGTGTTAGAGTGTCGCTGATGAGCCTTCTGAGGATAAAATCAACATTCATGCAGAAGCAATTTCTGACTCTGTCAGTCAGCTTCACCCTGGATAAAGCTAAGCAATGTTCAGAAGACTTGCTACTTCTTTTGTCAAAAAAAAAAAAAAAAAATTGGGACTCAGAATTTATTCTTGCATTTAGTAAAATATTACATGAGTACAGCTACTAGCAGCAATAGGCGAAGATACCAGCTTTGGTTTCCTTCGCTATTGGCATTTTTGTCACATCTCATCAAAAGGAGCACAATGTCTTTGCTTCCCTGTCCTTCTGTTATAGCTCTCATGCTGGCTCTCCATGATGAGGGTCATACTCTGATCAATCAATATCTGTTACTGCTGCTCCTAACTGCAGAAATAGTATATCACATCACCTGTCTTCCTGGTAATTAAAGTGTATCCTGCTTGTGACATTTATACAACAGATTTAAAGATAATGTAAGAGGAAAAGACTTTTGTTAACCTGCAACTTCTTTTAGCTCTTCAGCATGAGACATCCCTAATTCAACTGTTTTACATAAAATACAGCAAGAGTAATTAAGCTTTAAGGAAACTAAGAGACAAGCGACATGACAACTGGTGGACCACATACTGAACAGGGAGTCTCCCTAGAGGTGGCCAAATGGAAGGAGATCCAGCACAGTATCTCTTTTCCCAGATATCTCTGACTTAAACCCCTGAATTAAGCCAATATGATCACTGAGGATATTGCCTACAGAAGTAAATGTCCGGGGCTGTTCTCTGGCGTCTGTCACTAACACAGAATAGCCCCCATCATGCTAGTAAATGTCTAAGCCCTTCAAAATAAGATGACCTCAGTAAACAGACTATTTCAAATGGCCCCTAGTCTTTTTGAATACTGGAAACTGGTACAGTTAACAGTATAAGCAGTAGAGATTCAAGTGTACAGGAACATTATCTTGTATTTCTTCACTGATACAGTTAATTACAGTAAGAGCTATTGACTACTTTCAGAAGATAGGTACCTAACTGAGCTGATTGGGTGTGACACAATAGCCCAGGGCTTAGAGCAGGAAAGCTGGGTCCTAGACTGCCTGAAGGTTTTTGCTATTTCAGATGGGATAGCCTTTCCTCTTTCTATTGATGGTAGTCCCTAATACCATAACGAATACAAAATCTGAGGCTAGAGGAACTTAGCCTTAGCCTGTACTTTTCACACTGGTGGAAAGTGATGAACTCATATATGCCAAGCTGTCTATTTCATATGCACAGCACAGAAACCCATAGGTTTCGGCCCTTTTAAGAGATGTGCAAGAAATAACAATCATAAGAAAGATTCACAGTTTTGCACCTTAATTTGGAGAATCTCAGATTTGTTTAAAGCCAGTGAAAATCAGTAATTGAAACTGAAAAGCTGGCTGCAAATTTCTATTATGATGTAATGAGACTGCACTGTAATGTTAGATACACTACAGCTTCTAGGCATGCACATTGTGAACCAGACACTTTCAGACGTGTGGGGTGAGTAAATCTGAACTGAATACTTCTACGAGTTCTCCTTGCATGCTTGGTCTCCAAGTGCTTTCTGAACATAAGGACCGTTAAGAGATGAATCACTTTTTCCTCCCTTCCTAATCCTTCCTTATTGACTTATTGAGCTCAACACATCAAAAAATAGCTGGACTAAAAGACAACAACAATAAACAAACAGAAAACCCCACAGATCCATGAACTGTCTACACTTTACACCTGCAGAAGTCCTTCCATAGCTAATATGCCTGATATTTTCCATGTTCTGGCAGTGAACCACTAACCCCTTCTCATTTTACCCCAGATTCTCAAGAAGTTGGTAGATCCTCAAGGTCCTAGATCAGTTACCAACCTATGCTGAAGGCTTTTGCCATTGCATTTCTTCAGTCGACTAAAGTCTGCACTTGGAGCACTCTGAGAACTACTTATATCGTGATGGGTATTAAACAAGATTCTTCCCCATATCAAGTGAGCACTGTAATCATTGAACTCATGAAAATGAGGAGACACACTCCTCCAAGGGGCATTTTATGAGCCTACTTTGGTAAAACCCTCAAGTCTCTAGACTCTCTTTATAAGGCATCCAAAGTGGTAAGTCCCAGTTGGAAACAGGCCCCTCTGGCAGTCTCAGAAGATGTGTTTAGTTTCTTGGAAATGAACATTATTTCAACCACAAACATTTCTTCTCTGCTTTCCCATGGCTAATTAGGAAGTGTCTGATTGGGTGAAGTGATGCTCCCACACTTATGCATCTAATTCCTGAGATTATCTCAAGCAGGGGTGCAATGTACCTAAAAGCCAGGTTTTGCTATCATAAATTCCTCTGGGGATCTTAACCTTAATGCCTGCAGCTGCCTGCTTCATGACATGTCTTTGTGGAGACTCTCTGGATGTCAGCAGAACTTGGCCCCAGACAGCCTGGCAAACCGTAGCCTCAGAGAGAAGCTCTGTCCTGTGCCTCTTCGGGTTTGCAGTATCAAGTTCATAAGAAGTGTTCCCAGAATAAAAAGTAATGATTCTTATTATATGCTGCTTATTACAGAGTGAAAACAAAAATTAAAAAACCAAACAATTTTTAGTAGAGCGGAGTACAAGTCATAGCCTGCTTCAGTTTAGTGGACTTCCACTTGAACTGGAAGTCCACTTGAAATGGACAAATTGCAAATTTCTGATGAAGTATTGACTGATGTAATTAAGAAGGTTTTGTAGCACTTTCCAATATTTCATTCACAGCTGAGCTTTATTGAGTTTTCTTAAGTATTCAAAAAAATTAATGAAAGCCTGAATGAATGCAAAAAAGCACAAGTATTCCCTATCACTGTGACAGATATATTAAGCAGAGACAATTACTGCTTCTAATCCAAGAGACAGGAAGTTTTTTTGTGCATATGTTTACACGTACAATGATTACCATGCATAAGAAAAAGGATACAAGGGAATAACAGATTTCTTCCCTTTGGGAACATTTGTGAGTCATATTACAATAAAAAGGAGTTTTTTCTGCACATGTACATAAAAACACCACTTAGTATGTAAATTCAGTCTGCCCAGCATTAACTTACCTCTGTTATTCAAAAACACTTCAACAGAAGCCCCCCAGGTACATGCTGTGGGGATGCAGTTGTATGACTTTCCGATCACTCATATAAAAAGAAGTAATTAATTAAAATGGGAGTGAGCATGAACTAGAAAATTCGAGTCTATGAGCAAATTATTATCCGCATAAACTGTCTTAATATAGCCTTATTTATGCAGAAAGTCTACCTAATTACCATAGTAAATTGAGATTTCTGAGTTGGCACAAACATTCAAAATAAAGCAGAGTAAATATCTAATTAATGTTTAATTGTAGCTACCAGTTACTGTCCATAATTCCCAAGTCTCCGTTCACATAAACCTCCCTTTTTCTTGCCTAAGCATAAAGTTCCAAAGTCTTACAAAAGGCTTTTTTTTTTTTTTTTAAGAACACAAAGGAAGTCAAGCTCAGAGAAAAAGAGAAACCTTTATTCTGCTAATCCACAATTCAGGGACTTCCCAGATGTTTGGCTTTATTTTGTCTTTGGAGTGGAGCTGTGCTTTAAAATTTTTAAGTCCTCTTCCATGGGAATATTCTGTTCCTTCACTAAGAATTTCAAACTAATTTTTAACCTTTTATATTTATTTGTAGAACATGATGTACTTGTTAACTCTAATTAAAACAACTTTATACTGTAATATTTAACTTTGCTGCTTTTTAAAATTCTGTTCTTTCAGCTGTAATTCTATTTCAGAATCCAGATCTCCATTAGAAGTAGTGTTATCAACCTCCACCATTCAAAAATAACCACTTGGAAAACCCAGACCTCAGGTCCCCTAGGAAAAAAGACACAGGACTTAAAAAGTAAAAGAAAAAAATTGCTTTCTTTGTAGTTATCTTTAAGATTCCAGTGTGATTATATTTTGGATGTTTCTCTGCAACAGCAAGAAATACCAAAAATCCCACAAATTTACTTTTATAAAGTATAAACTGAGAGCATTGTAACTGCAGAAGCTAGGATTTCATAACAAACCAAACAGTAACTTAAGCAACTAGGAGCATTTCAAAAGATCTTGAATTTCACTGACTTCATTAATTAGGGTTTGGGGTTTTTTTTTAATTATTATCAAATAGTCTATAAAGTAGGATTTGAAAATAATTTTGGTTTAATATATTATAAAATACATTTAGGTTGTTTTTATTTAATTAATTAACTCATTATATTTAATAACATCTGTGGTTGAGCCAAAACTCTTGAGACTAGTAGTGAAAAGAAACTCATGAGACAAAAATAGAATTCAAAGTTCTATTCCTGGCAAGATCTTGGCTAGTTAATACTAATGCTTCCCATGTGCACAAAGTCCTATTTCTTATAAATGCCTAGATACAGCTGAGCTGCTCAATAGGTCAGTACTTTAGGAGGATTCAAAAACTGCATTTTTCCTCCAGCCTGGTCATGCAGATTTGCAGTTAACACCATGCTAAGGACGTGGTGGCCACCATTTCATTCTAAAACAGTGCCAAGAGTGCACAAACCAGTTGAAGAAGGTAAAAGTTTAACCCCCTTCTTTTAGAGAAGATTCATATCCATAGCTCCATTCCACCGGAAGGAAAGCCCAATGCACAAGCCCATGACGCATTCTGGATTATGGCATTTTCCGTACCCCTCTCATTATGTTCCACTTAGGTACTTAGGTTGGTCGATTTCTGGGGCACCTGTCCGAAGTGATCTCACGTTCCCCACGCTCATACCAGTGGCTGCACTAGGTAGATCAAAACTCCCTCTAGCACAGGTGCCTGCTTTACATGGTAGCCACAAACTGGTACCCTGGGAAAAGTAATAACATGAAAAAAATCTAATACTTGTTTCTAAAGCTTTCCCAGCTCCGACTATTTTTGACATTATAAAACAAATGTGGGCATTTACCACCTTTTAGTTCAGAATCGGAGCATTCACTCTTGTGGCTCTAGATCTCGTTAAGAAAAACTACATAATTTTTGAAAAAGTGTCTTAACAGAAATAAGCTATTCAGACACTTAAAAATAAAAGCCTAAGGGCTCATTGGACCCCTCTTTGTTATTCCAATGTGTACATTTCCACACTGCAATGCAAAATGATTGAAGAATGGAGGCAAGCAGTAATTATTCCTCTCATTAAATAAGTAGCATGAAGTACATTAATAATTACTGATCCATTTCATATTTTACCTACAGCAGGTAAATTACAATAAAGGCAAATTACTAGCATGTCTCCTCTATAATGAAGAATAATATAATTTGTTGACAGTGTTTATTACTATCAAAACTACCTTCAATGAACAACTACAGCACTAGTGACAATTTATATTTATATTGGTATTTATCATATTTATTATTAACCATGACAACAGTAATATCATTAGTGATAATCACAGCTATTGTTACACATTTACATGGTGCTTTACAAACACATACTTAAATATCTTGGACCAGTTTTATTCCTTTCATAAATCCAGTAATATTCAACATAATCAGTCCAGTGTCTACTGAAAAGAACTCACCATCAGATGAAGTAAGACAAAAACTAGGCACAGAATGGTAATTCAGGAAAAAGACGATCTGAGGAACTAATGGGGAGAATGGAAAGTTAGAGAGAAGTCCTGACAGAATTGTGAGATTTAGTAGAGAACTGGGTGAAAAGAGACAGGAACTCACAAAAAAAAAACCCATACCAAAAAAAAAAAAAAAAAACAAACCAAAAAAA
>VYXH01010483.1:26740-61333 GCA_013397275.1 Burhinus bistriatus
AAAAAAAAAAAAAACCAACCCAAAAAACAGGGTAGAGGAAAGAGAATGGTAGAAGCAACAATGCCAAAACAGGTAGAAAAGGAAGAAAAACCAGAGAGATTATGTAGGAATATGAAAGCATATAAGGATAAAGTTTAAGAGTTGAGACACAATAATAGGCAAAAGGTGATAATTTGCCATAACAGCTAGCCAGAAGCTAATTACTGCCACTGTCAGTGTAAACACTTATCCCCAGCAAATGATGGGCATTTTTAGTTTATTACAGATCAGGGAATCACGGAATTTTTTAGAGTTGTAAGGGAGCTCTAGAGATCATCTAGTCCAACTCCCCTGCTGACGCAGGAATGCCTAGAGCACATTACTCAGGACTGCAGCCAGGCGGGTCTTGAAAATCTCCAGAGAAGGGGACTCCACAACCTCCCTGGGCAGCCTGTTCCAGTGCTCAGTCACCCTCACCGTAAAGAAGTTTTTCCTTATGTTTGAATGGAACTTCCTATGTTCCAATTTGTGCCCTTTGCCCGTTCAGTCCTGTGTACTCACTATAAGCTGAGTACACATACACACACAAAAGTTGTTGACACGCAGCAGCTTGTAATTGCTGATTATTTGTCCTGTATCTTGCATGTATGTCTGGCCTTTCAGATGCTTCAGATGACTCTTCACGCTGTAGATGACCCCTGCAGCATGAACTGTGTGGCCATACACAACTGGTAATCAATTTATTAAGTTAACACTTGGCTAAGATGTCACCTACTGATTTGTCTATTGTGGACAGGTTCTTAAATCATGTCTATAACCAAGGAACAAACATAGCATTTGTTCAAAGAAAATGTTTGTTTTTCTCAGTTTGGAGCATCTTTTAGAATGAATTATAATAGTTCCTATGCAATTTTATATTTCTCCCTTATAGAATCACATCAGCATAAAGTACTTTATATTGACAGGGATCTTTAGAGGCCATCCCCCTCCTGCTCAAAGCATGGCAACTTAAGCAGGTTGCTCAGAGCCATGTTCAGAGGTGTTTTGAGTATCTCCATAGATGGAGATTCCACAACCCCTCTGTGCAACCTACTCCAGTGTTTGACCAGCCTCACAATAAGACATTTTCCTTCTATCTAGTAAGACTTTTCTATGTTCCAGTTTGTGTCCGTTGCCTCTTGTCCTGCTGTGTATCTCTGAGAAGAGTCTGACCTCATATTCTGTTTCCCCCTTAGTCTGTCCATGTACTCCAAGTGCTTCGGTCCCCTGACCACCTTGGTGACCTCAGGATGTCAATGTCTGACTTGTACTGGAAAGCCCAAAATTGGACACCATACTAAAATATAGTTTCAGGACTGTTGAATAGATGGAAGTAATCACTTGCCTTGACCTTGCTGTCCAATATGAGGTTGGCCTTCTTTGCTGCAAGGGCACACTGCTCATTTAACTTAAACTTCTTGTCCACTGGGACCCTCAGGTCCTTTTCTATAAAATAATTTTGTTCCCCAGCTGCAGGTGCAGGACCTCACCTTTGCCTTGGTTGACCTTCATAAAGCTCCCATTGTCTCATTCCTCTAGCCTGTAGAAATCTCTCAGAATAGCAGCCCTGCCCACAAGTTTATAAACTGCTCCTCCCAATTTGGTACCACACATAAGCTTGTTGAGCACATCTCTGCTTCTAGAAAGAGTGCTCCTGGTAGATATTTGTCCTGCTTGTTCTTAAAGACACTAAATGGAGGAGATGCCACAGTCCTCTGAGCAATTTCTCCAGTGTTTTGCCATTTGTTATGGAGGCACCCCAAATGACTTCACATAGATAATAAACTTTAATTCATAACTAAATCCAAACAGGCAAAACCAATGAGACAACAGGGGTAGCCAAAATAACGCTCTGATAACATTTAATAAATTGTAGGTTCAATGTACCAGTGGGGGAAGTTATTACTACACAACAACACATAAGAACAACGACACATAAGAATGATGATTCCAAAGTGTGCACGCATTCACTCACAAAGGAAGGCCTCGTACTCAAGGGTACCCAGAAGATGTAATCATTCACCCAAAAGGGACAAGGGTGAGGGCTCACTCAAGGATATCCAGAAGAAGTCTTCACTCACCAAGGGGGGAGTGAGGGCACTCAATCACAGGGAGTTACTTTAGATGACGTCTTGATCCAGAGGGAAGGCTTCCAGTCACAGACCCACTGCTCCAAGGAGAACCACTCAAAGGGGTTCTCCGGCAGAGACCCCATTTTATAGCCTGGTCGGATCAGAACTGTAGTCATCTATTGGTTGTGGTCCTGAGGTTTCCCTAGGCCGAGGCACGCCATCAGCCGGAGATCCTGCCTGTTGACCAAGGGTCCCACCTTCTTGTCTTGCCACTGGGAGGGAAAGGTGCGCGCTGGTCTGCACCTGACTGGGGTGCATATGTGCAGCAGCAGCGGCGCACTGCCAGTGGCACGAAACAAGAGTGCAAAAGAGCCAGTGGCTGCTATGTTAAGAGCCCTAGCCCGTGTCGGTGAGGGGGGTGTGCTCCTGCCACACCATTCTCTCTTCGGCTGATTATTCCTTGTTCATTTTTGCTTACACTCATCTCTGCAGAACTGCATTCTATTTTTAAGGCCTCTTCTCCAGCACTGAAATGATATGAATTCTAATCTTGTCCTGCAGTGCACTGCAGATACTACCCAGGCTCATATAAACAGTGTCCATATTCCACCACCCAGACCATAAGGAAAATCTTGAACAGAAATAAGTCAGGGAAAAACTACTTTCAAAACAACCTCAATATACTTCTCCATTTTATTTAGATACATTGCAAACTACACTGCCGTTAAATTTTTCTAATCTATTTTGCATGCGTACAGTATGTATGACAATAACATGCCTTCTTATGAGAATGTCATGACAGATAGTGCCCAAAAGCTTTATTAAACTTAAAATAGAAGCTATCCATTTGCTGTCCTCTATTTGCAAAGTCCATTATATTACTGTGGAAGAATATTAGTTTGATTTGGAAATATTCATTTTTGACAGATTTCTCCTCAATGTTACTTATCCTTTTAGTTATCTTCCAGATGCCTTGAAATAATTGATGATTCGTTGCAGAATTTTCAACAGTGCAAGTTTAACAGATATGCTTGTTATTCTTAGCTTCCTCTCTTTTTGTGAACTGGCAGTACATTTACCCCATTTTCTTTCATTCTGCATGACATCTTAGATATTAGTATTAATGATTCTGAAATTCCTTCAGTAATTATTTATTTTGAGATAGGATGCATTCTCAAATGTGTTCCTTATTTAGTGCTCTACAGCTCATTCTGCTTTAATATTACATGCATCAACAATATTCTTTATTCAGGGAACGTTAAGGTTTATATCTTTTTCTTTATATCAGATTAATACCATTATTTTGTCCCAATTTTTATCAATTAAAGGTAGAACCAGACCATCATGGTAAGTCAAGAAAATTTCTACTGGAGACAGTGAAAGCATACTGATGCGAATGATTGGACTCTTAGACTTCATTTCAATTTTTCAAGCTGACTCTTGTCATACATAAAAAGACATTTTAATGTAAAGCAACCAAAAATTACTTTATTACAGCAGTTTAATTACTTCTATTCAAAAAACTGAAAAACATAGATGATTTACATTTTCTAGAAACAGAAAGTACATTCTATAACAAAAATAAACTGTTCAATTTTTAGGCCTTCTACATAATGTTTAGATAAATTGGTCTCTCAACAGTTATCAAATGCCTGAGAGAAAATAGAAAACAGGTAATAATCCAAACTCAGCACAGAATTGGGTAAGTATTTCTAGGCAGTCATTTCATACTGTTTTGAATTGAAAACTACACTGCCATGAGTAGAGCTCATAAGCAGGAGAAAAGAAATATTTCTAATGTATAATTTTCATGTCATTAAAAAAAACAGGGGGATTTTAAGCACGTTTAAGGGAATATTTTAGTTTAATTTTCTTTTCCTTTTAGTGCTGTAGTTAGAAATGAATCATCAAAAATAATCAAGGAGATCATTAGCTCACTGTACACTGCCAGGAGAAAGACCATCATTGCCAAGGACTTTTGTATCTGTATAAATATAAGTCAAGAAAAACAGCAACTTTAGGTGTCTCCAGAACTAAGTCTCAAGTAGAAAAAATAAAAGAAATATTTCAGAGGAAAAAAAAATCAAAGTGTGTCACCTCACCTTGCACACTACCAAAATTCCCAGACCTGTCCGAGACATCTCTCATTTGCTCTGCTCATGAGATTCAAGATTCTCGTGCAACTTTTTGCAAATCTTTGATCTGGAAGTGACATCTACATAGCACAGTAATACTATTTTTTCAGTCCGGTTGTAGAAAAATGGAAGTATGAGCTCGAACCAGTTGATCTCCATGGCACAGATGAAGGCATGGGTTTATCCACAGGTAAATCATGGATATTGGTGACTATTTACCATGTACTGAGTTGCATGACCTAGATTATGGGCTTTGGAAGCAAATGGTCAAGCATTTAAGCTTCACATAAGGTTATACTTGAATTTCAGAAGCACCACTTAGAGACATGAAAAATTCTGCAGGTGCAATACCCAGCTCTGTGCAGTAGAATATGTCCAAAACCACAAACGTAATCTTAGAAATTTTAGAAGCCAAATACTCATTTCAGAAGGTAGACTGAAATCCATAAGCTATAAACTTTTATATATTTCTAAGGTCACCCAGCTCTGACACTGTAAAGATCAATAGATCTTGACTGAGTTATAAATTCACAAAGGTTGTGTGCTTATGAGCCATGTAGTTCTTCTGTGAGGAGTTGGCATGGGCCTATGCAACTCCTGAACCAGTAGCATAGTGGAACTAACAATAAATGTGCTCCCAGCTCAAGTTTTTTTCTTTCTCATTGACATGTATTTGTTGTAAAAACTCTTGAAGGTCTCCAGCTGGGAACTAATTCTATTTCCTCTCTGCCCCATCAAGATGCCTAATGTATATCTACATTACTCAACTTTTTTAACTCTAAATCTCACACACCATTTTTGCCTAAACTGTGACAGTGTTATAGCTGAAGATTCAAATGAGAGTCACCAAAAAGCATATAAATTCAAATCAAGCAAAAATAGTTCCTAGTGATATGTATGTCCCAAAAATGTGCAAATATATTGTATCGCCCTTACACCTCTCCAGTATACAAATGCTAAATTGATTATAATCATTCTCTAAACACCTTACTGTCCAGCACAAGTGAGTCAGTATTTACCAAGGCAACAAGAGATAAACACACACGCTTATGTCTGCAGTTCCAAGCCTGAGCATGAGCAAAAATGTAGAAGGCACAGTCATTCATCCACCTACTAGGATTAAATCACAATAAGCAATGAAATACCACTGTTATCTTCAGAACCACCACAAAATTTTTGCTCTAACCATATTGAAATAAAAGGTCGTTTTCATGTTCAGACACCTAAATGTATGTGCATACCATGCATCTGTTTCTACGTTGTCTAGGCTTCCGTTATGGACCATGAGAAGAGAGCTCTCAGAGCTCAGCCTAAAGAAGACAGGTACATCTGTCCAGCTGAACAGCTGCCTCAGCTCAACTGACTGTATTAATTAGACCTCCCTTGACTGTGTGGTATTTTATACACATAGCTCACGTATATATACCTGCACTGTAGAGACCTTATAGGCAGGAGTCTGAACCTGAAACTGAACCCCACCTTTTGTCTTCTCTAGCTAATTTTTTTCAAACAAGAATAAAACTTCAATTTGTTGGCACACTTCTACATAATAATGCTATAGGATGGAACTCAATCTGCATTTATGTAGCAGATTAGAGTAGGATTTGCCTTGCTTAATTTTAAATTTATGCTATTTAGTTGTCAACAGATGAGCTATTCATCCTAGACTCTCTTGGTAGTCTTACATCACCATTCACTTGAGCCACTTTAGGATGAAATGAATTGTGCCCTGGAAGTACTTATTTTTTTACATTAACTCTAAGATAGTTTAGAACACCTAGCTCAAACCTAGCCACCTGCAACAGCAGTCTGTCAATCACAAATATAAAATGGCAGAGCCGTGCAGCAAACATTTCCTCTGTTCTGTGGAAGCAATGAAGCTTTGAGAGAAAGGCCATATAAAGCTCCCATGTCTTCTTTTTTAAAACCCACAAATTAGTTAATGGTAGTGTCATCATCTGATTCATAGTGCAAATTAGCTAACCTTAGTTCTCTGAGGGTTTAACCTAGGAGATAAAGTGGGATCAAGTCTTTATATGGGATAAAACCAGTGGGATATACCAGTGGGATATACCAGTGCTTAAGCATAGAGCAAGAGGAATAGTACTGTGAAATGTTTAATAAGATGTGGTTAGACATGCTTTGTGCCCTTGATGAGAGCTTTTAGCCACAGTCCTTTAGTTCAGTAGCCAAGTACTTTGAAGGTAAAATCTTCATTTTAAAGTATTGCAGCATGCCCCATCCCTGGAAGTGTTCAAGGACAAGCTGGATGGGGATTTGAGCAATCTGGTCTAGTGGAAGGTGTCCCTGCCCATGGCCAGGGGGGTTGGAACTAGATGATCTTTAAGGTCCCTTCCAACTCAAACCATTCCATGATTCTGTGATTCTATAAATCTCACTAGGAAAGAACAATGCTCTCACAGATAAGGTAAAAGCTAGAAAGCAAGCACTGCAAACTCCCAGCCAACAAATCTTATGCAGGCAACTCAGCACCCTGGAGCTGCTGAGCAGCCTTACAGAAGCTTACTCCAAAGTGCCCTTTGTGAGAGCTGTCACCTTGTCTCTTGTCAGCTCTGAGCCTCGTATAACTGCATGTGCTGGTCCTGGGGAAAAAAAAAAGCACAAACAGAAAGCAACATTTCTTCCAAGTCTCACAACTACTTTATTTTAGACAATCATCGAGCAAAAAGTCTCCTTGAAAGCTACAGTGCAGAGTGAAATGCAGGTGTTGGGCAGGCACAGTTTCCTCAGGGAGAGGCCAGAAAAATATCATCTGGCAAGTTGATCAGGTACTTGCCTACAAGTGGGAAAGTTGTCGGACCCTACTTTCTGCTGTGCCTGCTTTGCAGTGGGCACAGTTGGTAACAGGCATCAAAGATAAACTCCACAGCATCCTGACTGTGTTCCTGGGCCAAACCCCAAATGTGGATCATAGGGAAGCCTGGAGGCTATTCTGGCAACAAGTTGGAAATTATCCCATCAAGCTGCCACCAGCCGAGTATTGCCACTCTACGCAGCATGCCTGTTGCTTTTTCTCCTCCATCTTTGACATGCACCTTATGCTGAGTACTGCAGGAAGGAACAGGCTTACTTAGCAGTGTCTGGGCTGCAGCCAGAGTTTTTGTAGGGAAGCAAAATGGGAGAAAGCATGAGAGAAAAACTGCCACAAGGAAGTGGACAGTCATGGCACCACTAAATGCACATTTAATGTTTTTTACTCAAAAGATGCGACAAAATAGATGGATTCCCAGTACATGCATGATCAAATTCTGCTTTGCCGTGCACCTTATGTCCTTGGTATGTCTTTGTCTTTTATGTCTTTGACTTATTTATTTATGTCGCAGGATGAGGCATGTCCGACATACTGTTTTAAAAGGCTTAAGGCAGGAAGAAAAATTTGTTGGCTAGGGGTATATGTTTGGGAATAGAATGTGAAGATCTGAGAATAAGTGTTATTTTTACCACCATCTTGAGCCTCCTCTTCAGCTGATGAGTTGCGCGCTGCTTAATAAAATGGCAAGACTTCTGGGACCTGAAACAGTGTCAGTGGCTATAGACTAGAGAAAAAATTAACGTATGGAGATGAGACAAAAAGAACTACCTTTAATATGTTACTCTAGAATGCCAAATGAAGTCCTAGTTCATGCATATTTTCTCCTCTTCCAATGCTCTTTGTTTGACTTTTTGCTTTTCTTAACAAAAACAGGAAATCGGAGCTGAAAGATTCCTAGGTCACTGTCTTACAGATATGTGCTCTTCTTAGCAAATACCATCATATTTACTGAGTTACAGGTTTGAGTTTTGTTCTTCATTGATCTAGTCCTTAATTGTGACCTGATTATTTACTCCATTCTGGAAAAAGTATGAATAACTGCTTTTGCAAAAACAGCAAAGCAATCACAAAAGGTTGATACAAGTTCTTTTTAAACATATTTCAACTTAAATTTCAAATATTTTTACATAAGTATATTCACATGTATTAGTAGCAGCATATTTCTTAGGTCTGATACAGTAGGTTAATAATGAATTCCCCAATCTTTTCAAGGAGAAATTCAGATCCTTTCTATTTTACCTAAGCAAATGATTCTGATGTGAGATCCCTCGTGTATTTCCATTCTAATCTGTGTTTAGTTACGTCTTTGAACTCAGGCATTAGTGTCAGAAAAATATAGCTCAAAGTGACCATACCTCTCAAGCCAAAGACATGTAACATTGCTCATTAATGTCACAGGGCCGTCCACTCATTTTTAGATGATTAAAGTAGAAAGAGGATTGGCTAATACAGAACTTCTTTTTTAATATCTTGAGATTATAGTCACATGTTTTGAAGACAAAGTGGAACATCACATTCTTTTGTCAGTACAAATCACTGTGGCTTATATAAGAATAATTATGCACAAAAATCCTTGTCATAGCTTTCTGGAAAATTGAGCTTAATCTTCTGGAGCACCTTTTCTCTGTAGTATTTATCACCTTCGTTCGTATGGAATAGTATTGCTCAACAGTACCCTATAGCTTGTATTTGGTTCACTGACACTTTGCAGAGAGTTTAAGAGGATACTGCAAATAGCAGATGAAATTCTGTCTTGATACATGCAGAATGATGCCCATGGGAGAAACCCAATCCTAAATTGCATGTAGGCTGATGAGTTCCAAATTAGTTAATTACCACGGAGAAAAAAAAACCTTTGAGCTATAAGGGATAATCTAAGAAAATTATCAGCAGCTGTCAGACAGGAAAGCAAAATGCTAGAAATTATTAGGAAAGGAATAGATAACACATTTGAGGACAAAATTATTTCACCATCCAATTCTGTGGTGCATCTGCATCTTGCAAACCATGTGCAGTTCTAGTTCTCACATCTCAAAAAGGAATATAATAGTAGCCCTAGAAGAGTGATGAAAAAAGGTGGTAAACTTCATCAAAGAGAATTGTGGTGGGTTACCTCAGCCAGCAGCTGAGCACCCACCCAGTCAGTCGCTTGCCACCCCCCGCAGGATGAGGGAGAAAATCAGAAGAGCAAAAGCTGAAAACTCATGGGTCAAGATAAAGACAGTTTAATAAGTGAAGCAAAGCTGCATGTACAAGCAAAGCAAAATAAGAATTTATGCACAGGCAAGCAGGTGTTCAGCCACCTCCAGGAAAGCAGAACCTCTGCGCACTTGATGGTTACTTGAGAAGACAAAAACCGTAACCATGAACTTCCCCCTTTACTCCTTCTTCCCCCAGCTTTTATTGCTGAATAGGACATCATATGGCATGGGATATCCTTTTGGTCAGTTGGGGTTAGTTGTCCTGGCTGTGTCCCGTCCAAACTTCTTTCCCATCCCCAGACTACTCACTGGCGGGGCAGCTTGAGAAACAGAAAGGACTTGAAGCTGTGTAAGCACTGCTCAGCAACAGCTAAAGCGTTGGTGTGTTATCAATACTGTTTTGATCACAAATCCAAAACACAGCACCATACAGGCTGTTATGAAGAAAATTAACTCTATCCCAGCCAGATCAAATAAAAAAAGAAAAAGCTTCAGTATAAGAAATGACCAAACAAATTAGGCCATCGAGTTTAATGATCAAGTAGATGATTCAAAACAAATAAAGGAGGAATGCTTTCACACAGTATGTAATTAATATGTGGAATTAGTTGCCACAGGTTGTTGTGGATTCTAAACTTTGCATTTATTCACCAAACAATTTTAAAAAATCATAGAAGAAATATAAATCCAATAGTAGTTAGTAAATGCAAAGGTAACTTGACAAGGTACAGATATCCCTATACTTGCAGATTTGTGGAGGCAAAGGGAAGAAGAACTCCCATATAATCTCTGTATTCAAATATTATCACATAGGTAGCCACTTTTGACTACTTTTGTTTCCAAGACTCTTTTCACTTTTGGATACTGAAGACTTTAGTTTCCTTTAAAAATGTGAAGGAAGAATAATTTTTAAGAAGAAGTAGTGAGATATCCACTGTAATGACCTTTTAAAACAGATGAGAGTGTTTTCTTTCTCACCTATTTAGCCCATTAGTCTGCAAACTGATCCAGAAACAAGAGCAAACACGTTCATGACATTCCCCTTCTATCTCATCCCTTTTCCTCTCCCTCCCTTTCTTTGTGGAAACATCAGCTTGCCATCATTTTTGTTTTCACATAGTTACATAGCTACCTGGAGCTAATAGGAATTATGCTCTTGCGGAGTCTGGACGAGAAAGGGCACACGAGCTCCCTTTATAGCCGTGTATGACATTGATGCAGTGGACTGCAAATAACTTTGAAAAGTTCAAAGTGAATGAACTGAAAAATATCTTAAGTTTCTTTCTGATCTAGTGATTTCAGTAGTTACATGTAACAGGGAAAAACCAAACAATAAAGGTCTCGGTCTCATAGAAGTCAATGCTAATTAATTCATGAAAGTCCTATGACCTGTATTAACCAGGACATCAAACACTGACTTCTGACCTTAAAATATATGAAGTTCATGGCTTTTTTTTTTATCATTTTTATAAATTAAATTGACATTATTGTTTTGTCCCACACTGTGTTTCACCATAGATCTAATTACAGCTACATTCCCTAAATACAGTTAATACATTCCCTATTGACTGAATTTTAACTGCCTGAAGTTCATCTATATTGACCTTGTTATTGATGGCACAGATTGAACCCTGGTTACTAGGACAAGTTTGGTCACTGGCTCATATAAATACTCTTTGTATAATGCAACCCTCGCAACAAACTACTCTTTGTTCCATATTCAGATTTCTACTGCTCAGTTCACTACTTGGAATCCGTGACTGAATTAACGCATGTACTGTGCAGATTATTGGCAGTGTTCCTGAAGCAAAACAAGAAGCAAATCAGTTTGACAGTCTGTATGCACCTAGTGCAATCCTATTCCTGTCCAGGCTAAGAATGTTGTTACTGATTTTAATAAAAGAAGTAGACCATCTGATTGCTAGTGATCATTTGACAGATATTAAGAATACTGACTTTTGAACACTAGCTCTTTGGTTCAAACATAGTCTTGAGAAATAATAACCAAAAAAGAGTGCATGTATGTTACTTTTTTAAACCAGTAGGCTAACTAACTGCGGTGAATTAGGTCTACTAATCCAGTTCCATGCAAAGGAACATTCATATCCTATAAATCAACATTGCAAAACATGTCTCTTTTATTAGTCTCAGCCTACAAGCCAAAAATTAAGCTGTCTCTCATCTCCAGATCAGGCATAGAATATATGCTAAATAAAACCCAGCCATTCATAGCTGTTACCTTACCCTCAGTGCAGGAAAAATCCTTTTTCTTTGCTGTCAAGGCAGTGCTTTCCAAAAAAACATTAAATATCTTTAAAATAAGTCCACACCTAGTGGTTTAAGGAGAACATAGTCATAATGAAAATAATGTGTTGTTTCCTTTATAAAATTGTTTTTAGCCCTTCATGTATATAAATCTGTTTCACATGTATTTAGTTGTTATCTAGGCCAATGCAAAGTAAATCTTATAGAACTTATTCACTCTACCTGATAATTTCCAATTAATATTAATGTTTTGGCATATAGATCCATAGAAATAAAGGCCAAAAGGGATCTGTTAGGTCATCTAAACTGTCTGCATATGACTGGTGATTAAATTTCAGCTGGTCCTTTCCATAACTGAATAAAAGTCTTGCATGTGACTACAGCACGTCTTCTTGAAAAGTCTTGATCTGAAGCTACAGAAAGGTGAAAAATCCAGCACTTCTTTTGGCAGAATATCAATCTACCCCTTGTTTCATCAGTTTACCATTAATAATTCATATCTTACTTAAAATCTGAGCTTTTCTGGCTTCACCTCCAATAACTGGTTCTTGCTGTGTCTTTTTTCACTTGTTTGTAAAGTCTTTTATACCAGTCTACTTTCTGAGTATTTATGCATTATAATCACATCACTTTCTCACCTTCTTTTTTAAAAAGCCAAATAAGTTAATTTCCTCAAGTGTTCCACTGATTTGTATTATTTCTGGCTCTCCAACTACTTGACACTTTTTTGAACTCTCTAGAATTATCCTTCACCTTTTTTTGAAAATATGTTCACTAAAATGATCTCACTATTCTAATTAAGGTCTCAGCAGGTGCACCTATACACTGCATTATAGAAAAGAGAGCCAAGGAATGAGCTTGAACATCAATCATCCAATCTGACTGCTAATTCCTTCCCTGTCTGTGCTTTCTGCTGCTCCAACCAGCTCTCTTCAGGACAAACCTGACGTAGAGAAGGTCCTAAGCATCACAGATATGAACTAATCAGTCCACCTTGACCCCGGGCACAGGCATCATCACTGGCCTTCTTTTATTTATCTGCCCCAGACAGAGGCATTAAAACCACAGACAGAAGTAAAAATCCCTAATTCATAGCATCCCAGGATTATTGGCTTTTCTCTCCACAGCTTCGTAACAGGAGCTCAAACTCAGTTTTTTATTTATTATGATTCCTAGAAGACCTTTTAAAAGGTTACATTAGAAACCTTTCCAAAGTGCAGTCCACAGATTTTAGCTAAACTCTGCATTTGTCATTTTGAGAGAGCTACATTTGTATGTGGCTGTACCAAGGTACGTATTGCTGGAAAGGCTGCAGATAAAAATTCAAAACTGTCAAATTTCTGTGTTTTGATCACTATTATATACCCTTTCAAATTATTGATGGAAATGTTGAAAACACTGGTCCTGTTATTAACATCAATGAAGTAATTAAGACAGTTCAATTCAATGATCTTTCCCCACTGACTACAGCTTTATTAAACCTCAGAATCCTCATAAGGTGTATTTTGGTGATTCTGGGTAAAGAAGCTTATTTAATCAGCATGCCAATAATGCTAAGTTAATAGTTTTACACAGCTCTAACTATATTCTATCTATGTAGCTACAAATTTCAATCAAATAAGTCCACCTGTTGGGGCACAAAATAGCAAGACCTAGTTTCTGTGACATCATGTGTGCTGGCATTAACAGCTATTTCCCCTCTTTAACATCTTATTTTGGCAGTTAAATATTTTATCCAATTTTATCATGCAGGTCATGTAAATGACATGAAAATAAAGCTCATGATCTTCCTCTCTCCTTTGTAGCTGACAAGCTTGACCATTAGATGATTGCTATGCTTTTCATCATAGGGTCATTATTCTTTGCATAGCTTCAGTGCGATGAGTGGAAAGCATCTATATCCTCACACCTGAAAGGAGAAGGGGCTGATTTGATTCCCTTATGTATTACAGAGAAGTGAATAGTTCTGTTCCCTTGGTGTGTGTTCTCATCACAGATATTTGTTAGAGCAGCAGAATGCTACTGTCCCTGGCACCAAAAAGCTGAGGGGTTTTAAAGAAAATTATGAGCTTTTTGTCATCATCAACCTGTGGCTCTTCAGTGGACAAAGTTGTCTTCCTGCATTGTTATCAAGATATGCAGGAGGTGGCACTTGGGGCTTGTCCCTGTGCTTGGTTGTTTAGTGGTTTTCTCACTACAGCTCTCCAATTCACAAGCTGACTTCAAGCTACTCCCTGTTTAAGGTGCTGGCTGTGCAGATTTCTTTCCTAAGTGCCTCAGAGCACATTACCATGGGATGGGGGACTCCGTAGGACCGTGTCCGTAACACCTAGGCATTCCAGAGCTAAACTTGAAGACCCACAGCCCCATGCTGGATCTTGCATGGTGAGCCTTTGCAGTCCTTCCCTTTTGTAAAAGTAGAATGCACGCGACTAAAGCTATGCTTGGATGAGGAAAAATTCGGGCTTGATAGTATTCTGTCTCAACCTGACAAGCACTTCTAAGTCAGTGCCTCTACTAACGTGCTCTCTTCCAGACCTTTCAAGCAAAATTAGCTAATTCAGCAAAAGCTCAGTTTTGACAGTACGACTGTTTGAATAATGGAAGCTTCTGCTGTCAACCAAAGATCACGTTCTTGATGACAATCGCTATGCTGGCAGATGCTTTTATAACAGACACAGAATAAATCACATACACTGTGAAGTGCTCTGACAACCGTAAATAGTCTGGGCCTAAATGTCTGTATTGCTATTGAAAGAGTACTTGGGCTTGAAAAACATTTAAACATTTTCAAAATTTTTACCTGGTATCTCATGACAGAGTAAACAAAGAGAACTGAGAACATTACATTTTCATTTTAATAACTTGTTAGAATATTCCAATCGATTTTTCTTGATTGATTTTCAGCCTGACCTCAATAGGCACTCCTAACTGAGTAAAAAAGCCAGGGTTTCATTTATCTACTGCCCCACGGCACTTGATGCTGATTCAGCTGGTGATTTACAACTGCGTAAAATGTAAGTAAAAAGGTAGTCACAACACTTGCTGTTTGCACCTGCCTTAACTACCATAAATAACAGCACCAAATGGTAAGCAATAAAGAATCGGATCCCAAGCGTCATGCACTTTCTTTCCGAATGGCAGAATGAACATGTTGAGTCTTGAATGATCTCCTAAATTTAGGAAATCTGCTGTTCATTCTAATTACTCCAAAACTCCCTGGAGTTAAACATCATCAGTCCCACAGAATTTTGTGATTTTACACAACACAGAAATTATTGACTGTTTTTCCCTCAAGGATGTTCTTCTAACCTCAGTTTTTATTAGTGTTTGATCCTAGTTATTTACTGGACCTAGCATGTGTTCTACACAGAGGAATAGACCTGTAAGACAACACTTGCTTTACTGATTCTACAAAAGTAAAGGAGGAAAGAACACGACATATCACATAGGCCCAACAGACAATATAAACAGAAGATCACATCAAGCCAACATGTTCTCTTTACTACTGGAAAAAGCTATAGGCAAGCATCTGGGAGACATTAAATGTTAAATACCTTATTAGTGTATAGTGCTATGTATACATTCCACGGCCTTACCACTTTATGATGTGATCAAACAAAATGTCACAAGCAGAGAGGAGACACGTTAGAGTGGTACTTGGCCAAAACAACTCCAAGGAACCCATAGCTACTGTGAGAAGTGATGTTAGCAAGTCATGGCATGGTATTTCTCTTTGAGCAAGCATCCAAATGTAATAAAAGGCGTGACTGTTTGCAAATTATCATCAGTATATGAAGCAAAAATCGGTTTCTGAGAACTTGTTCAAAGCAAGAGGCTTATCTTAGCACCAGCTTTGCTAATTATCTTCTGCTTATGTAAATTTTCATGACTTTTCAAGCAGGCATCAGTTCACATCAGTTCATATCAAACTGTTGATGTGCAACAGGACCAAATGAATCAAAATCATGCAAAAAATGAATGATAATGTTTTTTGGTGAGCTGAATTTACAAAATATTTTGCTGATGCAGAGTGGAATCACTTTTCAAAAGTAATAGAATAAATAAGAGTTTAGTGACAGGTTACCATCTGCAAAAATTTTGATCACATGGAGGAAAAATGAGACAATAGTTAACCTTTTATGATTTACTATTGCAATATTTCTGACTAACATCAGGTTTTTTTATAACATTTTCTTCAGTCAGAAAATTTGTGCTTGATTATCTAGAAATTTGGGGGGAAAGAGGTTAGATTCACTGAAAAATGTCAAGAGTCTCTTTTTTTTCCCAAATTATGTATTTAAAGATACTGACATGATGGTTCCAGTCTTTTGCACAGTTACATAATAACCAAATTATTCATCCAGTATATGCAAGATCAAGGTTCAAGATCTTTCCTTGCTTCATGACATTTGGGCCCAATGTTCAGATAAATGCTTTTATTCCTGCTTTTTGGAACATTCTGCAAAGGGTTGTGTTCAATTTCTCCCATGTACAAAATGAAATTGTGTCAATAGTAATTACATGTAGACTGGAGGAGGAAAATTAATTTAATGCTCATCCTGATAAGGGAATGTCTAGTCTACAGAGTCACTTGTGAGATGTCACTTAGCATCTTGCCACAAAAGTAAATAGGGGAACCTCCACAGAGCAATTCATCCCATCTTAAAGCAGGAATGGGATGCAGTTCATCCTACTAGATTTAACTGTGTATGATGAAAACACAGGATATAGTTCACCTACAATTTGTTGCCTAAACACATAGGTCAACATAGGAGCTAGGAATTTAAGTTTCCATTTAAGTCAACAGAGATTATATACAATAGAGAAAATGAATCTATACTGTGGTTCAGAGCTAATTAAAGTAGAAAAATAGTTTTATTTTGCCCTGTTTTAAAATACATCCCCAATATAATAAAAGAAGAATAAAAGAAACTATTATATTCCACCTGAAATCTGTTAACATTTACCTTTTAATAAAAAAGAGAGAAATTTTTTGCTTCCAATCAGACTAATTCTTTGATTGCGAAACTAAAAATCAATTAGCAGTCTTAACAGTCATTTATTTCCCAAGATCTCCCATTATCACATTATTTGCACCAATTCATTCAAGAGATTGCTGTATTTCAGTTTCAAGATCTTCAGCTTTGAATCTGTTTGCAAAGGTAATTTGGATGAAATTCTTGTAGTTCTTTAATGCTTCATTGCTAATTGCTATGGATTCACTTTGCACAATCAACTCTAAAGAATACAGATGAATATAAACCCAGTCTTGTAATGAGGTTTTTTAAACTTTCACTTTCTTCTAGAGATTGTAAGCAATGAGACTAATTTGATATACTGCTTTATATGGTTGGTGGAAGTAAATGACAGTTTGCTAAGGCATTTTATGTTGGATTTGAGCTACATTTGAATTAGGATTTTTTTATTAGCTTATTCACTGACATATTAACAAAAACATGAAAAAAAATAGCTGAGAGATGAAAGACTGACTTAATCCCATGTTATTTGTCAACCATTTGGAGGATAAATCAGAGCTTTCTTATTATATGGTATTTCATTATGACTATTCAGTGAAATAAACAGTCTATTTAAAAGCAACTTTACAGAACAAAACTCAGCGATGATGAGCAACATGTTGATCTTAGTGAGCACATTTCACCTCATATTACTTGTGGTTCTGTTAAAGACAATAATAGCTGAGTCTGATGATACATTTTAATGTCAGTGCTATCAAAAAGAATCCTTTAACACACTTTGATTATATGGTAGCTGAGCAGTCTATCGGTAATAGGTTTAATGGTGTCTTTTCACAGTCTTATGTAACCATCTCATTTGTTCAGGACATATTCCCAAACTAAAGCAATTTATAGAAAGACCTTTCCTCCCTGTTCCAGCTTGTTTACTTTCATTTAATCACAGTTTCCTTCTCCTCAAATTGCATTTTTTCTGTCTCTAGGATGCCTGTCATTTTTATCAATGCTCAGGAAAGATCTCAGCTCTTTTATTAACTTTTTTCTTACAAATACTGCTTTTAACATCACGTGACTGAGTACATTCAAAGTTGTATTTTCTGTGTCTTTTAACAACTTTCTAATATTAAAATCCTTATTAGTAGTATTGCACAGAATTTTGTTCTCTTCATACACTGTTTTCTATTTGTATTATCTCAGCATAAGTTGTTTTTGTAGGGCATAGCTTTGTGTATTATGTGATGACACACTAAGTTGTTCTTTTTATGATTTTTTGACAAATCCTATTTCCACTTTATCATAGACGAAGCCAAATAGCTTGGCCTTAATACTTTGAAAACAAAATCATTACAGGTTGACACTCCATTTGCCCTGAAAAATTATTATTTTTTAAATTTTTCCTTTTAAAAAGAAAAAAAAAAAGATGGTAGCATTTCAAGCTCATTTAAAACTGAAAGATTGGATTCCTCTTGTTTCTTAGTCAGGATATGGGACACACGTGCATGGTTTCAATTGCTGCTTTGTCACAGCCTATCTCAGAAATTTGATTCTTTGCTATGTTGGCTTGTCTGATTTTTTTATCTTGCATATTGATTAATAAGTACTTTCTAGTTTGTCTTCCCAATTCTGTCATTCAAAGACAGAAGCTTTTTCCAAATGCAACCAAATAAGTTGGTTAGGAAATTTCAATATTACGGTAAAAAAACCCCAGACAAACAAACAAAAAAACCTCCCAATGACAACAACAAACTTACAAAAATATCTAATTACCTATCTTTAAAACATCTCTTCTGAAATTAGAGATTCAAAATTACAAATTTTTGATCAAGGTATAGTCAGAGAACATGCTTGTGACCTTACTGAGAACAATACCTTAGTAGCGTTCCCAGGATTTGAGACCTGCTTCCATTTTGGATGCAACTTGGTGTCTATTACTGCTCTTGGACAGGCACCTGGCCCAAGGCGCAGGTGCAGCTCTCTACTGACTTCCATTATACTCCCAGTAACCTTACTTAGGGGGGAAAAAGAGCAGATAATTTGATTTTATGTGCTATTGCTCTGCCTTGAGAATCTCACAGCAGGTGATACGCAGGAGAAAAAAAAGCATTGAATTCTCAATTGACATCTTCTGGTTTTGGGGTCAGCTATACCTTCTTTTCTCTCTCTGATATAATTTGTTTTAGATTCTTCTGTTCTATTCCAGAACAAAGTGCCCTAGTCATAACCATATGAAAACACTGCTAACATTTTTATCATCTCACCACATCTGCACCATTCCTGTTACTGATCACATGAATTCTGTTCTGTCTGTTTTGTTATGTTCTTTCAATGGCTCAGTTCCAAAAAAGGAAGGGTCCTGGACCAGAATGTGACCCACTGTGAACCCTTCTCACAGCACTCCCCAGGAGCCTGCATTTGTGCACAGCAGCCCATACAAAGCCGAAGAGTGAAAACCTCCACCCAAGAATTCAACCTCTCTTTTTTAACCCAGACTCAGGGACCAAAGCAAACTGGCATGTGCTGTGGCCCCCTGCTGCCACGAATATTGAATTTGTTACTGAATCAAGACCCCTGCCTTGGAGGGAGGCTTCAGAGGTGGTCTTGAATGCCCCACAGCCTGCCACCTCCCATGGACACAGAATCCCCAGCTGTGAGAGACAGAAAGATCATTTCCAAATGGTGGTGACAGGAACCTGGAAGTTCAGGCCTTTCTTCAGTGCAAGAACTCAGGAGGCAAGATACGTGCCACAGCACCACCCACTTCATTTCCTAGCGAGACCAACACAACTTACTGTTATCTCATACCATACCCTTGCAACTTATCTCACCCATGGAGCTCCTGTATGAAAATCAGCACAGCCATGATGCCTTGTGCCCATCTAAAAGCCACTTAACTAAGGGTACTCTATCCCAGTGTTGTTCAAGTAAGTTGAGGCAGGGCATACAGTAAATGGAGAACAGTGCCTAGACTGCCTAGGCACTGAGAAAACATCCCTGTAAAAGAAAGGCTACATCAAAGAAGTCCTTTCATCCATGTCTTTTTGAGAACCGCATTCCTGTGGCAACGACATTTGGTCTTAATCAACACAGAAACATCACTAGTTTCCCTCAAAATGAATGTGTATTGATGTAGTTGGTAGAGCTGAGAACAGTCTTCAAGAAGCCATAGAAGGCTGTAAAGCATTCAGTGTTTCAAATACATCTGCACCATGCATTATCCCTTTCATAACTAGTTACCCTCAAGAACTGGTGCATTGTAATTTTACATTTAGAAAATTCAGTGCTTTTGTGTGTTTAAGTTTCATTTGACAATTTACAGAGAGCTTTCCAGCCAAATTCAGTTTACTATTTACCAGTTATATCAGTGATATTAGTAGTGGTCTGGGAAATGCATTGCAAAGAAGGAGGAAGTAAAATATCCACTTGTTTGTGGAGAAATTATGTATCTATGAGCCTGACAGTTGGCACCATTACACCATTAACTAACTTATTGTAAAATAGCTGCCTGGTTTTTTAATCATTCAGAAAGCACGAGATGAATCACCCTCTGGCAGAACTTATCTTCCTCCTTTGGATGCAGAGGATCAAAGAGTAATGATATTCCCATCTAGCTGTTAGGTACTCAAAAGTGGCGGAGGTGAACACAGCCTTAGTAAAGTTTCTCTACATTAAAAAAAAAAATATCAAAACTAGTGCCATTGCTTTTTATTGTATTTTGTTCACTCCTCTGTAAAAACCATTATCTACTTCTTTAATTTTACAAGTGCCACATGACGGAAGAGTTCATTATCTGCTGACAATTCTCTCCAACTGTTTGTGGGAAGATTTATCTCTCCTAACCTTTGCTGTCTAAACAGTATAATCTGGTATAAATGATCATTTAAGCAATAAGGAAGAGATAGATATCGTCAGATTATGATTCATCTCTATGATAGACAGAATGGACACTTGCCTCTGCCTGTGTATAGGAAGAATCTTACGTAGGTGAATTCATGACTTACAAATGACTCTAAACCTCAGTGATCACATCACAGCTCTACCTTTGTCACCTCTGTCTATAGAGCATTGGTACTCTCCAGGAATGTTTATTTCCCATTCCTACAAGAGAACCATTTCTGGGGTGAAAAACGAACAAACAACAAAACCTCAATATTCTCTGAAGTTGTAAAGCTCATGACACGGATGAGCTTCTTAAACCTTTGACATCATTAAATTCATTTAAAATTAACAAGACTTGAAAAATACAACCACCATACCAAAATTTGCTGTCTGTTGCTGTCTGGATTTAAAAGGATTAGTTTAGATTTTGTGTGGAAGAAGGAGTTAAGAATTTTTTTTGCTGAATATAATTGAATAGGAATCACAGCTATGACTACTTCTGCCTATCCCAAAGTCTCTTTAATACAAAGGAGACAGTCTCGTTTAAGATTCACTTTTAAGCATTTTTCAAAAGTATGCCTTAAATAATAATGGACTTTTTCAGTGACACGAATTAAAGGCCAAATTTGCAAATGTGGTTGTCTATCTTTATATAAACATGCTTAAGTGCATCTTAATTTCAAATAGCTTTCATCTGCCAGTGCCAGTTTCCATTTGGAATTTGGTTACTGGAGATTTGTATCTAGTTGCTTATGCAACTGAGACATTTCAGCAAGCAATACATGCTTCTGCATCTTTCAATGCGTAACACTGATTTTGCAGAAGTGACCCTTGCAATTTCTCTGACTTTTAAAAGATTCTTTCTTAGAGTGTTGCAGAACAACAGCCTTTCACCAGGGTCCCTCACCCTCTAGAGATCTCTGTGGTATGAGAAATCACATCATTTTTTGGTGGTACGATGTTACTTTGTATTGTTGCTTTTGTGTTGGGACAACCGATTAAAACTACTGATAGACACAGGGTTAACACCAGATGCAAAAATATGTACAGAATAAAAGCAGAACTAACAGCTCCACTTGTCAGCTGCTGTAAATCACTTTCTACCTGTTTCTGTAACACTCTTTTCGATATAGGAAAAAAAAAAAAAGCTTCACCTTTTTTTCCACTTTGAGATTTTTTTTCCCCAAACCCATAGCATTTATGAACAAGTCAGTCAACACTTCCAGTTACAGGACATACAGCACTGCATCTGAAAAATTTGCTGCAATGACAGATTAATGTCAAGAAACTCATGTGCATTAAAAAAAACATAGTCATTGAGCTTTCTATTTTTTTTTCCATTCATACCATAGAGACATCTATCTCCCATTTTTGATCCTGAAGCTTAAAGGATTAAAAATAACAAGGGAAAAAGCCTTTATCTTTCTGCCTCTGAACTTCATTATTTAAAATAATGGAACTATTTCTTCCACAGATGTTACTGTCTGTAGTTGAAGACTATTTTAAGACATCTATCTCTGTCAAATTCTAATGAATCAAATGGCAGATTCACACAATGAACATGTATGTCTACCACAAAACTGAAGCATGAGCTTTATTTCTTAGAGAGTTTTGTAATAAAAACAAAACAAAACAAAACAAAACAAAACCAAAAAAAACCCCCAAAGTAGTACCTTCCAGTGAAATTATTGTAAGTTCTTTGTGCAAGAAATTGTTGGTGATTAAATGGGTGGTACATAATGCAGAGAGGTGAAGGAAAGTGAATTGACTTTGCTGATGACTACCAATTCAAAGGATATGTGAAGGTTCATTGAAGGAAAAGAAAATAATTTCTAAAAGGGGAATGTCTACAGAATGGTTACCTATGAAGTTAATCAGCACAGAGAATGCTTACATATTCCAGCAAGGTTACCTTTGCTTTCACAGTACCTGTACAGTTTTGGCCAAGTGTTTTACATAAGGGTTATTCTTTGAAGAGTATAACTTTGAAATACCATTTCTATTCAATAATAAAGCAGCAACTTCTGTTAAAATTGTAGAAAACAGATTTAATAAACTGTCAGTTGAACAAAAAATGTATATGTATGTCAGAGTTCAACTACTGCCAACAAATTTTTCTATTTAAAAAAGAAAATAGCAAAACTTTTCTTTCATTCTTCTTTTCCTAGAAATGTTGATTATATTTTGTAACAGCAGTTTTAAAAATATCAGATGAACATTCCTGGGGATATATGAGCACTTATCAAAGAGATTTGCAAGAAAAATCCTGTAATGAAGGACATTTTTTTATGACTACATAGTGAAGTGTAACTTGACTGTCGAAACACTAAAATTGAACCTTCATGTATATATTGTGAGTTATTTGCAATAACTGAATTTTTCACCCACTGGCTAGAAACTATCAGTCATTTTAATTTCAAAAGATAGGTGATACACTCAGCAAATTATTATTGCTCACTAGATTAGAACACAGATACTGATATACCTTTCTTTTGATTTGCACAAAGTAAATATATCTTAGAAGTGTAACTTTTCTGCCAGACACTTACTGGCGGAACACAATTTTTCAGTTTTTCGTGTGCATGTTCTCTGAAAAGCAAAATGCGTTTCAGAATACAAAGGGAATATTCCCAGATAAGCCCTTCTCCTTTAGCTGTACGTAACTGCTCTAGTAGGGAGGTGTCACTGTATCTCAGGCTCACAGGAGCCCAAATGACAGCACGTTAATGACATTAAATACAGTGTACTCTGGGTTCATGCTATTGGGTTAAGATGTCCTACTAGGGTCTGCTCGCTTTTATCATGTGTCGTACTGCCTGTGCTTCCCCACTGACCAGGTTGATTAACTCACCTGCATTCCTCATACATCAGCTGTGACTTCGATTAACCAGGAAATCCCTCACCATCTCGGCTTGCTGCTAGCCCCTGCTACTAACTGCTTTCTTTGCTGGTCCTTCTCATGACCAGTTTCCCCACCAGCTGTGCGTGTTGCCCAGGTCTGATGAACCAAACTACATGCGTACCTTCACAGCGTTTTATTTCTTAACAGCAGTATAGCAGTGAACGGGGGCCACAAGCAGCCCCTCCTAGGCAAATCTTTTCTTTCCTTTCAGAAAAAATTTGCTAAGCTTTCCTTGCTTAAAATTTCTCACATACAGACTACGAAGCTGTGCCATCAGGTTGAGATATCTGTTTCTACCATTCTACATGGAGAGCAGTTGGCTTGTCTGCATTTCTCCGGTATAATTAATCTCACATTTTCTCCAACTTTTTAACTAATTGACTTTAATAGAAATGCCTCCAGATGTTTTGACACCAATAAATTAACATGTTTCAGTGTGCCTATTGGACCATTGTGGCCTGTTTTCCTAGCAGAGCCTGAAAGCCCTTACAGGCTTCCATCTCACTGGAGATCAGGGGAAGACCAACCTTTTCCTCAGGCTTCGAGCTGCCAGTTTTACCCAGGATAATTCTTGCACTTTGTGGGAAAAAATACAGATAATCACTTCAAAACTGGTACTTTCTATGGAGTGAAACTAATAAGTACCAGAAGGTATTCAGCTGATTTCAGCTCTATCAATTGGCTGGAGATGATAGAGTCCTGATTCACAACCTGGGATGCATCTCACCACAGCAAAGAACATGAAAGTACAGTTATGATGAAAGCTACTCTGAATTTTAATTTCTATCACATGGGACAATGAATATGTTCACAAGCTCTGTGCTGCAAGACAAAGTCTTGTCAGGTAGCTTTTTTCTCGCTGCCATCTTAAGAATAAGCATGTGAATTTAAAGGCAACCCAATATAGTTTTACAAAAAAGAAAGTGAAGGCTATATAAAACAATATAAAAACCACACACAAAATATTAAATCAATTTCTTGTGTGAAAGATGTCTTGCCTCATGAGAAGAGTAACCAAGGGACTGAAGCAATGAAGCCATACACTGCTGCTGAATGATGGCGAGAGCTGGAGAATAAACTTCATCATACAGTGTCATGCTACCCGGATGGCACAGCAGAAAATATTTTTCTCATCTTGCACTGAATCTAGACACTCCATGAATGTAGTTAATGTTGTTTTACTCTTGGTTTATGTTCATTTTTCTCTAGGTTTATGTTCATTATGTGTACAAAAATATCGTACATCAATTTTTTTTCTTTTTCTCATCTCCTCCCTATCTGAACAGCTGTAAAGAAAAATAGATTTTACTGCTTGATAGCTTCATGAGCAAAGATATCATTGACTACTCCTGCTGCACAGGAATTTGTACTGAGGGGGTAAAATCAATAGCAGGGAAAAACAGTGGACTCATGGTGTGAAGCGTGCATTTAGGTCATAGCAACAGCAGTTAAAGGAGTACCCTGCAGCATCCACTCTGATTCCCAGAACAGACTTAGACATTTTTGTTTGTTTCAGTTAAAATGATTATCAATAGGGTGAGGCCTGTAAACTGAAGAATTGCTTTTGTCCTGTGTGGTAAACCAGGAAAAGGATACATGCTCCGCCGTTGTGCCTTGAGGATGCCTGCTACGTGGTCGGAAAATGTCCTCTGAATCCTCTCGTGAGCTCACACGTTTTCACACAGAGCATGCCTCTAAATGTCATCTGCTTTGAAAAGCACTCCCTGCCTTCAACATTTACCCTACTCGCTTTTATTTTGAGTGGTGCTTTGTGCAGTTTTTCAGGGCGAGTGAAGGATGGGTTGCCTAAATGAGTTGAAGTTAGGCCCTGAAGTCTTTTTTTTTTTTAAAAAAAAAAATACACCAATGGAGTTGAATTAATGATTAAGAAACAAAAATTTTTAGAGAGTTGCCCAATGGAAACATGCTTGGCTACTTTTCAATACTACAAGAAATCCTTGCAGCAAAGACTATGCAACTGAATGAAGACTCAAGCTGGCATGATGAAGCTTTTGAATCAACTTAGCCACCAGCTTTAGGAGCACTGTCCCAAAATGGGAGAGACAGATACTTGGCTGCACATTTGCTCTGCCTCTTTCCCTCTCCCCCATCTGCCAAAGCACGAGCACACAAACCTTTTAAAACTCTCTGCTGAAAGCTTAAATAAGTGCTTTCCCTAGGCCTTTGGCAACCTTTCAATGAATTGAACAGAGGAGAACCTGCACAGGTTTTGTTGTCCTTTTCCACTTTTCCAGTGCTGAGGTACGGCCTCACCATAGCCTTCTATGGTGGTACGACTGGCTGGGTAGATGAGGGGAGAGCAGCGGACATTGTCTATCTCAACTTCAGCAAGGCTTTTGACACTATCTCCCACAGCATCCTCATAGGCAAGCTTCGGAAGTGTGGGTTTGGTGGGTGGACAGTGAGGTGGAGAGAGCTGGCTGGATGGCTCAGAGGGTTCTGATCAGTGGCACAGAGTCTATGTCGAGGCCTGTAACTAGTGGTGTTCCCCAGGGGTCAGCACTAGGTCCAGTCATGTTCAATATATTCATCAATGACCTGGATAAGGGGACAGAATGTACCCTCAGCAAGTTTGCTGATGATACAAAACTGGGAGGGGTGACTTTTATACTGAGCATGATGCAGATGGGATGGAATACCCCGTTGCTCAGTTTTGGGTCACCTGTCCTGTCCGCTCCTCCCCACGGGTGAGACCCCTTTACACCCTTTTACTTCCGGCCCTCCAACTTGGTCCATAACAAAGTTAGCTGACCTTGGTTGCTATGGGAATAAGCATAAGTAGGAGCCTCGCTGCATACCATTCCTTGGTATTAACTGTAAACATCAGACATTATCTGCTAGAAGCAGACACTGTCTGAAAAATACGCCATTACTTTCAGGTGGTGAGTTAGTTAGAAGAGACTTAACTGTTAAGTGAAATTACTGAAAAGAAAAGTAGTTTTGTTTTACCTCAAATAAGGATGCTATTGGCCTTCTTGGCCACCTGGGAACACTGCTGGCTGACATTCAGCTGATTGTCAACCAACACCCCCAGGTGTTCCATGGACGGATGGCTCCATCCATGACACTCCCAGCACTGAAAGGCACTGTAAGACCATACACTCACGCTGGCTAATACTAGCTGAGAGCACCGTATTTCTTGACCAGCAGTGAAAAGCCTACATGTAACCATGTGGCTCCCAATCAAGCATTGAAGTGATTCAAGTCTATTTAGTGCATAAGATATAGAAGAACAGTAAGACAAGCTTAGGAAAGTTTAAAGTTTTATCATTCCGTATCAAGCTGTGGCCTCTCTTCCAATACTGGTTAAGTGTGTTTTGTTCCCAGTTAATCCATCAATGTTACTTGTATATCACATAGCTCTGTCTGATGAACTAATGATTGCTTCTCGTTCTCTGAACTGCAAGTAAGATTTTAGAGAATCATCAAGTGTGTCTTACATTCACAAAATAAGAGAAACATAAAACATACCTGCACTTGTAACTTTTCCATTTCCTTTCCTCAGTTGTCTCAGGTTTAACAGAAAAGAAAGAAGACGTGAGAGTTTTCTTTGATTGACTTTTGCTATAGCAGTTAAGAATGTTTAAGAAAGTCTGACTCCTGGGAAGATAAGAAAAACATGATGTTCACAGCCCTTGAAAGAATATAATTACAGTTCCTTTCTGCTACTCTAAAATATGTACACCTTCTACTTCATGGCTGTAGATCAGACACAGAAATGAGCATATTTTAAAGTGACAGGGGTGGAAAATGTTCTTGTTCCATGCACGTTTGCTTTCATCCTTACCTGTTGATCATCATTCTTGCTGGAAACTAAACCAGCCAGGTGATGGCAGCTTGTTTACCCCAGAGCTTGAAGCTTAACCTATTTTTTTTCTGAGTTTTAATTTAACTTGAGATGTGTTTAATACTTCTTCATCTCCCCCATTTGTTGTATCAACTTAGATTCTCAATGGTTTGCTAGTTACTCCAAGTTTTTTAAATGACTGTATTCAAATAGCCCTACAAACAGAGAGTAGCATACCCTTTCTAGTTTATGCAAAGCTCTCTCCAAGAAGGGAGGAATTTTTTTGTTATTTTAATGCATTGGCTCAGCAGTATCTTCTATTGCTGAATAACAAAACAACTTTCTTGAATCTCTTACCCAGAGGCAAAGACAAAGAAGCTAGTTAGAGTTAGACTATGAGATTCAGGTGTCACTGTGCCAGCAGAGCTTAGCAGAACAGACGGTGGCTGATGAAATGCTCCTTTTATGCAAGGAGGATTTCAAGCCACATGAAACATTTCTTCTTCTGTTACAAAAGCTTATCAGGTTCCAGAGGCTTTAAAAAGTCCACATGGGAAATTCAATTTATATAGCGGCGCTTTAATCAATTATGTTAAAAAAGATTCCAAAACAGTGAAAACATATCCAAGTGAACAATACCCTACACAGAACAATGAAGGAAACTAAGTATCCGTGGAGCTGCTGGGGCAGAGCTGAAGGTCAGGACTCCTTTGCTATTGTGGGTATTTACACTGTTTACATAATGCAGTTATGAAAGCAGTCATCCAGGCACAATTTCCGAATTAATAGCAAAGAAAATTTAGGGCTAATTGAACGTTAGGTGTTTGCAACAGAATGATAAAAGCTCACCATTACATTCAAAATCCAAGTCATAGTTAATCCACCATAAGCTATACTCCAGTCACAGAAAAGTAAAATTTACCAACACTTTATTCTGGTCTCTTCATCGGACTAACAATACCAAGGAGACTGACTAAGTCTTATGGTTAAAAACCAGAAAATAAGTTGTAGTGAAACTACACACAACAAAAGAGAATTTGGACAATAACAATGAAGTTAGCATCAGAAAAACAACCCAAATCCAGTGCAGTAATTTTCTATTAATTGATTAACTGTTAAAATAAATAGATATTTTTGAATTATTGTTAAAGAGAATGAAAAGAATTGTGAGAGGATTTCATTCCACAATAATAATTGCAAATGGAGAGAAGATACAGCATTTTATCTTACATGGAGGCCAGAAGAGAGTACTGATAGATGTTTAAATCATCTCCAAGAAGATCAATATGTATTATGAGAGATGCATAGTTCATCATTCCTCTTGACCAACAGGAGTAATGAAATACACAATAGATAGGTGTAAACATTAAAATACTACTCTTTGAGGACATAAACATGCCTCCTGAAAAAGAAGAGGTCCCTATTTTAACAAATGAAGTATCGGAAGTAAATCCCTTCACTGCAGTGAGTCCATTTTAAGTAAATTATGTAGATTAAATGGGGAAAGGAAGCTTGCAGGCCTCATCTAAACAGGTATTTAAACTTGTACGGGCCACCAAAAGTGAATCCAAATCTTCCATGGGGGCCTGCATATATGATATTTCACCTAATTAGTATAAACCTGAACAGAACACAAATCTCTGGTATAAAACGGCACATTGGAGTGACACTTACCTTCATTCTCCCATAGTTTTTCACTTCCTCAGCCTCAGAAGAATCACTTGCACTGCATCAGGCATAACATTCTCTCCAAAGGCTTACAAATGCATATGAGCATTTACAAGCATAAAAGAAAGATTTGTGCAAACAAATTATTCAGAATTTTTGTACATTTTTTAAATTGTACCAACCATTCTGGTTCCTGCCTTTGACCATTACATAAAGACTTAAATAATAAAAAGCAACCAACCAAAGAAAAAAAAAAACCACTATAAAATCCTGATGTCGGAGCCAGTTACATGCTTTGGCAAAGTATGCAATGCGTCTTTTGAAATTTAGTATCTTTTCAATCTCATATAAAGGTTTAATAGCACAAGAGATCATAAAGCCAAATTGATGCTGCCTTGATGAGGTCAAGTTACCACTGAGGGAGCAACGCAAACTGGCATACAGTGTCTGAATACAGATAGGCTTAGTCAAGGAGAAAAAGGAGTCCATGCCACCTTCCACAGGTGGTTTTCCAATGGTGAGAGGGACATCCTCTGTAAGGTCTGTATGTCAGCGTGGAGAATGTGCCAAGGGGAGCTCCAGGCTCCTAGGAAAGCTCTCCCAAAGCTGGAAGGTGGTGAGGCAGAGCAGTCCAGGGCTCTGGCAGCCTTGCTGGAAAGCAAATTGTCTTAACCCACCCTCAGATCTGCCTTGACCTATACAGGGATCACACCAAATGACACAGTGCACACACACTGTCACACTCGTGTCCCGAGCCATTTGGTACAGAGGCTCAGAAACAGAGTCTTTAGCCCCATTTCATTTCCAGTACCTGAAGCACATAAAGTAGGAGCTGTAACCATTCCAGCCAACTTTGACACAATTTCTTTGACCCATGGAGGACAGCAAGCATCTCCAGGAAACAATTCACTCACACATAAGAGATGAACTGCCCTCTGAAGTCATCTCTCTCACTCTCTTTCTCTCTTCTCCTCCTCCTCAGCCTCTGGGAGACGTGACCTCTCTTTTAACAGAGAGGCCTAGCTGAGGCAAGATAAATGTGCAACTTAGATTTTATTATCAAGTCTGGAAAAACCCCTCCATACTGTTAACTTCCAATCATGGAGGGCAGAGGAGATTCTTGATAATCTCAGAAAAACTTCTGGACTGTTGGCTGAAAGTACACACTGAGCAGTGCTGGTCCACCAGGGCAGCATCCGTAAAAAAAGATCCTAATGCACTTGTTATTTAATCAGCAGCCATACACCTTGTGTTGACTGTATATCACTGATCAATAAATGAATGTTAGTTTTGCCCTGAAGAAAGCAATAAAGTGGGACATAAAATTAATAATGAATGTCAGTGTATATGAGTAATAAATAGATTTTAATGTTTTCAGCTCCTTAGAGGGAAAAAAAAAATCAATTTCTCTGTAAAAGTTTGATACTTTTACACAAAGCTCATTCCCACAAAAACCACCCAAATGTTTTAATCTAAAAACAAACAACAACAATAACTTTTTCATCTAAATTGGCCTAAAACCCTGTTATAGACTTTTTTCTGAATTGTTTCTTGTAACTTTAGTTTGGCAAAGAACTAACAGCTCTGTGATCAGATGACCTATAAATAAATTAATGAATTAGTAATGCGTAATATTTTATTTCTTCAAAGTACTGCCCAAATACAAAAGTTAAAGGTATGGGTTTGAGGTTGACTTGAATCAGAAATCTTACAGATATGGAACCAATTTACACTTGGAAAAGAAATGGCTTGGCAGATGAGAGTATGCCCTGGCAGTACAGCCTTCCACCACAGCTCCCATCCCTGCGCGTCATCTTTTGTTTGCGTTGCCTTCATCCAATTTAGATTTGTCCTTCTCCCTAGCTTAGGTATTCGCAACACACCTATCATCTTCGTATCTAAACTCCTCAGATCAGGAACTTTGTCTCACAGGGCATCTAATCCAGCAAAGTCATACAAGTATGCAACTTCTGAATCACTGTATTTAAGCAAAGACGTCTGTTGACTGTAACCACTGGCATAAAGGGAACAGCAAATAGATGTAAGGCAACAGAGACCTACAAGGGGAAATGAACAGAAAAGATGAGGAGGCGAGTGAAATCCACCTCCCAGAAACAGAAGGAGGGAGACACCAGGCCCTGGAGACTCAAGTGTTCCGTTCTGAAGTTAGAAAGCCAGAGCCAAAGAGCACTTCTTAGAGACATTGCCTTGGAAATCTGTGTAAACCAGGTGTTGAATCTAGTCAGCAAAGGGCCTTGATAATTGAGGAAAATGTTTTAAAGCTTTTATTATTTTCCTCACTGAGCAGCTGCCAATAGCTGTCAACAAAAGCTTTCCAGATCCATTTCTGTCCAATTTCTGTTAAACTCAACGATGCAGCAGGACTAAGGGCCAAAATGAACTACTCCTGTCCTCTTCCTTTCTTTCCTAATTGTAATCAAGGATGAAAAATCACTAGGAAAATACATGTATAATTAACATATTTGATGGATGTGTTAGTCTGTGGTTCCTGATTATCTGTCCAAGAACACTGATAGCTTATCATCCTGTTCAGTAGTTAAAAATGCACTGAGGGTTGAGACAAGACCTTGTAGGAAGAAAACAGAGCAAACACTAGCACAGGAGAAGATTTTAAAAAAAATCTATAACAATCCTCATACATGAAACAAAATCTGGTCAATTGTAATGTCAAAATACATGTCCTTCAAAAAAAAAAAAATATTTTTGAGAACTATGGTTTCATAAACTCTTTGCAGAACAATGTGACATGACTTACCAAGCAAGGCTGCTCTGTCCCCAACTTTTATGTTAACAGCTGGTTAAAATGCACTTTCAAGGAACGATATGATCTGATCTCTTCCCATTTTATTACAGAATTTAAATGTGCCATTTAAAGTGCTTTTGTTTTCTCTTTTGAAATTTGCTCAGGAGGGAAGATTTAATTTTTTGTTTAGAAGGTTTTTCAGTGGTAACTTTTTTCAGAACACTTTTTTCCTAAAAAATCTGGCTGGGTCCTTCCTCACCTCCATTTCCCCCACTAAATTCTTTAGTATAAAAATAGCTAAATAATTGTTCCATACAGCTACAAAAATCAGAGATATATTCAGGAAAATAGCACCTACAGTAGAAGGAATGGCTTGTGATTCTTACAGGTTTAAGTTTAATATATCCACTAGGCTGAACTGGTAGCAAAGGGGGAGACTTTGTATTTATAGTAACAGAGCTGTCCATCATATATTAGATTGAAACTGATTATTACTCATCCATTAAAGTCAGTATATAATCTGTTCACTCCTTGCCCCTGGATATCTAAATACATCAGAATCCTTTCCTGGTAAGACAGCAATGAGCACAGTGATAGTTACAAACCCAATGACTAATCTAAATTTAATCAAAACCTTCCCCTCAGCTATCAAGGCAGCAGGAAATAGCAGAATGAGCCACATGCTTCATCAGTGAGGGATAGTGACCAACACCTGTTTTCCCAGATGAAAGGTCATTATAAGATGAGACAAATTCAGCACATACAGTTAGCAGCAAACACAGCAAAAAATTGACAGTACTTCTTTTTTCTTTTTTTCTTTTTTCTTTTTTCTTTTTTCTTTTTTCTTTTTTCTTTTTTCTTTTTTCTTTTTTCTTTTTTCTTTTTTCTTTTTTTAGTGAAAGGGTTATCAAAAAAATCTTATAGTTGAGTATGTAAACAATAAAAGTTTTCTCATATAGCTGATCCCTTGAATTTGTGAATACAAAGAACTGATTTAACCTGATACTGTTCTCAATTTGTGTGTGTTGGAAGCTGTGGCGGGTTGACCCTGGCTGGATGCAAAGTGCCCACCAAGCCACTCTATCACTCCTCCCTCTCAGCGGGACAGGAGAGAGAAGATGAATCAAGATAAGGACAGGGAGAGATCACTCAGCAATTACCATCATGGGCAAAACAGACTCAACTTGGAAAATTAGTTTATTACCAATCAAACCAGAGTAGGATAATGAGAAATAAAACCCAGATCTTAAGAACACCTTCCCCACACCCCTCCCTTCTTCACGGGCTCAACTTCACTCCCAAATTCTCTACCTCCCCACTCCGAGCAGCTCAGGGGAATGGGGGTTTTGGTCAGTTCATCACACGTTGTCTCTGCCACTCCTTCCTCCGCAGGGGGAGGACTCCTTACACTCTCCCCTTGGTCTAGCATCACGCCCCTCCCACAGGAGACAGTCTTCCATGAACTTCTCCAACATGAGTCCTTCCCACGGGCTACAGTTCTTCATGAACTGCTCCAGTGTGGGTCTTTTCCACGGGTCCCCCATGGGTCCCCCATGGGGTCACAAGCCCTGCCAGAAAACCTGCTCCAGCATGGGCTTCCCACAGGATCACAGCCTCCTTCAGGCATTCATCTGTTCTGGTATGGGTCCTTCACGGGCTGCAGGCAGATATCTACTCCACTGTTAACCTCCATGGGCTGCAGGGGGACAAGCTGCCTCACCATGGTCTTCGCCATGGGCTGCAGGGGAATCTCTGCTCCGGTGTCTAAAGCACCTCCTCCGCGTCCTTCTTCACTGACCTTGGTGTCTGCACAGCTGTTCCTCTCACATATTCTTACTCCTCTCTCTGGCTGTAGATGCTGGGTTTTTTCTCCTCTTTCTTAAATATGTTATCCCAGAAGCGCTACCACTGATGGGCTCAGCCCTGGCCAGCGGCAGGTCCATCTTGGAACCAGCTGGCATTGGCTCTATCGGACATAGAGGAAGTTTCTAGCAGCTTCTCCCAAAAGCCAGCCTTGTACCCTCCCCCACTACCAAAACCTTGGCACACAAACCCAGTACAGAAGCAAAAAGGAAAGTCAACGTTCATAATTTGTGTTTCTAATGCAGTTCTATATGCATATTTCTTTGGCTTAATGCTATTGATACTGTGATGAACTAGATTCATAAGCAGAGGTAACATGTTTTATTAAGAATGGAAAATAGGTCACTGGGTGAAGAACTTCTGCACAGAAACACCTCTTTTTCTAGGTGCATCAATTGATCTAACAAAAAACATTACTTGTCCATGAAAACATTCACCTCCCTGCAAAATCATCTCAAAACAACATTGTTTGTGTGGCCTGTATTTTAATAATTCTTCTGCAAACTTGCTTTTGCTCCACAAGGCACATACCTTGCTATTACATAGTCCTTTGCTAAATACAGAACAAAGATTTAAACTGTGCTTTTCCACAATGCCTAACCTTAAGGTCATAGAATCAGGTCCATCCATTTTTTTCTGGTAGACGTGCTCTACTTTGAAGAAACACTTGTAAAAATCTTCTTGACTCCTACAATATCTGTTTTCCTCAGACCTTCCCTCAAATACATCTGGATACATCAAATCTGTAGCAGATGTGCCAGAAGAACAAACGACAATAGTGCAAGAGAGGCTCAAAATATACTTTGTGAGCTTCAGCAGTACAAACTTTAACATGGAATTGTCTCTGCTTTTAGAAAAATCCACTGAATTGTGAAGACTTGTTCATTGCTTCAGATTTCTTCTCCATTGTCCGTGGAAACACTGTGCTGAGTAGGAAAGGTAATTTTTCTTCACTCTGAAAGGCATGGTTTATATAGATCTTTGACTATGGTAAATTACCTAGGCTGTATCACCCAAATGAGCTCTTCATAAAAAACACATTAGGCATTTGCAATATAGTAAAAACACACAAAAATTTCTGACAGCTTCCATTTTTAAGAGAAATTTTAAAAAAATATATTCCAACGAATACTATAGCTCTACTACATATTTTGTTCAAACAATTTCTGCTTTAGATATTCAGTCAGGATATAGCACTTAAAAGATGGGGGG
>VYXH01010483.1:68530-142234 GCA_013397275.1 Burhinus bistriatus
TGGAATTTCCTGTATTCCAGTTTGTGCCCATTGCCCCTTGTCCTGTGGCTGGGCACCACTGAAAAGAGTCTAGCCCCATCTTCTTGACACCCACTCTTTAAATATTTATAAGCATTGATGAGATCCCCTCTCAGTCTTCTCTTCTCCAGGCTAAACAGACCCAGGTCCTTCAGCCTTTCCTCATAAGAGAGGTGCTCCATTCCCCTGATCATCTTCGCAACCATCTGCTGGACTCTCTCTAGTAGTTCCCTGTCTTTCTTGAACTGAGGAGATCAGAACTGGACACAATACTCCAGATGTGGCCTCACCAGGGTGGAGTAGAGGGGGAGGAAAACTTCCCGCGACCTGGCGGCCGTGCTCTTTTTTAATGTACCCCAGGATACCATTGGCCTTCTTGGCCACAAGGGCACTTTGCTGGCTCATGGTCAACTTGTTGTCCACCAGGACTCCAGGTCCCTCTCACCAGAGCTGCTTTCCAGCAGGTCAACCCCTAACCTGTACCGGTGCATAGGGTTATTCCTCCCTAGGTGCAGAGCCCTAAACTTGCTTTTGTTGAACCTCACTAAGTTCCTCTCCACCCAACTCTTTAGCCTGTCCACGTCTCAGGTGGCACAGCCTTCTGGTGTGTCAGCCACTCCTCCCAGTTTTGTGTCATCAGCAAACTTGCTGAGGGTACACTCTGTCCTCTCATCCAGGTCATTGTTGAACATTTTGAACAAGACTGGACCCAGTACTGACCCTGTACCAATCCACCTCACTGTCCACTCATCTAACTCACACTTCCTAAGCTTACCTATAGGGATGTTATGGGATACTGTGTCAAAAGCCTTGCTGAAGTCGAGGCAGACAACATCCACTGTTCTCCCCTCATCTACCTAGCCAGTCATGCTGTCATAGAAGGCTATCAGATTGGTCAAGCATGATTTCCCCCTGATGAACCCATTTTGACCACTCCCGATAACCTTCTTTTGCTCCACATACTTAGAGATGACATCCAGGATGATCACCTTTCCAGGGCTTGAGGTGAGGCTGACTGGCCTGTAGTTTCCTAGGTCCTCCCTCTTACCCTTTTTGAAGACTGGCATGACATTGGCTGTCCTCCAGTCCTCAGACCTCTCTCCTGTTCTCCATGACCTTTCAAAGATGTTGGAGAGTGGCTTCGCAATAACACCTGGCAGCTCTCTCAGCACTTGTGGGTGCATGCCATCAGAACCTATGAATTTGTGGCTGTCAAGTTCACCTAACAGACAGTTGCTGTCTTGGACTGGTTGATGATCATCTTTGTCAGCACTAAGAGGACAGAGGGATCTTAGGACTTGTGGAGCTCACAGAACATTGTACCCATGCAAAAAGCAGTTGCAGCCTTCATAAAAGATTAGACAGAAATAGGAAAGCTGCATTTAACAGAAGTGTCACCGAAGTGCCAGTGGCTTTTTGGTTTTAACCAATAATGCTTGATTTCCGATCACACAGCCATGTTCCACAAAGAAGCTCATATGCCTTCTGCTCAGGGCTAGCCTACCTCCCCAGCTTCCCAAAAGCAGATTTGACCTGGACGAAAGCGGCCGAGGGAGTCCACAGCAGAGTAAAGGAATGAGCAGCTTGGACAATCAAGATCCAAGCACGTGAGCACGTTTCCAGCATCTCTTTTTTATCAAAATGGAAGTACTCAAATGTGTGGATTGGCTGCTGCAGAAAATAAAATACCTATCCGCCCCTGAACGGTGTCAGACAAGTACAGGGCAGTGAATGCTTCCCATGCTTTTCTTCAATGATTTGTCTCAAATCCATTATGAGGGGACCACTTCCAGGAGGATGTTGAAGCCATTTGCTTTCAGAATTACTCACAGAATATCACTTTTCTCCGCTCTGTACATGCAAGAATTTCAACAAACACACCCAGTAACAACTGTGGAGGCAGTTTTATGATGTGGATATCTCTCCCCTGGGAACAGGACTGAAGCTATCAACCCAATTTGCATGGACTACCATGTGATCTTCAGATGGTAATAAATTAAGGTGACTACTGCCAGCTAAAGGCTTGGTATTCTTATTACAAAACCCCTGAGCAACACAGAGAGTATATAGCTTTTGAGACTCTAAATCAAACCTGTAACATTTTGTGAACATAGGTCATGGCATTTTATATCTTATCTTGTGTTGGAGAAAGAAAAGGCAGCAGCCTTTAGAAGGTGTTTGGGGGTGTGGAACATGTCAACCAGTATGTTAAAAATTAGCTGAGCATAACAAATTATTCTTAATATGCATTCACAACACACACTGCAATGCCTGAGAATGCTGCAAATACTGAATGTAAACTATTGCTAATGTGTTTTACAGATCCACACCACGGAATAGATTCGGTCATGTTTCAAGTTTCAGTTGACAGATTGACAGATACCAATTGACAGAATACACTGTAGTGGAATTCTTGACATTGCTATCATCTATCATAGAGTGTAGATGCATGATCACAGTAGGACACATTTCCATGTGAAAGATTAGTCATAGGAAGTGGTGCATTACCGTGTTTCACTAACATTGACTGTACGGAAAATTAAGGATGGTGAAGGTATTGTGACAATTTTCTCTACCTTTTCATAAAATGTTGCTTTAAATGTTGCAAGGAGTAATTAAAAGAAAAATACTATTATGAACTAATAAACTGAAATACTTGATTTACATAATCAATTTGTATCTGGAAAATCAATGGGATGAAAGCAGAAAAGTCAAAAGTATGTTTATATCTCAGCTCTTAAAAGTACGTGGTTTATTTTAAATTGCAGGGAAGACATTCTGAGGGCCTATGGCTCCTCCTACTGAAACATAATAAAATAAAAGTTTCATCACAAATTTGAATAGGAATAAGGCAGTCCTTTAAGATATACAGATACATACATTTTTATGTATGCATATGTATGTATGCATATCTGAACAAAAGGTCCTGAGAACAGAAGTTTACAACATAAACTTCACCATGTCTTAGGTTAGCGCTCTCACCAAAACATAAGACAAAATTCTAACGTTTTTGATTAAAAGTAACATTCAACAGGCATCACGTCAGCATAATGTGCTGAAATATGCCTGTAAGAATTGTTACTCTCTTTGCATAATTTACATGTTATGTGGATTTTTCTTCTTTTCTAGATGACTCATATTCATATTTGTTAACAAATTCTCAGAAACAAATGCCACAGGAATGAATCAAAAGACCACCTCATGAAGGATAATGTTAGAGGCTAAATAAATAGATTCAGGCATGCACAGAACACGCCGTTCTCAAGAATGTTCCCATAAGAATGTCACAAATATAAAGAAACCGATGGCTTTTTGATCTGTAAGAGAATGAACCTCTAACAATAGAAAATTCAGAAAGAGCTAACTATATAAAAATTGCTTTAATAGATATTTCAACAGATTGAACATCTGAATTACTGGACAACATTTTTTTGAAATTTGAATAAAAGTATCATTGCATTATCAACAGAATTATATTACCATAATGTAAATCAATCAAAATAAACCATAGATTTCCTGTTGTTTGCCACATTTAATTAAAAATCATTCTGTGATCCATACTTGTATAATTTCCTAGACCTCCTGTGTCTGCCAGTGACAGTCTACAGGTACAATAGGGAATCAGTTCATACAGCAATGCATACTAATGAAGCAACTGATACAGCATTCTTTGCCAGTGCAGGAGAAAATACAAAAATGTTGTTGCCTTAATTGTGCAGATCACTGGGAATTATAAGAGGATGGGGTTTTTTCTGTACTATTAATATATATTTTAGTGTGCAGCTGCCCAGTGTGCCACATTCATGTGTTAATTCCTTGATGCAAGTTTAATCACTTCTCATTGACGGAAAGCCAAAGGCTTCTACGTTGCTTGCACTGCTATAATATTGAATTTCTTCTTTTCCTTTTCCTCCTGTCTTCTCTTTTCAGAGCACAGTTTAGCATACTCTAAACCTCTGCCAGCTACAGAGGAATTATAGATGTTGCTTTGAAAAAATAAGATTCCTTGAATCATCCTGAAAAGAAGGAGGAAAAGAAAAAAAAAAAAAAGAAGAGACACATGTAGAGCATTCTGTAAAAGGTATTAACAATGAATTTACTGTCTGACAAAGAGATCATTTACCTACAACACCTCTGTTTCTTATTACTGTATGCACTCTCACTTCTGGCACTTTCACATGATAAGGTGGCATCTTGTTTGTTATATATTAAGTACCACAAAAAATCCCCAAACGCCTATCAACAAATGTTTCAGCTAAATGACTTTTTTCAGATTTCCAGCTGCAACATGCTCTCACTCAGATGCTGGATATAAAGCAGTTTAAGGAGATGGAACTTAAATTTATGAAAAACAAAACTTTAACAAGGAAAATACAGTTCTTCCTGCAATTTCTTGACAGGATATCTGATGTTCTAGTTTGTCATTCAAATCGGACAGATCCGTTCTGGCCTCTTCCTAAGTGTGCACAATCCAGCTGATTTAATACCTTTTTACGTGAAGGCAAGAGACAACAGAAATGCATCTCTAGCAGCAGCTAGATGTTCAAAGATGCAAAAACAACACGGTGCTTAGCAAAGGTAATGTTTTGACAGATTCAGTCCTCATGGTAGTCTTAGTTGAGACACAACAGGTCTTTATGTGTAGAGCTAATGCAGCAGAGCAGGGGTGACTGAATTGTGGACAGTGGATCAAACTAGCCCATAAAGCAGTTTTAGGTGGTCTCTGGGAATACTGCTGGCCAACCAGTCAGCTCACACTATGAGCAGAGCACCCCAGAGACAAAGCTCATGAATCTTCAATAATTCACAGACAGGTTTTAACTCACCTGGGTTGGAAAATAAGAGCATCCTTCCTTCTGCGTCTGAAGGTTGCCTGCAAGGTCCTATGTAAAGCAAAATGGCTAATAATGAGGCAAGTTGTCAGATAGGAACAGAAGTTGGTCCAAACCTTGGCTCACATTCTTGTTGCTGTTCAACCCAGAAGAGGAGACCTGATTGAGAAAGACCACATCTTCGTTTGCCTCCTACTCAAAACCTGAAGTAAGAGGAGAAAAAGAAATGCAGGTGTCTCCGTACAGGCAGCTTCTGCCTACCTTCCCTCAACAGGCCTGGCTTAGCCCCATACAAACACAAGGGCCAGCCTTGTACTGTTAAGAGTGGTCCCCTCCTCCAGCCACCCCAGCCCAAGACCCCTCCTGCCCAGCTGCTGGAGCCCAGTCAAGCACCCCAGGGTCTCTGCCCAGGCTGAAGGAGGTCGTTTCTGCTGTCCCGTTTGCAGGTTCAGCCAGCAGTGAAGCTGAGCACATATCACACACACAGAGGATAGGGACACGGCTGGTCACACAGACAAGACACTGCCTCCAGCAGCACCCACATTCAGGACTCACACCAGACCCAGGCACAGCCAGCCACGTCCCCTTCTCCTCTTGGGCTGGCAGAGGTCACCAGTGCAGCACACACACCACACTCCCCAGGCTGACAAGCACACGCACATGCGTGGATGCCCTGAGCACTGGCATGACTCCTTGGCCCACCCAACACCTCTGCCCAGATCCCAGCCCCCTTCACCCGCCCCACGGGTCCCCGACTTGTTGGCTGGTCCAGCTGGGTGCTCGCTGCACACGCAGCACTCACACACTCATCCCACAGGCACCCCATGCTCACAAGTCCCCCCAAATTCCAGCATGGACCTTCTACCTGCCTGGACCCAGGCCTCCTACTCCCCGGCTGGTTTGCCAGTGAATCCACATGCACACCCCACGCACACCAGGTTTGGGGCAGGTACAGACACTCTCCCCCAGCACATGGGCTGTGACCCGCGGTCCTGCTCCAGCCGCTGGTGCCGACCCCTTCGCTCACCTCACTCATGCCTGTACCCCCATAGCTGGTTTTTGGGACACACACAGTTCCCGACCCAGTGGCTGGAGGTTAAATACCGCCACCAGCTTCAGTAGCTGACACTGAGACATGACTGACTCCAGTAGCTAGCTTCCTCCTTTTCTTATTATCCTTTTTTATTCATTGAAAAAAGTCCTTGACCAGACACTCTTAAAGGACCAGACGCTCTTTTTCTGTATACCTTTACACAAAAATTGTGGGGTTTTTTTGTGCCCAAAAGAAGAGGCATCCTGCAACCCAGAAATCTGGGTTAACACAGAGGTTATAACCACACGTGTAAATTCAACTTGCCTGTGGCATTAAGGCAATCCAGCATGGAACAATCCACAACCTTATTTTAAAATTGCCTTGACATCCAAAATCCTGTGTTTGAATACAAACTGTTTTTTGGGAAATGTCTTTGGCCTATGCTAGCTTGCAGATTAGTTCAGACCATGCTAGTTGGCACAGGCAAAAAGCACACCAACTACTCCATAAAATTGTTAGAACAGTTTCTAATGGAACCTCAGTGCTTGGGCATGTTCTTTGGCATTTCTTCATTTACTGGTGTAAGCCTTGCCTATAAAGCTTGGCAAGAATCAATTTGGGTTCAGCAAAACCATCACAGAATTAGAAGTCACACAGCTAAATAGACCAGGGGTGATGTAGCATGGTCTGATGTCTCTCCACTGAGGGCCATAGTTTATCCCATTTTATTTGTATCATCCAAATTACCTCATTATTTCTGACGAAGAATCAACTTTATAGTTACCCTGTTTTAGTGGTCAAACCCCCACGTGTACACATGGAAAAAAGGACAGAGACATGTTGACTTTGACCTTCCATGAATATGAAAGTCTTTTTAGCTTTTGCTTATACAATTTCAGCAAGGGTTTTAAGAATGGTCAGAACCTCAGGTCCAGATCAAATAAAATATAATAGCCTGCATGTATAGGGATGGGGGGACAAATCTTGAGCTATTTTCTGAATATGTTGGTAGCACTTGATTGGTGACGAGGGAGCAGTTGAAACGTTCAGAGTATTAACGCAGTCATGTTTGAAGAAATTGATTTGTTTATTAGTATTGACAAATAACTTTGGAGAACAATACCATGTTTTTTCAGACCTAGATGATCCAAAGCTTTATCCAGTACTTACTGACATTAGCATAGCAGTGACCAGAAATGCCAGAGAGTCTAAGAGCACTAGTCCAGCAATAAGTAGAAAGTGCAAAGGGTTTAGTAGCCCAAAGATAATGGTTTGCATAACTTTATAAAGAAATTAAACTAATCCATAGCTTGCTGCTGATAGCTTTTGAGTAGTATTTTTCATCTACTATATTTTATATATCACAAAATTACAACAAGCCACTTCTACTTCTTGTCTGTTTTCTAACTATTCATTCTCTTGACAGGAGAGCTTTTTCAGTGGAACCCTCATAGAAGAACGGAGCCTAGTTTCTAGCTATTTAGAGAAAAGGCATAATTACTAAAGAAATAAGTTGCATATATCTTCTCCTGCCAACATCACCAAGAAACTGCAGAATTATTGCCGTCTTGATTTGAGGTATGCGCTTCATTTCAAAGTTTTATTTGTCAGTGACTTTGATTGGCTTGTCCTAATAAAAGTATATCCCATTAAAAAAAAAACCTGTCTGTGTGATTGAGTGTTCTTTTTGGTTTCTTCCCAATTGCCCAGTGATTATAAAGGGCAATAAGAAAATATAAGCCAGAGAGTAAAAATGTGACAATAAAAATAGCACATATACCATCTGCAGCATCACACAGCACAGCTAATTTATGGCATGATGTTGAAAGTTGGAACAAGGCTCAACTGTACTTGCCTAAACTTTTTCTCCTACACAGATTAATAAAGAACAATCAATCCAGTGTACTGCTCTTTCAGTAGACTTAATGTACAGTGAATTGATAGCAATTAAACTTTAAATTTCTAAATTGTCATTGTGCTATAGTGTCACTTTTTCTTTTTTTTCTTTTTGGTACCACCAATAAATTACACTATAATGTATTATTAAAGGGTACAGGAGGCAGTATTGAGATTAGAATATCAAAGTACCACAGCAGCAAACAAGTAGAGCTCTTCTTTCAAAGAAATTTTTATCCTACAAGCGCAGTAAAAAAGAGCACATGATGATTTGCTGGGAGCAGAGAAGAAAGTTATACATGATTAAAGTATTTCAAATGAATACTAACAAGACAGATCCCCTTCTGGACAGCATAACAGAACCAGATGAAGGACTTTAGACATAAAGTCATGAGTTTCTACAGAAGAAGCTAAAAGCCAGCTTTGGTCATTAACATACTAATAGACTCACATCCCATAACTAGCAAGCTAGTTCAGGTCATTAATGCATTTGATAGCTTCCCATTCACTGTCATGGTCAATATCCCACGTCCTCCCTTGCCCATGCTTATTTATGCCTAATTTTAGGTAACAGATTTTAACGTTCATGTTAGTTGTCCAGTTTCCTCACAATCCCTTTATTGTCAGTGGGAAAAGGCAAGCTTCTACAGAGTAATTTGGAACAGCAAAGTAAATATGGAAGAGGTCCCAATTTCCCTTGAGCAGATTATCTCACTCTGCTGACTGGGGAGAGGCCAGTGACAACGTTCCCAGTTTAAGTACCTAAAACTAGGCAGCTCAATCCAAATCAGTCTGGCCTAACACACCCGTACATTGCTTATTTTTGAAATAACAAAAGGCAAATTCCACTTTTAGTTTGTCTGCTCACAGAGACAGTTTTGCACTGGGAAGGAAGCAATTGGCTTTGAATCACAGTGAAATAACCTGGTCTCTAACAGGGCAGGGCCAGCAGCTGGCTCATTTCTCCTTCAGCTGCCCAGGAGAATTCATCCAGCAGCGGATAGACCAAGGCTTGCAATCTGATATGAACAGATTTGGACAGACAGAGCTGATTGAAATTGATTGCTGGCCACCAAAGCATGGCGAGTTTTGTGTGAATAGTCCATGGGGAAATGATGTGTGAGAGTATGTGTGTGCTTATACAACGATTGCAGCAGTAGCACAGAGTGTTAAAATCGTACCAAAAGATGAGGTGTTAACCTCCTCAAGAGGAAGCCAAGATGTCTGTCAAGAAAGAGATGAGCCAGTTTAAACTGGAGGTGTCAGAACGAACAAACCACCTTCCTTTATCTCCCATGTGTGACCCCATAGTGTAGAATTCCTAGCTACTGAGGGTTGCTGATGCTAAAAGTCTAAGTAGGTTCAAAACTGACAGGACAAGGTCATGAAAAAAAAAAAAAAAATCTACCAAAGGCTGTTAAATGCAAAGATATCCCTCAATCCATAAGTCCATTGGTCAGGAACAACTGAAGGTTGGGAGAGTATTCTGGAAAATACCAAATGCTGACTTTCTTCATGTACTCTTCCTTAGGCTATTGTTGGACAGCTGATACTCACTCTGACACAGTAGGGACGTTTTATGTTTCTTGTCATATTCTTAAATATTCTTACCAGACTGGGGGTTCTCCCTCACGTCCTAGAAAATCTGCCACTGTCTCCCTCTAGAGTTAACCTAGACAAGGATGGTGGGAAAACAAGAACGTCAGAAAGAAAAGTCTCGCTTGATCGAGGTGCTCCAAAGAGAATAGAAGACAAAGCGTTTGTTTCCTTCCATAAGCACAGAGCAGATGGAAAGAAATTTTTTCCATGCAGCAAGCAAACAGATCAGCAGAAAGAGATTTAGTCTGTATCATTTATGCTGACTTTTATAATCTGAGTGAAGATAAAAATGCAAATCTCTGGATTCAGGACTAGCTACCTAACCTGCTCAATTCCCTGTTAAGCCCTGTTCATCATCCAGTCATCTAAAACGTTTTAAGAAGTAAAGGCTCACACATTCCAAAGAGCTACCAAAAATACCAAGAGATTCCCACATCTGTTAACCTTCAGCTATTCTAACCTTTCTTACACAGTAGCTCAGTAAAACATAAGCACATTCTCTCATCCTTCTCTATTCAGCGAGCATTTTATTATACACATATGCTTTAGAGATTTGCAAAGTAAGGATGGTTCGTTGAATCAGGGTTCAAACAGCCACGCTTCTTTATAAATCAGAGTTTTACATAAGCTCCGAGATTCAGAGAAGGGTAAAACAGGCACCATTGCTATAACAAAGTCTGTTCTGCCGTGTAACGCAGGCCACAAGTATTAAATCCTGCTTTGAGTCCAACAACTGTGGTTGAACCAGAGCATATCAAAAGGTTTTAGCAAGAAAGAATTAAAAAGGGAATGGGGCCAAAACACTAAACTTTTCAAAGCTGCTGGGAAATGACAGTTCCTAGAGATGCAGCAGACAATATATCCCAACAAAGAAGTCTAGTACATGAGAGAAACCAAAACTGAAGAGTTGTAAAGATAATTCAGTCTTATGTGTTCGATCAGACAGAAAGCAATAAAGTACACTAACTATGCTAGACCTAGATATTTCAGTTTAAATTATAACCCTAAATTGGAAATGTTAGTTTCCTTCCAAAGGCAACCAGAATATCCAAAGCATCTGGCTTCTTTGAATAATGCATGAAGAGGGAAAAGGAAAATTATTTTAACTTCCTTTGAAAAATAAGCAGAATTTTTGTTAGAATTCTAAACTTTACAGTCTCATTTCAGAAAAATAAAAATGCCTTGAGGGACATGAAATATTCTTAGACTAAGGCAATGTATAGTAATTTAAAAAAATTCATTCTGGTTTTTTTTTTTTCAGAAATTATTGATACACCATATTTAGCTAAGACAAACTGTAAACGTGTTCATCAAAGGGTTAAGAGATCTAAAAGTTGATATTATAATAGCACTTTTACTTTTAATCAAGATTAATTTTAATAAAAGACTGATATCACAAAGATTGTACATGTGCTTCAGTTTACATACTCTAAGTAGTCCTGTCCAACGCAACAGGAATAGTCACAAAGGATAAAACTGAGCAGTTGCATAAGTCTATGTAGGATTGGCGTTTAATACATTGGGGAAAAATAATTTAACTATTAGCCTCTGGGTGAGAAGAATCTAAAAGACACTGATCCCAAAAGAGATCTGGAGATTTTAATTGGGAATTTAATTAGATTACTATGTAACATGACAGAAAAACAAAAAAGGCAATGCAATTCTGATTGAGGTATTGCTTCACAGAAGTAGGGAGAAAATAATCCTCTCTGTTTTAGCCAGATAAGAAAAATAGTAGCTATAATTAGAAAAAAAATACATATCATTACATTACTGAAAATGAAAACCTTGACTAATTATTAGAAAAAATATTCTAATAAGGGGAACTATTAAGCTGTGGCATAATCGTTTGGAAAAAAAAAAATAAAAAGCAGAGCAGCACTTAGGAATTTTAAACTCCACCAGACAAAATGTTAGAAAATTGTTGTGCTCCCAGGACAAGCCTTCATAGGCTAGAAGGCAGGGTGAGTAGCTGCTTTTCTGTATTTCCATCGCTCGTCCTTCCATGAGCTTCCAGCCATGTGAAGAGCCCTAGCGACTGAGCCAGTTTCGGATGCAGTGGTGGCTCACACAAGAAATAGACACTTTATGTCTGAGAGTATTCCCTCTCCGCAGGCAAGACACCAAACACGTCTCATGACTGAATCTAACTGTGCTGAATTATGCCATAATTAAATAATTATAATTACTTATATTAACCATAATTTAATATCATTACCTAAATGATCACTCTAAGTTTGTCTCTCAAATTAGCAACTTTTTCTCCCATTCAAAGACAGACGTCCTTTGTGGTAACTGTCAGCGCTACTTTTTTTTTATTTGTTACAACCTGTCTTCCCCTGCCAGTTTAACTGAATAACAGGTACCTGCCCCTTGGAGAATTTACCTCATCAGCTAAAAAATTTTGAATCCAACTGAGTCTTAAATAGACTCAGAATTAAGCTCCTGCATGACTGTAACAGTGTGGAGGACTCAGGTTTGCAACACTTTCTATTATAAAAATGTGGGGTTTGGTTTTTTATGACCTCAACAAATTGAACAATTCAGGTCAAAATTTTCTATGTGCCATGACTTCAATTTTAACATTTAAAACCATGAAATATTCTATAAGCACTGAGAAAACCTTGTTACAGTTTCTAAGACCAAACAGACTTTCCATTTGCCGTATCAGTGTCTGGGTGTAAGTAGAAGAAGGGATGTATAATTGTACTTCAAATAGAAAAGTCATTTAAATTTTTTCTGTTTCACAGGAACATACTCTGCCTTTAGCCCCAGGAAACAAGTAAACTAGATCCTGTGATTTAGCATCCAGCCTCCCACCCCCACACCCCAAAAAATTAACCTCAACTAGTCATTTCCCCAACTGCAGTACTAATTTGTAATAGCAAAGTGATCATTTTTATAATATCACACGTAAAGAAGCAGAATTTTGCTTGTGCTGTTGCTCAAAAAAAAAAAAAAAGGCAGTTTAATAAAGTGAGTTCCCCTATTCTTTACGTTTTATGGCTTGTGATTCTTCTGCTTGTCAGTTCATTTTGAAGTCTCCTTATTCTATGAAAACAGCTTGTGACACAATCTTAAGAAAGGAATTTCTCTAAGGATTACAGAGCAGTGTCGGTGGCTATATGAATGAACCACCCTCCACAAGCAGGAGGTTTAAACCTGCTTGGCAGTAATAGATCCATCTCCAAAAATATGCTTGCACATAAAGTTTTTATTTATTTATTTATTTAAAAAAGAGCCTCGCATGCTCAGACTGGAGTTCTTTCTTAGAAGCTGCCGAATCCCATAGCCTGATGGATGCAAGGTTGCTGCACCTCTGTGACCCCATCTCCAGCCGGTAGTGAGGTTGAGCATTCATTCCCAAGAAGCACACATGCACGTTATATAGTGTACGTGTATAGATATAGCTATATTGGCACACATCACACAGATCAACGCAGACAAAAAACACACAGCACTCGCACAAACAGGCAGCCTGATCCCTGTTCCTCCTCTCCAGCTGAGCAGGATTGAAGTCTGTCAGCAGAATGTAATGCCACAGGTGTCCACATACACAGTTATAAATATGTACATCTGTTATATGTGCGTGTGCAATGTCCATGCCTCCAGCAGCTGCCCTAGACACTCAGTCTCTCCTCTGGGCTCCCCAGCTGTGGGCACAGAGACCTGCGAGCCCCTGGAAGTTCACGGTCCCACTCCAGTAGCTGGTACTAAGACCTCTTCTCCTGCTCTCTGGCTAGTCCAGTTTTATATTCATTAATATTCAAATACACACACACACACACTCAGGATGGAGAGCTCACCCACACAGACAGTAAAAATTAGGTTTAATAAGAAGATATGGCAAAGTGTGGTAATTAAGCACAGGACTCAGTCAGACGAGTGTACTGACCTGCAACCTGATTACACTACACCGGGTCCTTTAACCCCTCCTTCTATTTTCCCACACCATTCTTCCCCAATCCACCTTTTCCTGCCTTTGTTAATATCCCTAAACATGCCATAGTAAGTCTCACACTATTGCCACACTGCCCTTAATATATCACATAATAAGTTTTATACAATCATCAAAATACTCTTCTGTCTGCATCCCGCGATGGGTCCTATTAGCTCTCTAGGCAGTAACATACAATTAAAGAGTAAAGGACAACATTTCCTCAACCTTAGATAACCTCCTTTTGTGCAGCTGACATATAATCAATTACTTTTTCTAAAGAAACCTGAAGCCTAACATAATATAGTAATTAGTACAAGAAAAAAAAAGAAAAAGGTTTTGGATTTGCTTACACACAAATCATTATATTAACATTAGCAATTCTTTACTCTGTAGGATGGATGAGACAGTGGCTGCAAAGCAGGTCTTAAAATACCTAATGTAGAGTTAAACAATGAAAGCATTCCCCACTGAGGGCTAAATACAGACACTTCACCATGCAGCCATGAGGATTAAATGTTCGCATTAGCCATATGGAAATTAGCAGAGAAACTGTCCATACCAGCCAATAATCTTCCTACCTTTTTGCAAAAAGTGTCTTGAAAATCTGAAATAATCATGAAGCATCCTCTTGTGAACACCATATTTACTACACTACACTAAAGCAGATGTGTAATTCGTTGTTATATCTGGAGCTACTTCTTTAACACCCAAACGGTGGAATGGACACGAACATATTTTTCTCCTGGAAAGAAGAGTATCTGAGCCCTTCCAAAAAGAATTTGATTTGCCTCAAAACATGAGGCTTGTCTGAACCTGCAGGTTGTACAGATTACTGCAGTCTGGTTTAAGTGAATCCATAGCTTAAGAGCTCTGCTTTCCAATTTGTTTCTCAATAAACCTTCTGGATTTTGATGTAAGATTTTTACTTTAATCTTAAGACTTTAAGTGATTACTTTCAAGTGATGATATGAAAGATAGCTTGTAGCCACAGCAGAGAGTAACAAAAGGTTTTTATCTGGACCACCTTTGCTGTTGTCAGAACTTTCTCTGAAAGACAGCCTTGGTTTTTTGAACTCGTTCACCTTTAATCTCCTCCTTTCTCCAGCACACAGATTTGTTTCTGTTTTCAGACACTCAGCAGAGCCCACCACTTCTTAGGTTATTTCTCTAGAGGAGGCTGCAGTGATTAACTTAGGCCCTGCTTTTCTCTCTCCTTAACCCATGAGATTGAATACATTAGATAAATAATAGCCAAACTTCATGTTGCAAAGCAACCAGGCAGAGGGAGATTTCATACCCACAGCTATCTGAACCATTCATGCTGAGTACTCAGGAATATGAGGTCATTTAGCTTTGAATGGAAAGAGAGAGATGCGCTACGAGCAGAAATGATTAGTGTTCAATCTTTCTTTTTCTTTTTTTTTTTCTTTTAAAAAAAACCTGAATTTTCTTAACATATATCATACTGCAGAGTATTAAAGAGGAAAGAGAGATAAAGCTTCCTTAGTCCATCATCTGAGCCCCCCTAGGAAATCATCCTTCGAGTCTGTCAAGTGAAATGCATCAAACACATACCAGACTCTTGATCCTGAGCAGCTTACAATTCCAAAAGATCTTTCAGGATCTACTACAGGTACACAAAGCAACAACAGAGAATAAGATTTTTAAAAAGTTACAAAAATTTAACATTAAGGAAAATATTTCATACTAGAATTTTAAGATTAAATCATAATGATGCACATACAGTCCTCAAAGCCTACCAAATACTGTATTATTATTATATAGGTACAGTAAATGTCAAAGTACCTCTTTATTTTGAGGTAATAACAGTCATCTCTCTCGAGTATTTTCCAAGCAATGCTGCTTCTCAAATAGTAAATAAATTCTTTATTTCTGTTTTAAATTTTTATAGCTTTAATTTCAAAAGATTTAAATTTATTTCATTAAAAGATTTGCAAAATATTTTTTTCAGGACAACAACTTTGACCATAATATCAAAGAGGAATATACATACTTCTATATATAGGGGTGTGTGTATATATATGCACACACACACACAGGTATTTAGAAAATACACACTTATATGTGTGTATATATATGCACACACACACAGAGGTATTTAGAAAATATACACTTATATGTGTGTATGTATATGTAAACACACACATATACGCACTTATATATGTGTGTATATGTACACACACATATATATACACACAAGGATCTCTTAGTTCATAGAATTTCTAATTTCCTCTTCCCTTACAGAAAGAATATATCAAAAGCTCCATGAAGCTGAATTATGAGTCGACTTTTTTAAAGTAAACAAGTGAACCCTCAACTATTAAAGCAGTAAAGCTCTAATTGTTTCCCAGAAAAATGCTAAATCACTTTCATCATCACAAGGGAAGTTTTGATATACTATGGTTTTCTATGAATTTGCAATAAAGCACAGTACATAGCACTGTCTTTTCCAAAGGCAGCTAATGAAACTTATCCAGAGTACTCATTGTTTTAATATTCTTTTACAGACATTATGAATAGAAGATAGCATCCATGGAAGAGCTGCCTCCATTGTTATACCATAGATGATAGCTTCCAGCAACATACACCGTGGCTCTGTAACACAACTTTTCTTTCAGCCCAGCAAATCCATCAACAGTTCATTCTACAGATGACTTCATCAGAGAAAATCATAGAGTTCCCTCCTAGCACCGTCTGTCACTGTTTTTATTCTTTTTCAGTTCAGAAGACATCAATGTTCATGTAACTTCAGGAAAGCCTTTAGAGACCTTTGATACTTCCAGAATTATAGCTTGAGAATCATTGCTTCCAACCACGGTTCTGTCCTTGGCACTCTGCTCCCATGATGTTCTGAAGCGCACTGTGTCGTTTGGAGGGTAGAGCACAAAACTGAGTGACAAGAAGGATTAGGAAAAAAAGAGGAGACGTGACTGAGGTGGGAGGTTGAAGTAAGAGTAACAGCCAGATAGATTAGAAAAGCCCCGATTTTCTTCCAGCACATCAGCAAGCTTTCAATTGTAGGAGATGGAATATTGTCTGTTCAGATGGACTATTTCCTAAGAGCTAAGGCAATTTGTGGGAGATGCAAATACGATTCCCATCAAATGGATGAGGGACTTTCAGGTTAACTGTGAATGCTCTCACATCATTACCACCTTCTCCTGCTTCTGTTCTGCAATGTTTTAAATGGGGAACTTAAGCAGAAGGAAAGTTAAATGCCTGGAGTCCAGTCCTCCTTTGGCAAGTGGTAGGTATTAATGTGAAAAGCAAGACTAAAACATTTCTGGGCATTTTTGAAATTTAGGCACTGGCCAAAAAACAAAGCCCCTTCACATCGGGCAGCAGATGAATGGATTACAAGTTTTCACTTCAACGCTGAAATTTCACTGCTGCTTTAGCATAAAGCATCAGGGTTTTTCTTTGCATCTCAACCTTAGGGACTCTCACACATGAACAAACCACAGCGTTCATCAGAACCCTACACTGAAATGCACAGGACAGGGCACCAGAGCAGACAAAAACTAACCATATTGTCAGCAAGTTTAAGTGGTGACTTTTTAAATTGTTCCCTTTCAGGGACATCACATATTAAACAGCTGAGTATCCACTGAAAATGCCTAGAGTTTCTTCACAAGACTTACGTGTATGGCATGTGTTGGCAACCCGTCTGCTCTGTGGCAGCTTGACCGATATTTTGCCATTCTGCTGCCATGACAGCGCTGGCATTAAAATGTAATCAATACAATTCTGTATGCGATCTTGATCTAGCTTCAGAAAGGCATATAATTGGATTATCTATTGAATTGTAACCTCACAACAACTGCAGCTGGGGCTTCTTGTATCTTACTCGGTCAAGGACAGGTGAAGTATGAGAACATGTTATTGAAAACTGGAAATTCTATTAGTAAGTCTATGTTTAATACGTTTCAGTAAGACCTGAATCTCCCCAAGTCTGGAATCTTAATCTTTCCTTTCCAATTTATTAGCAGAGTAGCTTTAAGTATATGAATAGAGGACAAGAATTAACAGAGAGAATGCAGTCTAGGAATGGTCCTCTTTTCCTACTCTCCCATCCCTGTCTCCGGGAATTTGAGTTTTTCCCTCCTCACATCCTACTAAGGACTGAAGAGCTCATTAATTACCAGATAACAAACCCCAGTCATTTAGCCTTTGGCACATAAATAAAAATCAGGAACTACGTTAGCACTACAGGTTACAAACAAGTCTACTATTTTGTAGACTTGTTGGATCAGTAGCACAAAGCAAAGCACCTAAACTTTATTTGAAGTTTACCTTACAAGCTTGCCAGTCAAATAATTTATGAACTGTTCCTGGCCCCTGGGCAGGGTACCATACCTACAGTGTGACTCAGGAGTAAAACCTTGTATCTTTATTCAGTGTTGCTACCCTTGTTTAGGGCTGGGGCAAAACAGAGAGCTACTCTCTTTTGAAGGGCAATAGGAACTGCCATGCTATTCCATACGGACACTGATTTTAATAGTAGTATGTATATAAGCTAATTACATAGGACTAGTCTTTCCCTGAGTGTTCCAACTAGAAGAAAGGCAATAGCAGTGGAACTACTACAAATATTTTAAACAAAGGCCACACTTGCACTATCCTCCCCTAACCTCAAGCAGCTGAGATGAAAAAAAAGTGTTCAGAGCCCTTGATCTGGAGGGGAAGAAGGAGAGAAGTAAGGAGAGGTTTTTCATAGACCAGAAGATGACAGCTAAATGCAAAACAACTTCCCTCTCTTTTGCATCTTTATTCCCTTCTAAAAAGCTTCTTGAGTTCCGAGAACCCCATTCTTCGGTGGTTGGTTGCGCAATGTGTTGTACGGGGAAGCCCGGATACCTGTTTCAGGACTGTCTTTGAGTATATCCAGTCCAAGGTCCTTTCACTTCACATAAATACATGGGGTCAAGTAGCAGGAGAAGAAAGGGGATTGTGCTCTTTTTTTATGCTTCACACCGTGACTCATTAGCACACAGCTGAGCACTGTCACAGTATCTCATGCTGACAAGCCTCAATAGCCCAGCACATCGCAAGCAGGGAACTACCTGTTTAGCCTTAATTTAACTGCTACCGTATCCCACAGCCAGCTTGGTTTTGCTACGTTTATTCTGCTGTAAAAGCAAGAGCAGTTAACATCCCAATGTACATTTTACTGCTGGGTTATGGCAAGACCCTGCAGATGAATAACTGTAGCTTTTGGAATATCCCAGGAAGTATTGCTGTGAAATAGTCATGCGGGGAATCGGACAAGAAAAGCAACAAAAGGCTGAAATTCCAGGATGACATTCAAATCCACTCTGTTATTATGTCGTGTATACCAAAGCCCACAGCTCTGCTGTTGTTAAGGGTCTTGTAAGCTTTTCCATTATATGTTCTTATTTTCAGGGATTTGTTGGTCACAGAGATTCACTCCAGGCAGAGTGAAAACACTAGGAGACTAAAATTTGGCCAAAGGCAAAGAGCATTGTTTACAGCTGATAAATTCACAGCTGGACCAACTCTTCTATTTTAACAATGTCAAAAATAAATGGAGAAGTAAGCATGTCTTCTTATAAAATGAAATGTTAATAAGAACAAAAATCTTCAGCTTGATTTTTACAATACCAGAACCTATTAAGCACTAAAATGCTGGTGAACAAGATAAATTCTAGGCAGAGCTTTTCAACACAGGTCATATGCCTTTTCACACTCATCTCCAACTCAGAATTACAAGGTAGGAGCAAGAGTACTTTGACATCTGCATCCCATGGTAAGACTCTGCCTGCACACATAGGTTGGACTCAGTTACATACCTGAAAGTACGCTTTGACCACCTCTAAGAATCTTTTTCCAGGTCTTCCAAAGCAGCAACATCTAGGTAAAATGGATGGTCCTCACCTGTACAGAGAGATCTAAATACCCACAAGCTTTGGATATGGTCACATTTCAGTTCACATGTCATAACTGATTTGTATGAAATCAGAAATACCTACAAAGCACTTCTGAAAAAAAAAGAAAAGCATAATGTATCACCTAGATGTACCTGAAGATAATAATTCTCTACATTTTTAAACTTAATTCTCTCATTAAAAGATGCATACTGAACTATCTGATAAAGACAAAATTAATTAGAAAAAAAAGAGGATACCTGGCATTGAGGTGGGAGGTTGAAGTAAGAGGAACAGACAGATTAGAAGAGCCCTGATTTTTTTTCCTGAACATAGGCAAGCTTTCTACAGTAGGAGAGGAAATATTGGATGTATGGTTTACCTTGTTTTTAATGGCCATTGAAGAAAAATTTCGAAGAAAAATTTCGAAGAAAATTTACATCTTCACTTTTTCAGAGAAACTCTTCCAACACTCATCATCTGATTTATATCTAGAAAATATGGAAATTTTGATTCACATAATCAACATTTGAATCAAGTTTATTCAAAAATAAAAAAAAGAAACTAATATACATAAAGCACAAATAGTTTCAAAGAATAGTGCATATTTCTGAATACCCTCTTAATTTCAGAGTATATAAAAACTTAAAAGTCACAGATATTTGGATTTAAGTAGCTTACCATGATTTCTTTACTTAGTCACATCCACAGTACTCTCAGCTTATCAGCAGGGAGAAGAAGGTAACACGGGGTTGGAAGTGAGGATGCCAAGTTCAGTTTCTGGCTGTGCTGTGCACTGCCTCTGTGTCCTCAGAGAAGGTTGCTCTGCTGTCCTTCTATAAAACGGTGTCGCAGCACTTCTTCCTGCCTTGAGGTGTCATGAGATATTCAGAAACAACAGGCAACAAATTCATCATGTTAGAGAAAAAAGATGAAGCAAGGCTTGCTTCTAACAAAAGACTTTTTTTCCCCCATTTTGCTCTGTGAATTAAGTGACATCAACTCTTAAGGGGATACACAAAACCATTCAAGCTTTGGAAAGTACGTGTTTTTCCCAAGTCCTTAGTCTGTAAGCACATTAACAACCATTTGCCTGAATGTTTTAATTACGGCCCATCCCTGCAATATGTACAAAGACAAGCCATCCCAAAGCTTTTATAGAGCGCGGCAAATCCTCTTGGACAAGCGCAGCAGCATTAGAGCACCACAGTCATCCTGTTAGATTTGAAACCTGTGCAGTTATTTACAACATCTTTTCAGCTCACCTCCAAGTTCTAAACTTTAAATCTCTGGCTACTGCAGAGATCTGCACGCAGTGGGAGGTCTCATGTATCACGCTAATACTTTTGGCACAGCAGCAGGAGACACTATAATTGCCTCAGCAAAATCCCTCCGTTTATGTATCTACATCACTGAAGAATTTGCAATTATTTTTAAATATTTGCTGGTGGGTCTTTTAAAATATATTTATAGAGCTAACATTTTGTGCAGCTCAGAGACTATAAACCGTACAGTCTGTTCCTTGTTGCTTTGTATGTTACACTTCACTGACACTACGTCGTCTCTAATGGAAAGGAATCCTGATACTTTTATTGCCACATGAATTTTAACAGGGTTTCCAGACCACGCAGGTACTCTGCTCCAACTCTGTAAAGGGTCAACAAGAGCTGTTGCATTTCTAGTGGCCCATTAGGATGAAATAGAAATTACAAAGCACATAGTGAATGCAAACCAAAAAATGTGCTTTAACCTCCTCAGATGATACTCATCAAACAAGCCACTGTGCTACAATTTCCTTCTATTTAATACATAATCTTAGTATCTCTATGCTCAGAATAATTAGGAAATGTTCTCTGCACCGCTCTCTCTTTCCAGGTGAAGAACATTAAACATTTTGATAGCTTCACTGTACCTCGCTGTGCCTGTTTTCCTATGTCAGGGCAAATTGGAAGTAAAAAATACCAGTGGAGCATTAAGAAGGATGAACAAAAATTCATTCACATAAACTTACAAAATATCCCTTGGCTAAGAACTTGGCTGAATGGGAAAGTTTCACCAATAATAACAATTTTCCTCACAGCTGAACAGCTCCCGGTACAAGTGGAGATTTTTTTAATTATGGTTTGAAACCCCTTTCAAGTAACACACAATGAACTTAAAAAGGATAATTCTTTTTAAATCCCAGAATAAGCCTCAACATTTGCAGTGGGGTGGGGAGAGGGAAAGGCTGCAGAAAGTTGCTTTGGGAAGCAAGAAGAAAAATGTACCACTGGTGGTTTAAAAGAAGCTGTCAGTGTGGTTAAAAAGATGCTTTTGAAATCTTACTTCTGGATACCTACAGGCAAACCACAGTAGTGAATTTTTATAGGAAAGAATCATGATTTAGAGTCAACAGCCCCCAAATAAGTCCTTTTCCATCAGCGGACTGTCAGTAAAAAAGTACTGGGCTTAGGTGATTATTGCTATCTTAAAGACAAGACCAAAGATGACCTAGCATCCTATCCCAGGTAACGGGACACTTGAAGAGATTGATATTTGCATCCAACTTAAAATATGAGACTTTTGAAACACTATGCAACTGATGCAGGAAAAAAAAAAAACCCAATCATGAATTCAAAAGTAATGTTAACTAAATTACAAGGTAAGCCAGTATAAAATCCAGTTTAAACATAAAATAATGTATTTCTAAGGAAAATACAGAAATTACCAAGAATTAACATTTTTTAAGAGCATCTGAAAAGTTACAGTAGTCACAAAAGTTCATTTATAATTACTGAAATTTTCCAAGATATCCTGCCACGTGTACCTTGTTTCAGATGAAATGGAGTGCTGTAGAAAGCTATTCCATTGCTACACACAAAACAGACCACTAACTTGCCGTCATACACTTCCCTGCAAAATCACTTGAGCTTTCTGGTCAGAGTACCCTTCTAAAGCACTTGACTCAAGACTCAATAACCACCTGAAATCACAACAGAAACTTAAAACTGTTCATGAATTAAATTGAGCAGTGATTTTAACTCTAAATGAAATTAAAAGCAACACGACTGAGAAAGAGCAAAGCAACCAACTTCAAGTGTAGTCAGTTTCCCTTTAGAGCACTTCTAAGTGGTTGGATTGTACTGAAGGCATCTATTAAAAATCGAAGTACAATAAAGGGAACAATTCAAGAATAATTACTGTTTCCTTTCTAAAGCTGCAATCAGTTAAGAAGCAGTGAAGATAGCCAATCTCACTCAGAAATCAACACAAAATTCAAAATATAATGAGCAACAGTAAATTCTGAGTTGTATTTAGCACATCATTTGCTTGATAACAATACTGAGGGCAGTCATTAAAATACATACAGGGGAGCGCAGGAATGAGTCTTGCATCCCCCACATCTTTAAACCCATTTCTTCTGCTGCAAGGAAGCAGCTCTGCATTGCACCGCAGGCAAGAGACAGCCCTAAAACTGAGACAGCTATTAAAAAAGAGGATTACTTCAAGTGCTGGGGAGCCCTCCAGTGGGACAGAGTTATTATAGCGATTTCTCCACTGCCTCTGGCTTCAAACTCAGAGCGAAATACATTGACGTTGGCTGTGCAGATGAACTCCCTGGGGAGTCAATCTCATCTGGAACAATAAACACGTTGCTCCAAATCACACGGGGAATTGTCCAGCGCATGTAGAAACCAGCATCGAAAAAAATTGAAACAAAACCACAGGTTTACTTTAAAGTTGTGACTCTGTCCATGAGGAATGCAAGCTCGTTGGTTAGAGCGTGTCTTTGCTTTCATGAGAGCCAAGTTCAAGCCCCTGACCTACCATGGGGTTAAGCAAATCATTGTGTGACCTACCGTAGGGTTAGGCCAGAAACCCTCCTCTCTGCTGAAGGATGGAGATCCAGCTGTACAGGAGAGGTTTTAAAATAAATACATTCAAGGCAGTTGAAGCCAGACTGCATACATGTATAACTACATAAATACCACAAAAGTTTCAGAGAACAGCCAGCCAGCTCTCCTCTGGTTCACCTGTGAGTCCTCACCTCATTTCTCAGTTACTTCTGCTGCATTTCTCAGTAAAGGCCATTAACTGAAACGACCCAGAACAGCATCACAAAAGATAGGCCTTTTTTTGTTAGAAGTGCCTGTGGATTAATGCCAACATTGATCAGCATTGATCAAAGCATGGGGACCTTGCTACTCCTCTTGTGTTGGGGCACTTTATGAAGCCTAAGTTGAGGTCCTAAGCCACAAGAGAACTCCAGCAACAAGAGAGATCTCCACAAAAGACACCAAGAGACCGTATCAGTCAGCTGGCATGACCAGGTAAATTGACAGTGTTCACAGCCCAAAGGAAGAGCACTCCTACGAGGATATTTCATCACAAAGCAAATTCTGATTACTCAATCTGTTCCCACTTAACTTTGATTTTGCTTCACACTGACTTTGGGAGGGGGGGCAGTGTCTAAATATCCAAGGACAAACTAGGACAAAGAAATAAGAGTTTGAGAATGTTCGCTTCCACTAGTGTACATCACACAATGTTCAGTCCTCATGCAGACATCCTCTGGACTTCAATGTAAAGTACAAATACATTCAAGTGTCAACAGAAGTAAACCTCTGTTGTTGCAGTTTAAATTGAACAGTTTACAAAGTAGAAAAGCATACAAAATTATTCCTGAATGCTATATTTCTATCTAAAATGCACAAATTATGAATAAACTAGGCCTGGCTTAATCATTTGCAATTTTTTGTAAAGCACTGAAAATGTTGTTAAATTCTAAAACAAAGTGGCAGAACATTGGCATTTCAAAAAGGCAGCAAAGACTAATTACTAAGAAGTCAAAGGAAAAATATGGTTTTGTTCTGCACTTTCATTTTCTTCCATTTAGCAGGAACTAGAGCTGATTGTATTAAAATATTTCATTAAGCCTTGAATTTTCAAAGGTTGAAACAAGCTGTTCACTGTTTAAATGCTCACAATACAGGAAAAATAAAAAATGGTGTAGTCAGTGTAATTGCAGAAGGAGGAAAAAAAAGAAGCTTTTCCTTCACTGATGCCAAACAAAAACTAACTCGTGCAAAATGAATGGTTGCATCATATATTGTTTTAACACTATATCAATTTAATAATATTAAAGTAGAATACATTAAAAAATTATATTTATATAATTAATCTCTTCCAAATTAAACCAAACCCCAAGGAAATACAAGATTGTCATTTACAGGGAAAAAAAAGAGAGCCTTATTTCACTGTACGACATCAACTTTCTATTTCTTATCACATTCTCACCACATGCATGCAACAACAGTCCTGCCCATAGCTTTAATTTACAGAATAATTAATAGCTATTAATGGAAGGTTATGCTGCATAGGTTCCCACTGTTACTCTAATAGAAGAGAAGTCTAATATAGATGCAACTCTTCTAATAGAAGATTATACTCTGATAGAAGAGTATTTAAAACAGAAATTAAGGTAAATATATGCATTATTTAAAGGAGAGATATGAACACGCACTCAGTAGTTAATTTTTAAATTAATGTTACAGTAAGGTGTGTCTGATTAGTTTTAAAGAGTGACCTCTCTGTCTGAGGAGGAGGGGAGGTAGGGCAGCCCCGTTCTGTTATCAGACCTAGCAGGAAAGAAGCATGCATACGCACATAGACTCTCTAGCTCTGGGGCAAAAACCATCATTGAACCGTGGATGAAATATCAAAAATGTTTAACTCCATTGAGCTACTGAACACACCTGTCATGTGGGTAGAGATCAAGGAAGGGAGATGTGGCATAGACTGGTTTGGTCCTTTAAGGACCAACCTGGCATTTCAACGTCTTTCCTTCTGAAATTCAGCAGCGCCTGGTGAAATCATGTTGTGACACATTCCTGAATAATATTTTTGCTTTACCTTTTGTGGGGTTTGTACATAGAGATGTCCTGCCCCTACAAAATGTAATTACCAGAAGGAAGTATTTCACCACACATTTAAGGTTCAGACTCTCTGCCTACTGCGAAAACAGGAAACAATCCACACTGAAATATCTCTTGCACTAAGTGGAGGCAACAAAGGCCTAATTCAGGTAGGCATTTAAGTTTTATAAACTATTTACATGAAAATAATCATTGAAGTATGAACTTACTTTGAAAAAATGTTTCTAGAAACTTATTTTATTTATCCAAAAACCACCACTCTTGGCAAATAGAACAGTTTTCCCAGACTTCGTATCATTAAGGTTTAAATCTGAATGGAAGGTTGCAGCATCATTTTTCAAATGTTTTTCAGACAGCAAAGAGAAAAATAATTTTGCTTTTTCTTTTCTTTAAGACATCTTTAAGTATGCCACAAAACCTCACAATGTTGGGTTGAACACCAAGGATGGCAATCATCTGACAAAGCACAGCATTCCCCATTGGGAAATCTAATCAGGACTGTTAGTAGGAGCTAACTAACTTGCAGATTGAATGGTTATATCATATATTGTCTTAATAGTTCATCAATTTATTAATATTACATTGCAGTCCTGTCAGTAGGAGCATTTTGGAGATGCTGGTGCTTTCACTAGATGAATTTCTCTCTGAAAGTGCTTTAAGGTAGTTGAGACGATTTCTAGTCTTGAATATGCCAAGTTTCCAACTTTTATTTGCTCTACACAGTAATACAATATATGCTACAATGATTCTGATAACAATTTAATTCCAGATCAGGGTCAGGCAGGAGCAGGAGAGAGGCTGCAGGGAATCGAGTTCTGGGAGTGCATGAGGCCGTGATTAGGGTATAACTCATGTGGAAAGAGCTCAGAGTTGATCTGTACTCTTGTTTTATTCATGACCTGCTCTGACCCCCAACAGAATAATTTGGTCAAACAGTTCACTTGGAGTTCTCTCATTTCAAGATCAGCAACAAAACAAGAAAGAAATGCATAACCTGAGGGACTGTCAGTTGGTTAAACTGCTTTTGCAATGCTCACTGCAGTGGAGCGATGCTAATTTACACCAGCTGAGAATCTGCCCTGATGTGTTTCATTTACTCCTGAAGTCCTTTAAAAAACATACCAAGTTCATCTGGTAATTTTCCCCAAACTTTTGAGGTCAGTCACCCCTACCTACTTCTGAACATCTCTTTGAATCAGAATGGGAATAATATAGTTTCTGTGCATGGAAAGAGATCGATTCTTCCTAATTTACAAAGATTTTAGTGAACAAAGTGATGATTCTGTCTACTGTGATATCTCATAAATAAATATAACAGCAGAATCCGTTCTGTTGCCAGCTATTTCACAGGAAGATATCATCCTTACTAACAATATGTCAATATGCTTCATTAATGACTAGAAAGCAGATGAAAGCCCAAATTCATGGCAGATTTTCAACCCAAAGATCACAAATGCATATTTGCATCCCAGGAGACAAAGAAATCGATCAAAAGATAGCAAGCCACACACCAAGAAAAACTACTATAAGACAAATAGTGATATGATCTATGCAAAACCAGCTTTAAAATAGTAAGAAGTCATTCTACTAGTACATGCATGGAAAATGTATTTTCCTATTCAAGACCAAGGAGGCAAGAAGAAAAAGAGGATAATAAAAAAGTTATAAGCTTAGAAACTTATACACGCTCAGTCTCAGTGAGACTGGCAAATAGAATTCTCTGTGTTATAAAAATACTTTTTAGGTCATTTGAAATTTTCAGACAAAATAGGAAATTATCTTAGGCCTAGATATAATGACTCGTTTAGGCAAATGAACATACTGAAAAGCTTTCTGCTGAAACAAAATACAATTTTGCATTTTGCATCACCTGTAGTGAATGTCATTTTACTGCTTAAATCACATCCCCCATAAAACAACCATCAGTGTATCAAAGGCAGGAAAAATCTCTCATACAGACTGAAACTTCTCTAAAGTGCAAAAGATTCTGGAGAGAGGTAAGAAATGTCACACACTGCTCCATACCTTTCTGTATTTCCCCTAGATATGGACTAGAAGGGCCTCTTGAATCAAGGCCAGTGTCTCCGAATGGAGTCAGTCAAGCTATTCCACCTTTAGTAAATCCATCCAAAGGCTACGCCTTTCTGAAGGTTAGTAACCTTTTTCTAGTTTCTAACCTAACTTTACCCATGGAAAAATGAATACTTCCAGCTCCTCTTCTACCACTCTCCTTTAACTCTTGTTTCCTAGCATTTACCCTGGATGTGTTTCTACTATGCAATGAGACCTTCTCTTGCTAAACAAGTCTGTTTCTTTTAACTCGTTCTGGGAAAGACTGGCTCTCCATTCCCTGATCATCCTGGTACCCCTTTCCTGCAGCTTTTGCATTTTGAAATCATTTGATGTCAAGGAGATTATATGAGAGTAAATCTGTAGTAGAAAGAAATAGGAGATGGGTCTATGGGATAAACTTAATGGTACCTGTGTGCCTTAGACTATATTTGTTGCTTATAAGGGGGGAAATAACACTGGGTTAATAACTTGGCCTCTCTAGTCTCATTTCTTTCCTTTGTTCCCTCCTAACCTGCTTTATTATTAATTGCAAAAAGCAAATCATAATAAAATTGGAATGCAGAAACTTGGCTGTGCCAAAAAAAATCTCCCTAACCTCAAGGACATTTTGCCATTAGCAAATGCCTCATATAAAACTGAAAATAAATGCATGGACTCAGCTTACAAGATTATCTTTGTACAGCTTCTCCACACTGCCAAACCACAAAAACCAGACAAGGGCAATAGAGCCTAGGGTACCCTATTTCCTCTCCCCGAAAGTTATAATTGCTTATACATTAGCTTATGCTTCAAGAATTTACAGTGTAGAGCAATAAACTCATTATTACATTATTTCTGCCTAGCTTCTTCATTTTTCCAATTATTCTTAGATTTAAATGTAAATGTATACCAACACATAGTTTTATATTTCATTGAACCGATCCCTGAAGACTTACAATTTTATATGTGGAAATATATATGTGAAATAGCCTCAAATGTCACATTCAAAGTCTCAAATCTCCTTATTTTTCTTGTCTTTTAGAAGATTGAACTAAATTTTGCAGAAAACGTCAAAAAGACCTGAATCAGCTGTGTTGCTAACTTGGGTTCCACTGCTAGATCAAAATTTACCACATGAGAAAGGCAATTTCAACAGCAGAGGCAAAATATGGCAAGAAGATTTTACTGAATTCTTTAGTGTTTTCATAGACTGAAGGACACAGATTTTTAACAAGTCTCAGGCTGAATCTTTCCTATTTGTTCCTACCAATATGTGACAGTACAGCCTAGATTCACCCAGTTGAAAAAAATTACCATCTTTATCAGTTCCCTCACCACATAGTTGCAAAAAACAGATGTGGTAGGACAAAAACATTAATTTGCACATTACTGGCAACAACTAGGGAGACAGGGATGACTTATATCAACTTAGACAGCCTTACTATGCAACAGGTAACAGCCCTAGATTTAGAAAAACATCGCACATTTTTTCAGTTAAAGTAATTTACTGCCCGAAATAGTGGCAGTACAGCCTAAGAAAGACAGCTCTCAGTCAGCACAGGCATCTTGATTATTTCTTTGTGAGTGTTTCAGAACCATATACTAATTTAAGTTGAAAGGGACCTCAGGAGGTCATCTGGTCTGACCATACAACAGGGGAAGCTTTGCTATTAGATAAGGTAGCTCAGGGCCTTATCCAATTGAGTTCAGATTATTTTCAAGCGTCTTCCACAACTTCTTGAGGCAACCTGTTCCAATATCTAATTGCCTTTACTATGATTTTTTTTTTCCCTAATGCCCAATTATGATTTTCCTTGCGGCAACTTGTGTCCATTGCCCCTCATCCTTTACCTGTGTACTATTTAAAAGAGACTGGCTCCATCTTCTCTACAGAAGGGAAAAATCCTTCTCCCATTAGACAGCCAAAGACATCAGTTTAGGTACAGGAAACAGATGGGGAGGAAGGTAAACATCCTTATTTTAACAGTAGTGACACTACAGAATATTGAAAGATTCTGTTATATAAGAACTGAAAAAGACAGGTTCAACCCATGAATAAAAGCATGTGTTGGTGATCGCTAAGTTAACATCAGGAAGATTAACCTTCTCAAGAATGGGGAAATACTTTGCTGAGATAGGAAGCCCTGTAAAATGTGTTTTATAAATGGGTTTTCTGGTTAAGTCCTGCTACCTTGCTCTCTGTCAACTCCAAAATTATATTTCCATCACATGAGAAGTGGAAAACAATGAAAAAGATTTAAATGATTCAGTGAACTTTGGCATGCACATTATTGAGATAAAACTCATACTCTTCTTTCAGGCAAGCCTTAATGAATTGCAAATTTTTTCCCTGAAGGAACAGTGATTGGATATTGATTTAGAAAAGGTAAAGGGATGTGATTAAAAAACAAACTACAACAGAATCAAATTACAACAATGTGGAATCTCATTTTATGATGAAATGTAACCAGCCTATACACACTACTCAGCATGGGGAAAAAAAAAAAAAAATTGCACTGTTCTTTATGTTCTTTATCTCAGAGGAAGCGAAGTACAGGTAGAAAAGTCATCATACATTGCAGAACAGGCAAAATCCATCCCAGGAGTGAGCTACCTGAGCTCTTTCTCAGTCTCCAGATGGATTTTATTCAGCCTTCTATTTCATTCTTTCAAACTTGTCTTCATTTTTCTTTTGCTCAAATGGTGCAGGAAAAACTTAATTTTTTATTTTTTTCAGAACAAGCATTATTCTAGAGCTTCCACTGTACAAACAGTAACAAGATTCAGTGTGCGTTGTGTGGGTGGCCTGAATATCACCTCTGTGTCTACATTTGCAGATGGCTGGTTGAATGCACAGAGACTGTTAATTGGAAGGTACCCTTAAATTACAGCAGTAATTTGGTTTTAAGGAAACAGGTAAATTGAGCTGAAGCGAAATATGCAAATCTAAACAAAATTAACTTCATTTTCCTATTTGCTTTCAGCTCACCTGCCTCTTTAATGTCTCACTATCCCTCAGGATACCTCAAGTATTTCAGCAGATAAGAGTTTATATGCCATATTATCCCCATCCCAACCTAACCCTAATCTTAAAAAAACATCCCACAGTTAACTCTGCCTTATCAGAACGTGACTCCATCCTAACCCTGCAAAGTGCGCAGAACCCACCATTAAATCAAGCTCTCCAGATTCTGGTATTCCTAAACTTATTTCCAAACCTGCCGATAAACTATTACACTGGCTCCTGTCCATCCCAGGTCTAGTCAGAGGTCATGTGTCCGCTATCCTAACATTCTGAGTAGATCAAACTTCCAGGCCACCACGATCCCAGGAGGGAGCGAGTGCCTCAGTTGGACTGGTTCGTTCCTACTCTTCATGTAATAGCTGCATTTCCCCCTTCCTTCACCCTACAGAGATGACTCACACCTTCCCCTATTTTAAAAACAAAACCAAACAAGGTATACATATACATCTATCTTTTGTAGAGGCTGTAAATTGTGTGCACACGTACAAATACATACAAAGGTGACGCCTACATTGCTGTGGAGAAAAGAGGTCTGGAGATTGATCCATAGCTCTGAAGTCAAATGGCGCTGTCTCGCACCTACACACTGCACAGTGTTTGTCCGCCCCTCTTTTTTCCTCACATCCATCCCTCCTGTTATTGTTCCCACCACAAAACCTTATTCTAAGTCATTTGCCAGGTCTCCTCCTACACACTCTTCCTTCTCCTATATTCTATTGGTTTACTTCTGCTGCCCACCTTCCTGTGTTCACAGTCCTGTGCTGTTTTTCAAATGGTTTCCATTTCCCTACCCTAATCAGGGTTGTTGTACTGAGTTTTAAACATTTCACACATCCCCTTGATTCCTTTCTTGTGATCCTTCCTCGTTATCTCACTAGGTATCCTTGTCCCATCATTCCTCCTTCAGTGCAGCCAGAGAAGCCAGTACCCATTTTTCTTTTCCCTATACCTTCATGGTTATAACTACCTTAAATAATTCATCATCAGACTTAATTATCTCACTAATCACGCCTTTTTTTTCCTCCAGATTATTTATGGCTATGTTAAACAGTACAGATCTATTTGATGACACTTTATCAGTGACATCTCCCTTTTAGAAAATTGATTATTCCTGTTCTTCACTTCATAGTCTTTTAACTTTTCCCAAGAAGTAATGTCCGTGTTATCTGATAGCACCTTAGTTTTTTGGAAGAGCTTTCAGTCAACAATCAGGTCAAAAGTTTGTTTGAACTCCATGTACACTGTGTAACAAGATGATCTTTATTTATGCATTTGTTGTTTTTTTCAAAGTTACAGGTTTAGAAGACATGATAGACGAATGTAAAAGAGAAGAATAGGTTTGGATTTTGTAGAGGGAGGTTAAGGCTGGGGGAAGAAATAAGATGGAGGCAAAAAGAGTGGGAAGGGAGATTTATTGACTCATTTTTGAAGACTAACAATGGATAATGCAAGACTTGCTGTCGTAGAGATGGTGACTTGCAGTTGATCCTGGGGCAGGTAAGGATGCCTAGGTAAGTACAGAGGTAGGGCTATCCAGGTCTTGAGAGAGGAGAGTCTGGAAAGCTGGCTTTAATGTTGACTATTTGTTGTAGTACCCTACATTGTCCGTAGAAGTAGTATAAGGGTCAGAGCTGGTAAAAAGTAATGATTTTTGGTTATTTTTGAGGCACACCATGTCTGCTGGACTACGGCTTTAACTCTAGCCTTAAGCAGAAAATCAGTAATGGTTTTGGATAGGAGGAACTGGAGATCTGTTATTTGTTTGTGGGATATACACATCAGAGAATAGAGAAGACCTGAATGGCATAATGATAGTTTTTGCCTTAATCCTAGCCAAGAAAACATGAGATGGTTAGTCTGCAAAGTTAGGTTTTTATAAGGCTGGAATGGAAGCATTAAATTTCCTAGTGAATCATCCACAGCACACAGAGCTAAGGTGACTTACAGCACCAACAGCGACAACTAACTCTGGGACAGAACAGTCTGCCTGGTCGTAGTAGTTGTAACTCAAGGAACAGTTAGGAACCTGCTACAGCCTTCGAGGATAACCCAAATAGAAAGAGGGTAACATAAATGCCTTATGCAAGGTTCTTCACAGAACTGCAGAAGTAGGATATAAAGATTACCAAATTAGGATATTCAGAGTATGGTCAGGATTGTGGCTAGGATTCATGTTTGGACCAGCAGTGGGAAAGCTAAACTTCCTGTACATCGTTAGTCCGGGCCAGGAAGTAGTCAGGAGTCTGTGTAAGAGAGGTGTTCTAGCCAGAAATCTAGCTAGAATCAACTAAAACTGGGATCAGGACTTGGGCCACTAGGAATAAAAAACAGTTAGGTTCTCCAAGACCAACATGGCTAGGATGAAAGAAGGTGCTGGCAGAAACAAGGCTATGGTTCCTGATGTCCTCAACTGAGGTTAGCAGGTGTTTCAAGTATGATTAGTCTAGGGGTTCAGCTGAATGAAGATGAGGGACAGAGACCACACAGCTAGGTGTTTTACTGAATTGTGCAGACCTCGAAGCTGAAAGCTGCTGCCAGGGAGGGAGAATGGCTGAGATGACTCCTGAGGCAGGAAAGGCACAATAGACCCTAGTGTTAAGCCCCGGAGTCAAGATTAAGTGTTATGCTTCACCTTCAAGACATTTGGGGGTCTGTGGTAGTTCTCGGCAAATTTCACAGGGGTCAGAATGAACTTTAGAACAGTATATTACTGGGCTGTTTCAAACCCAATTTAGGTAACTCCTAATTTCCAGTCTACGTGTATTCATAGCCAATTTATATTAATTTGTTGTTGCATTCAGTTAATGATCCAGTGACACAGGAATCACTATGCCCACGTTCAAATCATTATGGAATTAAAATAAGCTTCTCACACAAATAACCCCGTCGAACTTTTCAAACCAGATGGAGGGTCTGCGTGGGTCTGTTTATTTTGCAACTGAGCCACAGAGAGCCCTGCACAAGAGTACCACTCACTGGTCACTGTCAAAGGCTGCGGGCAAGAACCTGTATCCAGCAGCACAGCTTCTGCCTTGTTTTCTCTGATCGTCCTCATCCCATAGGTAACAAAGCAAGAATACGAAAGGACCTGACTTTGCAGAGCCAGGGCAAAGCATACCGAATTGCCCTTCACTTCAGATCAACAGCAAAGAGAAAATATATACACAGTTACTGAATCGGAGCCTTCTCCTAGCCCAAAAGCTAATACCTTTGGCATCCCTCAGCTAAGTGGATCTTTCTTAAAAAAAAAAAAACAACAAACAACACAACAACAAGCTTCATTTCTTCTAAATTCCAACACCAGCAGAAAAAACATAGCGGCGAGTAGCCGCAAGCAAGAACAGCTTCTGGGACAGCTCATACAGAATGAAGTCCTCTCTGAGAAATGGAATACAGAATAAAGACCAGAACAGCTGGAAGATGAATAAAGGACTCCTTGCCTAAACAAGAGAGATTGAACTTGAGCCTGTACCTGAAAATGACTCCTTTTTGAAAATTTTTTTTCTTTCCTAAATGAGTGACTGAAACTTGTAAAATAAGTATTTACCCATCTGTATTCTCCCCACTATCTATTATCATTTGTGCCTATTTATGTTATCTAGCTATTTAGATATTTTCCTGGACATTTTAAGGGCCATGTACTCTATTATATATATATATCTCAGAGGCTTCTCTCCCTCCTCTCAGATCTAATTGGAGCATACGCTTCCTCCTCTATGTTTAGACAAGCAACGTTGCTTAACAGGGAGTATCTTAGGGGTATCTAAAGTTATACTGCAACACAAAAGTAGGATATGCGACTTCAGAGACCTGGAATTTTTCCTCGTGGTATTCATTAAAAGCTGACAAAAGCAAGTAGTTGAAAAAAATCATAATCCACAAGTGGGTTTAGAGTTCATCAACTGTCACTTTTGACACAGACAAAATAATTCTGTATGTCCAAAAAAAGGCTGCCCTCTCAAGTTTTAAGTACATACAGATGCCCATGCACAAATTGCCTGCCTCAACAGCTCTCTGCCTGCCTCAGGATTTTATCTACCAGGCCTCTGTCCACAGCTACAAGCTGTTGCTCTCACACAGCCCCAAGATTAAGCTGTTCTTGAAGAAACACATGTCTGGAGTTCGTCAACTGCAGAGCCCAACTTGCTCCTGCTATGCTGGGCAACATCACAGAATGGTAGGGGCTGGAAGGGACCTCTGGAGATCATCTAGTCCAACCCCCCTGCCAAAGCAGGTTCACCTACACCAAGTTGCACAGGATCGCTTCCAGGTGGGTTTTGACTACCTCCAGAGAAGGAGACTCCACCACCTCTCTGGGCAGCCTGTTCCAGTGCTCTGTTACCCTCCTTGTTACCGACCTTGCAGGTTCCTCACTCCTCCCCTGATTTCTGAGGTAGGAACAAAAGTATAACCAAGTTATGTCACAGAGAGCTTCTAAACTTCTGTCTCTCCTTACCAAAGGTAAAAAAAATTATGGACCCTTCCTTTTCTGCGAGCAAATCTTGCCCTTCCTGATGAGAAGGTATCTCCAAACTTGCTTCCAACAACTATATGGGAAAGAGATGGTTCAGCTTAGCTGTGGAGAAAAAAGCAGATGAGAGGGTCTCAATGTTTAAATCCCCTTTTCTACAAGTGAAATGCCTTAAGGTCTGGGGTCTTCTAGTGGTCTGCTGCTCAGGTACACTTTCAGCTGAATTTCTACCAGTACTGCTGCCACCCCTAGGCCCAGTATCCAGTCGTAACAATCCCATTTCCAGACTCCCCTTGGGAACACCCAGAAGACTAGTTCTAGAGTCACTTATTTTGCTATCTCTTGAGAGGAAAGTCATCTGTGCTTTCAGCCATAGGGTTCATGAACTCTCTTTCTCCTTAGACACTCCTGTAGGGCTAAAGTCTGAGGCAACTTTATCTCCTGCTTAATCATCTCCAGCCTTCACAAAGGTTTCTTATCTTAATTCAAACCAAACTAGAATAGTTATATAGTCTTAAGCATCTCCCGCTTCTCATGAGTTAATGATGTATCCCCAGATGGATAATCCATTCCAGGGCTACTTATAGATATCACAGCAGGAAGATTTTAAATTATCCACTGCTGTGAAGACTCCCCCGTCTACTGCAGGTTCCTGTGTCCTTGCACCCACTTAAGGTCTCTCTTTCCCAGGAGTTGTTAGGCAGAACAAAAACTGCTGCTATAATCGTTATATAGGTCAAGAGCTGCTACTATTCCTGTCACTGAACACTCATTATTCACTACTCTCTGGCCATTTTGATCACATTTTACTCTGCATAAACTAGTTCTGTTTCCTGTTAACCACCTGAATAAGAAAAGCTCTGGGTTTTTTTCCCCTACTGGGTTTTTTCCCCACTTAAACAAAAAAAGAGGGGAAAAGAAAGAAAAGAAAAAGGAAAAAAAAAAAAAAAGGACATTGCTACATTGCTACCAATTTCATCTGAAGAGAAAATAACTCTACTTTCACAAAATCACCGAATGACAGAACAGTTGAGGCTGGAAGGGACCTCTGAAAGTCATCTGGCCCAAACATCTCTACTCAAGCAGGGCCACCTAAAGCAAGCTGCCCGGGATCATGTCCAGGCAGCTTTTGAGTATCTCCAAAGATGGAGGCTCCACAACTTCCCTGGACAACCTGTGCCAGTGATCAGTCACCTTCATAGGAAAAAAACATTTCCTGATGTTCAGAGGGAGCCTCCCATGTTTCACTTTGTGTCCACTGTCTCTCGTCCTGTCACTGAAAAGAGCCTGGCTCCATCCTCTTCGTACCCTCCCTTCAGGTATTTATGTACATTGANCTTGTAAAATAAGTATTTACCCATCTGTATTCTCCCCACTATCTATTATCATTTGTGCCTATTTATGTTATCTAGCTATTCTAGATATTTTCCTGGACATTTTAAGGGCCATGTACTCTATTATATATATATATCTCAGAGGCTTCTCTCCCTCCTCTCAGATCTAATTGGAGCATACGCTTCCTCCTCTATGTTTAGACAAGCAACGTTGCTTAACAGGGAGTATCTTAGGGGTATCTAAAGTTATACTGCAACACAAAAGTAGGATATGCGACTTCAGAGACCTGGAATTTTTCCTCGTGGTATTCATTAAAAGCTGACAAAAGCAAGTAGTTGAAAAAAATCATAATCCACAAGTGGGTTTAGAGTTCATCAACTGTCACTTTTGACACAGACAAAATAATTCTGTATGTCCAAAAAAAGGCTGCCCTCTCAAGTTTTAAGTACACACAGATGCCCATGCACAAATTGCCTGCCTCAACAGCTCTCTGCCTGCCTCAGGATTTTATCTACCAGGCCTCTGTCCACAGCTACAAGCTGTTGCTCTCACACAGCCCCAAGATTAAGCTGTTCTTGAAGAAACACATGTCTGGAGTTCGTCAACTGCAGAGCCCAACTTGCTCCTGCTATGCTGGGCAACATCACAGAATGGTAGGGGCTGGAAGGGACCTCTGGAGATCATCTAGTCCAACCCCCCTGCCAAAGCAGGTTCACCTACACCAAGTTGCACAGGATCGCTTCCAGGTGGGTTTTGAATATCTCCAGAGAAGGAGACTCCACCACCTCTCTGGGCAGCCTGTTCCAGTGCTCTGTTACCCTCCTTGTTACCAACCTTGCAGGTTCCTCACTCCCCCCCTGATTTCTGAGGTAGGAACAAAAGTATAACCAAGTTATGTCACAGAGAGCTTCTAAACTTCTGTCTCTCCTTACCAAAGGTAAAAAAAATTATGGACCCTTCCTTTTCTGCGAGCAAATCTTGCCCTTCCTGATGAGAAGGTATCTCCAAACTTGCTTCCAACAACTATATGGGAAAGAGATGGTTCAGCTTAGCTGTGGAGAAAAAAGCAGATGAGAGGGTCTCAATGTTTAAATCCCCTTTTCTACAAGTGAAATGCCTTAAGGTCTGGGGTCTTCTAGTGGTCTGCTGCTCAGGTACACTTTCAGCTGAATTTCTACCAGTACTGCTGCCACCCCTAGGCCCAGTATCCAGTTGTAACAATCCCATTTCCAGACTCCCCTTGGGAANAAAAAAAAAAAAAAAAAGGACATTGCTACATTACTACCAATTTCATCTGAAGAGAAAATAACTCTACTTTCACAAAATCACCGAATGACAGAATAGTTGAGGTTGGAAGGGACCTCTGAAAGTCATCTGGCCCAAACATCTCTACTCAAGCAGGGCCACCTANCCTTAAGGTCTGGGGTCTTCTAGTGGTCTGCTGCTCAGGTACACTTTCAGCTGAATTTCTCCCAGTACTGCTGCCACCCCTAGGCCCAGTATCCAGTCGTAACAATCCCATTTCCAGACTCCCCTTGGGAACACCCAGAAGACTAGTTCTAGAGTCACTTATTTTGCTATCTCTTGAGAGGAAAGTCATCTGTGCTTTCAGCCATAGGGTTCATGAACTCTCTTTCTCCTTAGACACTCCTGTAGGGCTAAAGTCTGAGGCAACTTTATCTCCTGCTTAATCATCTCCAGCCTTCACAAAGGTTTCTTATCTTAATTCAAACCAAACTAGAATAGTTATATAGTCTTAAGCATCTCCCGCTTCTCATGAGTTAATGATGTATCCCCAGATGGATAATCCATTCCAGGGCTACTTATAGATATCACAGCAGGAAGATTTTAAATTATCCACTGCTGTGAAGACTCCCCCGTCTACTGCAGGTTCCTGTGTCCTTGCACCCACTTAAGGTCTCTCTTTCCCAGGAGTTGTTAGGCAGAACAAAAACTGCTGCTATAATCGTTATATAGGTCAAGAGCTGCTACTATTCCTGTCACTGAACACTCATTATTCACTACTCTCTGGCCATTTTGATCACATTTTACTCTGCATAAACTAGTTCTGTTTCCTGTTAACCACCTGAATAAGAAAAGCTCTGGGTTTTTTTCCCCTACTGGGTTTTTTCCCCACTTANTGTAACAATCCCATTTCCAGACTCCCCTTGGGAATACCCAGAAGACTAGTTCTAGGGTCACTTACTTTGCTATCTCTTGAGAGAAAAGTCATCTGTGGTTTCAGCCATAGGGTTCAGGAACTCTGTCTCCTTAGACATTCCTGTAGGGCTAAAGTCTGAGGCAACTGTATCTCCTGCTTAATCATCTCCAGCCTTCACAAAGGCTTCTTATCTTAATTCAAACCAAACTAGAATAGTTATATAGTCTTAAGCATCTCCCGCTTCTCATGAGTTAATGATGTATCCCCAGATGGATAATCCATTCCAGGGCTACTTATAGATATCACAGCAGGAAGATTTTAAATTATCCACTGCTGTGAAGACTCCCCCGTCTACTGCAGGTTCCTGTGTCCTTGCACCCACTTAAGGTCTCTCTTTCCCAGGAGTTGTTAGGCAGAACAAAAACTGCTGCTATAATCGTTATATAGGTCAAGAGCTGCTACTATTCCTGTCACTGAACACTCATTATTCACTACTTTCTGGCCATTTTGATCGCATTTTACTCTGCATAAACTAGTTCTGTTTCCTCTTAACCACCTGAATAAGAAAAGCTCTGGGTTTTTTTCCCCTACTGTTTTTTTTCCCCACTTAAACAAAAAAAGAGGGGAAAAGAAATAAAAGAAAAAGAAAAAAAAAAAGGACATTGCTACATTACTACCAATTTCATCTGAAGAGAAAATAACTCTACTTTCACAAAATCACCGAATGACAGAACAGTTGAGGCTGGAAGGGACCTCTGAAAGTCATCTGGCCCAAACATCTCTACTCAAGCAGGGCCACCTAAAGCAAGCTGCCCGGGATCATGTCCAGGCAGCTTTTGAGTATCTCCAAAGATGGAGGCTCCACAACTTCCCTGGACAACCTGTGCCAGTGATCAGTCACCTTCATAGGAAAAAAACATTTCCTGATGTTCAGAGGGAGCCTCCCATGTTTCACTTTGTGTCCACTGTCTCTCGTTCTGTCACTGAAAAGAGCCTGGCTCCATCCTCTTCGTACCCTCCCTTCAGGTATTTATGTACATTGATAAGATCACCCTGAGCCTTCTCTTCTCCAGCCTGAACAGTCCCAGCTCTCTCAGCCCTTTCTCAAATGTGAGATGCTCCAGTGCCTTCATCAGCTTCTTCACCCTTAACTGGACTCTCTCCAGTATGTCCACGTCTCTCTTGTACTGTGGAGCCCAGAACTAGATACAGCACTCCAGGGCTGAACACAGGAGAAGGATCATCTCCCTTGACCTGCTGGCAATGCTTTGCTTAATGCAGGTCAGGATACCATCAGCCTTCTTTGCAGCAAGGCCACATTGTTTTGTTTCAAATGACACAACAATGCACTTCAGATCTCCCTTCTCCACTGACAACCTCCTTTATCTCAAGAATTATTTTATCCAAACCTTTTCTCACCTAATGTGGTAACTCTGAAACTTCTAAACTGAACATGAGCTCCTCTGGGCTGATTGCCATCAGCTGTACCTATTTATGGTAGTCAGCAGAGCCATTCACCTTTCCAAGACTCATACAATAGGTTCATACACTCTATTCCATAACCCTAATTCCTTTCTGACATACCTGTGAGGATCAGACCTATAACAATCTCCTCCCCGGCATCACCCCATTCTTTCTAAAGGTCTGTATCTTCGGAGTAATTCAACAAGAATGCACCTTCCTCTTCAGTAGGCTGTTCCACTCATTACCATTTGCCATAGTTATGTTAAATTTGTCCTTGTCTCTCCATTAGAATTGGAAAACTTGACAAACTAGAAAAAAATATCTAGAAGAGAGCTCTAAGCCCTGCTTTACATACAAAGTAAAAAAAAAAAAACAAACAAAACAAACAAAAAAAAAACCAAAAACCAAAAAAACCCCAAACAACAAAACCCAACAACAAAAACACTGAGCTCCTAGCTTGCACCCAATCTTGACTCAGAGCCATGTTGGCTGAAACTGAAGGTCAGATCCAAAGCTGCAAGGGTTAAACAGTAAGGTTTTGCCCAGCTATGCATAAGGGCAGGTTCAGGCAGCAGCTCTCAGCAATAAGGAAGAGTAGATGGGCTTGATCAGCTGACAATCTCAAATGCTTCTGAATTAACTGGAGACTTTCTACGTTAGCTCAGGAATGGCAATACCTATAATGGACCTGGAATGGAATGCATCACCATGCAATTCTCCTTCCAGGCATGATACTATAGCTTCCTTCTGTGGACAACAGCCAGTACCTAGAGAGAGCTGGAAGCTCTTGATGATCCTGCTCTGGAAAGAATTTCCAGGATAATGGCTCTCTGGAACCTCCCTTTTATTCCCGGGTGAAGAAGACATGCCACTCACCTGACAATCCAGGATTGGCTTTTATTCTCTACTGGTACTGTCCCAAACACAGCTTGCAAGTTAAAAGCTCCTTTTGGTTAGCACAGGTGAATCTGACAAGACTCCAGAAGAATCAGCATTAGTCTTTTTTCACATAAATATGGAGTTTGCACATGCCAAAAGGGGCCAGGAGGGAGACAGAGAAGCAGAAAAAAAGAATAAAGGATGGAAACCAAACAGGTCCAAGCCCAGCGCCAAGTACCTTGACTCCACTCACCACAGAACTTATGGACAGGTGTAATCCTCACTTTATTCATATGAGAAAGTGAACCCGTCTGTCTCACATACGTACTCTCTTTCATGCTTTTTCTTTTTTCCTAATGCTCTCAGAAACTTCTACCTTTAGTCAGTCATCCTTGCTGTCTTTTTAAATTGTAATTGCATCATCTCCCAGTTCTGGGGGGCCCCTTTGTTGCAGGAATTCCTGGGGATATAGCTCTTATCTGATTAAATTCTTTGTACATTCACATTCCTGTACTTTATTTTCTGTCAAATTAGACTCTGAATTAATGAATACTCTGATCTGTGTGTGCCACACTGGGAATTTGGATCTTAGCCTGAGCACTTGCCACCCCTCAGCCTTAGAGATCCCAAATGCCTAGGCACCATTTGAACTAATTTCCCCTATCAGTTTCTTGTTTTCACTCTGTGTACATGTGACGCTGAGTCACACACAAAAGCTCTACAAGTAACACAACAACACTCTACTGAAGTCACCAGCACCGTATAAATCCGGGCAGTTTCAAACTAGTATAGCTGCATGGAGTAAATGCAAAATTCTTGTAGTATTTTCATGGAAGTTACACATTATTTGATTTTCCCTGCTGTATTTTGCATTATCTACTACAGCAGCAGGGGTGCACAGCTTTGCTGCGAGGTGTGTGTCCTAGTCCTTTCTGTTGGTTGCCTCTCTCGGGAAGAGACAATGTGTGCAAGGAGCTACTTCGGAGATGTGATACACAGAAGCAATTGAGCCATTAGTGCGTTACTCGGCTAAAAACCCACTTTTCTGCAGGTCCTTTCCTGTGCTTGAGAAGAGACCACAGAAGTTATTCCCATGAACTCACCAACATTTTGAGGCAAAAAGTGAAAGTAAGCATCAGTTGTGATAAGCATGGTTCTGCCTGGGGCAAAGGAAACGAAATACTGTATGTCTGTGGTACATTAAGCATCAGGGAGATCAAAATGTAGCTGTACATCTCCATTTTCTATTCTAACCAAAGACCACTATATACTGTGTTCCCCAAACTAACAAGTATTGCCATTTCCAGATTTATACACCTGCTGGTTGCACTTGCTTTCAAGATAGTTGTGTTTCTGAAAAGAAACCAAATTATCTGGTAGGGGAGAAAGCTGGTGAGAAAGAGAGGAGCTCAAGTTGTGCTCCATCTCACGGCAGTGAAGCTGCTACGGTCACTTTGCAGAGCAGAAGACTACACCTAGAACTGAAAAGAGTATGCTGCTACAGGTACTAATTAAACGTCTGGAAACTCATAGCAATTTGTGATAGTCACATTAATACAATCAACTTAGAAAATCTTCTCTGGAGATTTTCAAGACCCACCTGGACGCAGTCCTGAGTAACGTGCTCTAGGCATTCCTGCGTCAGCAGGGGAGTTGGACTAGATGATCTCTAGAGGTCCCTTCCAACTCTGAAGATTCCATGATTCTGTGATTCTCTTAGGATTACTCAGCTCCATTTGCATAACTTGGTTCTAATTCTAAAATGTATTAAATTCTCTTCCTTTGAAAGCAGACAAAAAAGGCAAATTAAATAGCAGGTGAGGTTTTCCCTTCAATATAAAAGAAAATTTGAACAGAGAAACAACTTTCAGATGAAAACAAGAGACACAATGGGAAAAGCAGTCCTTTGCTGTTGAATTTCACTCTGTTTTATAAACCAATAAAAAACCAGATTAATAGATTCCTTGTGCAATAAAAATGGAAATAAGACAGACATATTTCCTCTTTGCAACCCATTTAACTAGAAAATTCTGCACTGTTCTGTGAGAAGTGCTTTCTATCTGAGGACAGAAAGAGAAGGAATGTCAAGGAGGCAAAATTTTGTGTAACAGAAAACCACCAAGTTATCCAAACTGTAGAGGGCTCCTGGAACTAATAATACCAAAGAAAGATAAACACACTTTTGGAGTAAGAGGTACTGCTCTATTACTAGAAAAGACAGCGACCTTAAATATAGGATTGGTAAACCATTTAGTAATTACATTGGACTACACTTCCTTTACATTCCTTCACAAACAGAATCAGCGTTTAAAAAAAAAAAAAACACCAAGGAAAATAAAATGTTCTATGAAAATACATAATGACCATTCAAACTGAGACCCTAAAGCAGTATTACACACCTCAGCTGGACATAACGACATTCCATTGCAAGTACTTATTTACCATTTTGTCCATTATCGCCTGCAACTACAGTCTTGCCTTTCACAGTAAAGTACATCACTTTGAGGTTAAACCAGGCTGGAAAGTCAATTAGCCTCTGCTGCTTCATCTTAGCTTTCAGGCTAACAACAGGCCCAGTGACATGAAAGTTGGGAGAGGGAAGCAGAAAATTGACAGGAATCTTTTATAAGACCCGCCTCACGGACATCCACCAGGACATTTTGTCCCTCAACAGAAATGGCCGGGAAATGTATGGCCTCCAAATGGCACCCACCTGTGAGTTCCCATGGTAAGGTCTGTACCAGCAGCAGAAGTCACAAACCTCCATACGCTTCTAGTGTCCCTGGCTGGACAGTTAATGTAAACCACATTGCCAGAGCTTCTTCTACCTGGAAATTCACAGAACTGCGTTTTAAAAGCTACAGAACTTCAGTCAGTATCAGGTTATGATAGATTTACCTGTGAAAATCCAAGCTCTTCTTCCAAAACTTACATACCCTACAGTCACCTCCGTGTGGATGCTTTGAGGATGGTTTCTTTGTTGTCAGGAAGATCTAAAACGCTGGCTTACACTCTTAATTTTCCCTCCCTGGGATGGGGGGCAGGGAGGAAGAAGGGATGGCCCTCCAGGTAGCCACGCAGTCATGCTCTGTAGCCCCGCAATTCCAACTCCCCTTCGCAAACAAACTTAAATTTGCTTACTAAATGCAGGTCTGTTAATCAACAGCAACCTGCTTATTAATGACAACAAAGGATACAAAATTTCCATGAAAAATAAAAGGTTGAAATCAAGATCAGTTAAAAAAAGACAGCTATTGTATTTCAAGTGATGCAGTGTGGACAACAACGATGTTTAGATAAACCATAAGCGTAGACTACAAGGATTTGGGAGAAGCTCCTAACACAGCAACAGACACAAGCCTGCTAAGGTCACAGATTGAACCGTGAGCATCACTGGTTAAAATATAACGCAGTGCAATTTTAGCCAGCAGGGACAGAGGTGTAACATATTGCATTTATTCATGAAGACAAACATAATTGAAATGGGAAATAAATCCACTTCGGGGGGGTTTTTTTCACGTTTTTGTACCTTCCATTTCAAACAAGTTTGATCTACACGTCAGATGCTTTTACAGAGAGCCATTACAGAAACATAGCATCTGAGGTAAAAATGAAATTGCAGTTGTCAGACATGTTCCTCTCCATCCTTATAAGTAGCATCTGCTTTAAATTATCCCTAATGAACAAGCTGTATTCTTAAATTTCTACATAATCGAAAAAACTTTGATTTAGGCATTTTTCATTCAGAACCGGAGGGATTCAGCTTGAAAGACTGCCTGGATGTTTCTCAAAGTAATTACCAGAGAATCACAAAACTCTGTCAAGAGGTGCTAAAAATCCAAGTAATCAACATAAGCACTTTGAAGAACACACATCAGAGACAGCAGCTTAGATATTGTTAATCTGAATACCACTGAAGAATTAAGATCCAGTTTTTACTGACTCCAGAAAGTCCATTAATTCCCCTGCCCTCAAAGATGGAAAAGTGAAGCATACTGTGTTGAGGAGATCGAGGGAAAAACTATTTGCCTGAATTTAAGTGCTTTCTGTCCAAATAAACATGATTACTCCTTTCTTTCACCCTGAAAATGTGGGCTATCCTCAGCTTTCATATTCATATGATTCAGCTGTGAAGGGTAAAGGGATTTTTGTCCTTACATGCAGATTCAAGGGTATTCATTACGCAGCATTCAGTTGCTCTATAACAAGGAATTTGAGGACTGGGATCCTGGATTACAGATGGGGACTGACCTCTTCTCCCTAGTGACAAGTGACAGGACGAGAGGAAATGGGTTCAAGTTAAGCCAGGCGAGGTTTAGGTTGGGTATTAGGAAAAATTTTTTCACTGAAAGGGTTATCCAACATTGGAATAGGCTGCCCAGGGAAGCGGTTGATTCGCCATCCCTGGAAGTGTTTAAATAAAGGGTAGACGTGGTACTTGGGGATATGGTTTAAAACTGGTTTTGTCAGGATAGGTTAATGGTTGGACTTGATGACCTTAAAGGTCCCTTCCAACCTTAACAATTCTATGATTCTATGATACAGTAATTTTTTGGGTTATGAAATCTTCCAATATCACAGGGAATATTACGCATTTATAAACTGGAGCTTTGCTGAAGAAGCTTCCAAACAGTGAAACCTTAACCATGTGAGGAAAACAATTCAAGCAACCTGCAGAAGCCACTGCAGTTAGCTTAACTCAGCTCTTTCAGGGGTGTTAATACCAACAGGCAAGACTCCTGCCCAGTTCCTGGAAACCATACTTTTTGGCAGTAGGCAATGCATACATAAACACATAGGTTTAGTCTTCTTAGCTATTTATAATTGTTCTAATCTTTAATATATACTGACAAAAAACGGTCATTGAGAACGAGGATGAGCAACATTTTCTCAATTTACCATGTATCTTAGGGGATGGGGGAAAAAAAAATAAAAGAATTTTGTATGTTTAGATTAAGCACTTCCTAATTAAATATTTAAAAAGAAACTGCCATACAGTGCTTCTCTTCATATGAACAGTAATTTTGAATATTATTTTGTAAGTAAAATATTGGAGATAAAATATTTTTTTACTTTATAAGTTTATCTAGTGAATCTGTCTGCATTCATAATCGGTGACACCTTGTCACAATGTTTTGAGCACAGCACAAACAGAAAGCTCATTTAAAATACATGTTCTAATGAAACATTTGAGAAACGACAAAGGCGAGGAGGAGCAAACAAAAGGACAATGAAGGACTTGTTATTTTTTTTTTTATCTTTTTTTTTTTTTTTTTTTAGATTTCACTCTACCCATTTTTTAAAAAAGGTTTTTNAAGGAAAAAGGTTACCTACTGGTTACTACATCACTGAAAAGTGAGCTTTGAGCTAATCCAGCTCAACAGACAAATTCCATGAGCTTCCTGTCATTCAATCTGACCTCTCAAATTGAGGAGTAGAGAAGCTATTTAGATTTCCTTTCAGAATCAAGCCCTATTTCGTTATACAAATGAGAAAATTTCTAATCAGTGTTTCTGTATATCCTGGATAGAATTAAGTTTCTGCTGCTTTTAACAGATTTAAGCCTGAAATTCGGGGGTATCAGCATGCAGAGAATCTTACTCCCTAGAAAAAGAAAAGTATCACATAAACCATAGTGAACATCAGAATTACCATAACAGAGAAACAGAGAAGCCACAATTCAAAACAAAGGTATCCAAGCAGAGCAAAAATAATGTTAAAATTGATGCTAGAACGCAAAATAATTAAGTATTACTTCTGAAAGCAACAATTTTTATTCTCATATAAGAACTGACAACTTCAACAAGTTGTTGAGTTTTTTAAACTGGTTTTGACACAGATGCTGCTTTGCAATTGTGACATTCTTTTTTAGTATGTTTCTATACTGCACCATATAGCCTTCCAATACAGTAATTGTTTCCTGCACTATAAAAAAATGTCTTTAGTACACTGACACAGTGTTGTAGGTATTCAAAACTCTGTTCTGTTTGTAGAGGTTTAAAACATTTTTTTCTAGTGCAAAAGTTAGTCCTCAGCTCTAGTTAGAAAAAATGCAGTTCTGCGTAGTTTCAAAAGAGCACTTAAACCCATTAATGCAAATCTGGATTCCTGTAAAATGACTGAGAAAAATGCAAAAACAGAGAAAGGAACAGAATGGGCAAAGGTACAGAAGTAGGGTAGCAAATCAAGAATACACGGAGCACAGAGAAATGAATGACATTTCAGGTCTGGCTGCTCCAGATTTACCATTAATTGCTATAATAAAAGTAGCAGCAGTTTCTCTATTTTCTCTCTAAATTAGAAAATGGGTGAAATACAGCCAGCATTCACTCCTACTTGTTGCCAAGGTATACCCTAATTGCAATGGAAAATCATAAGAATTACCAGGTAAAAGGCTTATTGACTACAATAGGCTCTGTTGACTGCAGGATTGTTTGCCTGTGTAGAAGAATAAATAAAAGTGTCGTATTAGGTTAGTACAAATCACACTAAAAAACGTGGTAGCGGTGGAACAAGAGAGATAGGTCAGCAATTCTTAGACTGCTGTTACCATATAGCCAAAAATACGTGGGGTGAAGTATGGGCAGAATTTTCACTGGAGAAAGGTTGCCTGAATTACTTTGTTTACACAGTGAGGAGGAAAAAGGGAGAGAGATGACGATTTTCACTCACAGCCTCTGTATTGCAGAGTAGCACAGACCCTTGTCTTTCCACAGGGCAGAGGCAGTCGTACCCACCGCCTGGGGCAGGGTATCCCCTGGCACTTTCCCGAAGCTGGTGAGCCAGCCCATTGCAAACACTGCCCAACAAGCTCTCAGGAGCAGGTCCTTACGCCGCTCGTATGACAGAGCACACGGACACACCACACAAGGACGTGAATAAAAATCATTCTGCTTTGGCTATACTGATACAGTCATGGTGTTTATACTACTGTAATCTGTTTCCATATGGGAATGACCTTTTAAATGATCATAAATCTTTGCAACAGGAGGATTTTTACCAGTATAATTAGCTCAGGAAGCAAAAAGTATACCCTTATGTGATCTAGTTATTATGCAGAGAACATATTTCAATGTATTCTAGGCCCAGCTTTACCTGTGCTAAGATATTTATAATGAACTATGTTCTATAAATATCTCTTCTTTGAAAAGGTAAGCACTGCTAGGCACTGAGTCATGCATTTCTCCAACAATGTAAATATTAACTGACAGGCCTTTGGTGAATGAACAATGATCTTAATCAAGCATGCTCAATGAACCATAGCATTATAATTTGATCTTGTTCATTACGTATTACTTGGCATTAGATAAATTGGAAGTATTTTTTGAATTTGCCAAGCACAGCTGAGGTCTCTCCTCCATAACTCCTTCAATTAATCAGATATAGATGTTCACTTTTCTATCGTATTTTGGGTTATTTTACAGCGTATCACAGCTCATAATAAATGAACTCGCAGTATAAATCTCCATGCAACGGAAAGTTTTAAATATGCTCACAACTTTCATATTTGGTACATTCAACTAAGCAGCTGGAGGAACTGGAACAAAAAAGGCTCAGTAAATGTAGACTCTTGAAGTTAAGTCTTGCATAAATCCTCACGCGATGCTTTAATCCTGCAGTCCACAGGCAAATATAGAGGAAGAAACATACTTAAAGTGATGTGGTAACCTAATAAAAAATAGGATATTCCAATCTTTCAGATTACTCTGTGACCAGCACAGTCTATTCCAAGTTTTATGGGATAAACGGATGTATGTTACCGCTCCTGCTAGTAACTGCTAGCAATAAAACATACTCATTGACAGCAAGCCCTAGAGGAAAAGAGCATTTATTTTTCATTAAATGGGTAATTCAGGATATGCCTACCCCGACGATTTGTACAGTTCCAAGTTTCTTTGGAGGCAGTATGGAGACCAAGCCAGGAGCGCCCTGTTCCTCAGGTCCTGCTGCTGGGAATAGGCACATTAGTCCAGCTTCTGCATTGCCAAGTTGATGCTCATCAGACTTTGTTAATCTTGTGCCCAAGGCTAGCCCCTGACATTGTCCGAGACACTTGTTTCTATTCCGCATTGGAAACACAAGTAGCTAGCACAGAGATTTTACTCTGACAGCATTAGACTACTTTGCTTCTGGGTCCTACCATATCACATAACATATCGCTGTCAGTAGATGGCTTCCCTGCCCTACTTCAAAGCATCCCAAACAGCATATTTAAGATAAAGTTGCTTCATACTGGTAATATCAACAACATAATGAACAACCTCCTCTTCCCCAGGCTGAGTTTACTACTGTTGGAGTTTGTGCGTGAGGTGTGGTCAACTCTTCGCCTGTTCAGGGTGGAGTTTAACAACCAGTCAGGTCAACACCTTGTCAAGAAACAGTCACCTGGCATACAAGGAGTATGAGTCCAACTATTTTAGAAACATATTAGAGCAAATTCACAGTAGCAGCACTAGGTCAGCCGGGCTTAGATTGTACAATCCAAGTCATTCTTTCCATCACAATTATATCCTTACCTTTGCTTTCTTTAAATTATTTTTAAAATAGCCTATTTCTGGATCCTCCTAATATTTTACAAGAAGATGAAACATTGCAAGATGAAAAAAATTCATAGAAATTGTAATTAGAATAATAAGTATCACATGTATGCTGTAGTAACAGGTACTCCCTGCCATATAGTCTTACTGGAAATCCCTCTTAGTGAGGAAAACTTTCACTTGTCTTCCAAAGCACCCCAATTGGCTTGAATAATTAACTCTTGTTATTACCAACTAAGATCTGTTCTACCAATGTTCCTTTGGGTCCTATGGTGATTAAGGAGTTAGAAGATGATTCAAGAACGAGACCAGTCACTGAGTGCTGATATACTATGCCTTTGCAGAAGACCAACAAACCTACTGGTCTGGAGGCCAGTAACAACAGGAATACCACAGGGGTCTACCCTGGGGTCTGTCCTGTTTAATATCTTTATCAGTGACCTGAAAGAGGCAATGAAATGGTTGCTCATAAAGTTTGCAATGACACCAAACTGGAGGTGGGCTGGGAGGAGAACAAATATGCTTGAAGACAAGGCTACCATTCAGATGGACCCAGACAGGCTGGAGGAATGGGCTGACAGGAATCTCATTAAATGAAAGACAAATAAAAAGTCCAACACCTGGGAAGGAAGAACGCTTTGCAGTGCTACAGGCTGGAGACTGACTGGTTGGGAGCAGTTCTGTGCAAAAAGACTTGTAGGTATTGGTAGATGGCAAGTTGAATATGAACCAGCGGTATGCTCTGGTAGCAAGGAATGCCAACAGTATCCTGGGCTATATCAACAGGAGCATAGACAGTAGATCAAGGAAAATTATCATTCTTCTTTACTCAGGACTCATTAGACCCCACCTAGAACATCACATACAGTTTTGGATTTGCCAATACAAGGAAGACATCAATAAATTAGAATGATTTCAGTGGAGGGCTGCTGCAATGGTCAAGGTCAGGAGCACTTGCCCTGTGAGGAGAGGCCAAGAAAATGGGGCTTGTTCAGCCTGGAGAACAGATAGCTGCAGGGGAAACTAGCAGCAGCCTTCCCATAGGGAGATTTATCAAGACAGAGCCAGGCTCTTCACGGTGGTGCACAGCAGGAGGACAAAAGACAACAAGCACACACTGAAACAGGACAGGCTCAGACACTGTAAGGAAAGACATTTTTCCCCATGAGGACAGACAGTTAATCGTTGGAGCAGGCTGCACAGAAAGGTTATGCACCTGCATCCCTGAACGTTTTCAAGACCTGACTGTATAAAGCCCTGAGCAATTTTACTTCTCTCATAGCTGACCCTGTTTCGAATAGGAGGTCGGCCTACAGTTACACTTCCTGAGGTCCCTTCTAACCTGCACTGTTCTGTATTACTATACAGTCTTTTTCCCCATTGCTAGAAGACAGGCACATGAAACTACAAGTTTAAAGAATTCACAGATTCAGTGAAGGCATATACAACTGAACAGAAGTTACTGCACACAGTATAAGCACGAAGGACCACAGGAGTCATAGAACCTGCTGCAATAGCATGTTACCACACTGCAAATGGTTATTGAACAGGATTTGCAGAATATTGTTCTTCCATGACCTCATTCAGCACAGCTCAGAAATTGCCCACAAATAACTCAAGGATCACATGAGAACTCTTTAAACTGAAGGTCAATGGTGACACAAGCACAAGTATGTATAACTGAATACACTTAGGCTGTAATTAGAAGATTTTTAGCCTTCCGAGGAATTAAATTCTGGAACAATCTGGTAATAGAAGTAATTGGGAATAACAGAGCTAAGTGCTTCCAAGAGCTAAGGAACTTTATCAAAGGGATAAGTTAATCAATGTCCACAAAAAATTAACGAAGTCCTCAGGAGAGGACTCAGGAGATTCCTATTTGCTATGCTGAAGAAATATCTGGATAAAAGTCTACAGCCTATGTGATGAAAGTCAAAATTGCCTTAAAAATGTGATACTAAAATGTAAAGTAGCACTGATAAGCAGTCTTTGATGAAAGGATCTGAGATAAAAGTACATAGTAGTATTACTCCTGCGTAGTTAATCCTGAAGCAGAATACCTTTCCCTGTTTTACAACAGATTTTTTTGCCAGGAAAAAAATCAACATAACAAACCCAAACCAGATATCATTATTATTCTGCATTACAGTGGCTTTGAATTGTAGGTGTTATATTACCTAGGTAAAAGTCACAAAAATGACTAATGCAATGGTTAACTGAACAGTGTGGTCCAGACAAACACTTTGGACTTGTTGGACACTTGTTGCCCAAACAGAAAATAATTGTACATAACAAAGAAACCGTGTGACTCATCATTCATGAATGCTTTCTCTACAGTAGGAGGTACAAAAATGATGGGAGGAGATATCAATGTTTTGGTCAGATGAGGACATCGGTTCAGTTATACAGATTGGCTGGCTTCAGCGTCTGACCCACAATTCCTCCACAAGAGGCTGTATGGCCCGCTCTTACTAAAAGAGTGGCCTCCATTAGCATCAAGGAAGCAATACATAGCTATCATTATTTCTAACCACCAATGAAAGAGAAAATAAATTGGCCTACTAAAAAATAACAGCGCCTTACCTACACCTCAGGTAAACAGTGTTAAATGCCTTCTTAACATCCACATCAAGATAATCACGTTATTGCAAAACAGAAAAGTCAAATGATGCCGATATGGACGACACATTCAAAGGATCTTAAATTGGAGATTCCTTCTATAAATACTGTGTATTCTACCATAACAGAGGCTACATTTCAGAATGCTAAGTACTTTGCAGAAGGCATACTTTATTTGGCAAAATTAAATTACTAAATCATCATTTAAATAGTTGTTTTTCCACCTGTCTTGTCCTTGTTCAAGTATGCACAACTACAGCTTGCAACACATTAATGCTACAGCATTCATCCTTAACAACTATTTAACCACAGAGTCCCAGCTTCTTCCATATTTTCCAAGTATAGAGTACAGCTTCTCACATTAAGTTAGGAAGAACTCATAAACCAACATCAGTATCTTAACCTCATTATCAGCTTTCATTTGAGACACTCAACTGTTGTCTGGCTTCTCGCAAAGTGCTGTAGGAAAGCTAGAGTGCCAGGGACAACTAAAGCCAGGTTCCTCATGGACTATAGAGACTGAATGAAGCGCTGGGGTAAGTTGTGTTCAAGTATGACTATTCTATATCAGAATTGTTCAGATCTTCAATATTTTGGAAAAAAAGCCAGATTCCACAGCCACGGAGGCAAACGTTCCTGGCTGATGACCTTGCTACATTTTCACTTTTCACAACTCTTGCAACTTTTTGTTGCATCAGCTTCTTGTTTTAAATTTGGTCATGTTTTCAGTGTTTTATGTACAGCTGTAAGAATTTATTCTTTATTTTTTTCCTTTGAAAACAAGAGTTCAAAGTTAAAACAGCTAAGTAAAATGGAGCAGCACAGGCTGAATTCTACTGTCATTTCTGCAGCTGTAGTACACTGAAACTTAGCTATAGCCCTACTCCAGATTAATGTCAGCATGACATATCTGAACCTTGCCATGTACAATCCTAAATCTCAAGTTTTGATATACATTTTAATTCAATCAATTGGAGTACAAAACACACTTGGTACCTGGCCATCAAGAATATCCATTATACCACCAGATTCTTTCAGCTACCTGGCTAACATTAGACCAACATTAGGCCAACCTTCATTAGCTAGTTTGGCTGTTTGGGAGTTCTCTTGCAAATGTCTCTTCAGATTTACCGTAAGCTAAATCTTTATCTCCCATTAAGCTTTTACTCATTCTGTATCTAATGCCAAGTGCATCTCATGGATAAGATTTGTCCTTCCTGTGATATCAACCTTTCGCCACTCAATGGAAACATGCATTGTTAATACTGCTTTGGGAAGCCATATTCCCAAGAAGTTTTATCTGCGTAAGGCTCAAGTCATTAGAGAGACATTCTGCAGAGAAAATTCCAGCAGTGTTTCTTGGAAGAGCAACCTTGACAAGTCATCCTCAAAATGCTTTGTACAGCTGTTGCCAAAGACTTAATAAGAAAGTACCTGTTAGCGACAAAAGAAAAAGCTGTATTTTTATATATATATGTATATATAAAAAAATACATATTAATATCCAGCAGAAGATGTTAGTCCAAGGCAGAATTTTACATGAAAACATGACAACTTCGATCAGATTTTGTAACAAAACTCTGAAAACACGTAAGATAAAACCAGAACATTTCCACTCTTTGTTTCAAAATGATTTTATATCTCAACAATATAAAGGGGAAGAAAAAGTAAAACAGAATTTTATTCAGTGATACCATTACCAACTTGGAACATAACTTTTAGAATAATTTAAATCAGAAATTCTAACTTATTAAAAAATTCCTTTAGGTAAAAATGTTATATACAAGTCCACGGCAAGGAAAACGTCTCATTATAATTGCATTCCCAAAATTCAAGACAGAAATTCTCATATGCTACATCTGTAACCCTAGTAAAGGAAGATCATGGACCAGGGACCTACTGGTTCACAGGTAAAGAGGCACAGATTGGCTCATGTCCAGCTTGCAAAGGCCAAAGTTTCTTTGTGATAAGTTTGTCTTAGAAACAGATAAGTCAATAGCACTCCAAAACAGTCAGAAATCAAGCTAGTAAATAGTGTAGATGATCAGGATCCAGTGCTCCTTATCAGCCTTTTTTGTTTAACTCCACAGAAAGTTCAGGAACTTGCTTTTGCTGTTGCTTTTGACAAATTAGAAGTAAACTTTTACATCAGTTTTGAAGACCTACCTAACCATGATAACATTTTCTGAACATAAAAGCTGAATAAATTAATATTGTACTTATGTATGTAAACTTTACTACATTATGACTCGCAAATTATTGTATTTGTGGTTGTGATGGATTATGCAAATCAAGAAAACAATTTATATACATACCTAGTTTATCATCATGTTGTTTCCAGATATAGGAACCAATGAGCACGAATATAGGAATCCTTGCTTTTCAGAACAGGTTGAAGCAAATAGTTTTTATCTACTCAATCATTGGTTCTTCAGATCTTAAACAGGCAGAGCTTTCAAAAGAAGTTATTTCAGTCGAAACCAAAACAGAAAAGAATTATAAAACACACAAAGACAATGCGTCTTTTCAAGGAGACTCTCCAGCTTTTGCTTACCCGAGCTTTCCAGTTCCTCAGCACCAGTGAAAAGAACAGGACATGGTCTTTACTGTTTTACAAACAAAAAAACCCATTCTCAACTATATTTCATTTGCCTACAGACAGCTGCAAATACATGTGGTAATTTCAGAATGCCACAACCACTACAGAGAAATGCTGCATTATATTTCTAGTCTTCACATTTTCATAAATAGGCTTTATTTTTAACAGTTCACTAAATCAGACTGCAGTTTTCTGAATTTTATGATTCACTTCACAGCAAGAATGAAAGCTCAAAAGAACATAAAAGTTATTTTAATTTTAGAAATCGCTTTGGTACACCGATTGTAGGGCTCTCAATGGACAGTCTATTTGTAAAGAAAAATCAAAACTGCTTTTTAACACGATGCTCTGGCTGCGTAGCTTTATGAAGCTGAATAGTTGCTATCAGTGGTCTTAGCGGTAATTCTGGAAGTAAAGCATCCAACATCCAAAGTATTAGATCTACAATTTATTTATTTGCTGGTACAATTTCACAGAACTGACCAGAATGATTCATAGTATTTGGAAAGTGGTTTCTAACTTAAATCTAACAAACTTCATAAAATTTGTTGTGTGTCAGTTGATAGTGAAGAACTTCAACATTGTACAGCTCATGTTTTAAGCTTCCAAATTTCTTTAGAGTTATTAGTGAGTTGCATTATAATTCTCAAGAAGCTGCTTAGTATCCATTAAGGCAGCAAAACATTTGGTTCCTTACTATTCTGCAAATATTTATGTGCTTGCCAGGATTTCACTGCATTCGGACAGTAATCCACATTATGTGCTGCAAATACATTCAATTACATCATCAATGTAAAACTTCTTTTCATTGAAATAAACCAGGTTCCGTCCAAACAGAGTTTTCTATGAGCACTCAGAGAGAAATTCAGTAGAATTAATTGTACAACTTACACCATCAGTACATATCTCAGGTAAAACTCTGTCTTTACAGAACTACCTCAAAACATCTGTGATATTTCAATCTTAATTAAATGATCAGGATAAAGCTTAGAAGGGATTTGCATGGTACATAGATCTTGAATGCTTCTCAGCTAACGAAATAGTGAAATTTCAACTATTTGTCATAATCACGTAAGATTCAAAGATATACCTTAGAACAAAAAGCAGTTTGACATAAGATTCTTTCAAGCGTCAACGATAATTGAAAAAATCTAATAATATGAAGCAATAAAAGCAGAGTTTAAAGCTACAAGAAAGTTAGAAACTACTATTTAACACGTTGCACGTGTGTGCATGTATACACATATTTACGTTTAAAATACTTATACGCATCTTTCCGTATTTTTTGTTTAAACTACTTTACTGTACCTTCTAGAAATGTTTCTATTTCTGTAATATAAATATTCCTAAAAAGAAAATATTTACCTAAAATTATTTAGAAAACTACTATTGAAACTGATGATTTTTTTTTTCTCCCCTTTGACTTCTTAGTCACAGATAATGAAAAATGTAATAGGCAAATTTGTAATTTGGCCTTCAACAACTTTGGAAAATAAACACAGAAAACACAGTCAAAATCTATTCAGAATTTCACTGTACAATAATTAGCTGAAAATTATTTAACATGATTCAATAATGCTAGCCTAAAATCTAAATTAAAGGTCCAATCCTGTCTGCTTTTGAGAAAATATAAACTTTACTAGAAACAATATTAGAATCAAAATCAATTCAAAATTAATAAAAATCATGATACATTAGTATTACGTTACCTAACAATGGAGGCTCAGTAAAAAGAATACAAGGCAAAGAATAGAATAGTGCACTGTGGTTTTATTAATGGCAGCAATGACAATTTGCCTCTTTCATATGTAAAAAGTATTCAGCTTCATGTAACTAAGAACTTTAAAAAAGTCTTTTGTGGTGTCAGGTCCAAATTCCTTCTGCTCACACGAGCTTTCTTTGTTCCATCCTGTTGCTTGGAAAAAGCCAGAATTTCTTCTAGGAGTCTTCTACAAGTTGGAGCTGCCAGTGAACTTCCCCCCACCCCGAGAAGGTTGCTAAACGAAAAAAATACAACAGGTAAGCATAAAAACTCTCTGTTCTTCGTGTAACATACACTTTACTGTTATTTTTTTCCTCCAAAAGAGTGGATATCTGCTTTCCAGTACTTAGAGAGATAGAAGTCTTAAAAAGAATAAATCAGAAGGTTGCACTTCAGTGCAATAAACATGATTGATATAATACAAGAAAAGAAAACTTTCTGGCAATGACTTCTAACAAAAATGCAGTTTCTCCATTGGTAAGGACTTCAATACAGATTTTATAGCAAGTTTGACAACGTGTAGATTAATTCTGTCATGGAGCAAAGGAAGACCCAAGAAACAGATAATGACCAAGCACTCAGGTTCACATTCTTTGGTTCTTTCAAGCTCCAAAAGCTATGATTGTCCAAACCACTCATTTCTCACAACTTGTTCCCCTTCTTTTTCATACTATCACAACATTCTATTCAGAAAGTTTAAGCTTAAGATGTATTTTTATTATTGTTAGGATTCTAATTTTTCTATCTTGATTCTCTATAAGGAGTCTTCAAAAAGGGCAAGGAGGATCCAGGAAACTACAGGCCAGTCAGCCTCACCTCCATCCCTGGAAAAGTGATGGAACAGCTCATTCTGGATGTCATCTCTAAGCATGTAGAGGAAGAGAAGGTTATTGGGAGTGGTCAACATGGATTCACCAAGGGGAAATCATGCTTGACCAATCTGATAGCCTTCTATGACAGCATGACTGGCTGGGTAGATGAGGGGAGAACAGTGGATGCTGTTCAGCTTCAGCAAGGCTTTTGACGCTGTCTCCCATAACGTCCTCATTGGTAAGCTTAGGAAGCGTGGGTTAGATGAGTGGACATTGAGGTGGATGGAGAACTGGCTGAATGGCAGAGCTCAGGGGGTTGTGATCAGCAGCACAGAGTCTAGTTGGAGGCCTGTAACTAGCAGTGTTCCCCTGGGGTCAGTACTGGGTCCACTCTTGTTCAACGTATTCACCAATGACCTGGATGAGGGAACGGAGTGTACCCTCAGCAAGTTTGCTGATGATAAAAAACTGGGAGGAGTGGCTGACACACCAAAAGGCTGTGCCGTCATTCAACGAGACCTGGACAGGCTAGAGAGTTGGGCAGAGAGGAATCTAATGAAGTTCAAGAAGGGCAAGTGGAGGGTCTGGCACCTAGGGAGGAATAACCCCACGCATCAGTACAGGTGTAGGGGTTGACCTGCTGGAAATGTGCCCTTGTGGCCAAGGCAGCCAATAGTATCCTGAGGTGCATCAAGAGGAGTGTGGCCAGCAGGTCAAGGCAGGTTATCCTCCCCCTCTACTCTGTCCTGGTGAGGCCACATCTGGAGTACTGTGTCCAGTTCTGGGCTCCCCAGTTCAAGAAAGACAAGGAACTACCAGACAGAGTCCAGCGGAGGGCTACAAAGATGACTGGGGGAACAGAGCACCTCTCTTATGAGGAAAGGTTGAGGGACCTGGGTCTGTTTAGCCTGGAGAAGACAAGACTGAGAGGGGATCTCATCAATGCTTATAAATATCTAAAGGGTGGGTGTCAAGAGGATGGGGCCAGGCTCTTTTCAGTGGTGCCCAGTGACAGGACAAGGGGCAATGGCCACAAACTGGAACACAGGAAGTTACATCTGAACGTCAGGAAAAACTTCTTTGCTTTGAGGGTGACAGAGCACTGGAACAGGCTGCCCAGAGAGGTGGTGGAGTCTCCTTCTCTGGAGGTAGTCAAAACTCACCTGGATGCCATCCTTTGCAACCTGCTCTAGCTGAACCTGTTTTGGCGGGGGGGGTGGACTAGATGATCTCTAGAGGTCCCTTCCAACCCCTACCATTCTGTGATTCTGTCTGATTATCTTATTTTACAGACCTGTTAAAGTCAGTATTTGACTCATACCCTAAACAACCTAGAGTGGGTTTCAAGGACTCTCAATGCAGTGCTCTGATAAAATTCTGAGTTAGTGTTGTCCACCTCACACTGCTGGATATTAATAAATGATCATTTCTAGGTAAACTGCAACCACAGTGAGCTACTAACTACCCCATACTTCTGTTACTTCACCTTAACATGATGACTCTGTCACTCTGTCTTCATAATAAACACCAACTCAAGACTTCCTCCTAGTCTGCAGCAATTGTTCTTAATACCCAAAGTGTAGAATCGTGTGTCAAGAAGCCCTTCAGAAGGACAGAATCATAGAATGGTTTGGGTTGGAAAGGACCTTTCAAAGGTCATCTAGTCCAATTCCCCCTGCAATAAGCATGGACATCTTCAACTAGATCAGGTTGCTTAGAGTCCCGTCCAAGCTGACCTTGAATGTTTCGAGGGATGGCGCACATACCACCTCTCTGGGAAATCTGTTCCAGTGTTTCACCACCCTCATTGTGAAAAATTTCTTCCTTTTATCTAGTCTAAATCTACCCTCTTTTAGTTTAAAATCATTACCCCTTGTTGTCCTATCACTACAGGCCCTACTGAAAAGTCTGTCCCCATCTTTCTTGTAAGTGCCCTTTAAGTACTGAAAGGCTGCCATAAGGTCTCTCCGGAGCCTTCTCTTCTCCAGGCTAAACAATCCCACGGATCCAAATTCCACTTTTAAAAAAATAACTCAGGCTTTTAAAAACATAGGCTTCCCCACACTTAAGACCCCATTACCCTGTAGACATAGATTATGAGCTGATATTTGACAACACTAATTCTAGATTCGCAAGGGCAACTTCAACACCTAAATGAGTATGCTGAAAACTAATCCAGGAAGCAGTATAGCTTCATTTCCGCATTGTTGTACCACTGCTAATAAGTCCTCCCTGTCAAGTGATGTAATGTTATACCGGTAGGTTTAAGAGCTTTTGGGTCTGAGGGGATGTGTCTACTGTACGGACCTAATGTTTCATCTTTGATACGTCCCTGTCATTGTCAATAGCCAGCAAATTTTACTTTTAGAACTGAAAACACGGCACCTTGGCATTTCAGTGTTAAATACTACAATACTAAAATTCTAAATTTTAAAATTCTAAATAATACTAGACTTCCCCCCCCTCCCAGCTGACCAAAGCCAAACACAGTTTTCCAGATTTATACTGTAAAATTAGAGAAATACCAAAACCATTACCTAAACACACAAAAAAACCTTCCTGATTTTGACTGCTGTCTACAGTGAGCACATTTCCTTGGGCTGATCACACCGACACTCCTCTGAGCCAACTGAGCTGGTTTACAACTCAGCTCAGTGCATATGCCAGAATTATTTCTGCATAAATTATCTCATGATATGTTTATTGATACACTTAAAACAGAAAATCAAATTATATGGGCAAAAATAGAATAATCATCACCTTGGCAAGAGTCAGGAACAAGTTTTGCTCATTTATATTGCCAGTACTGCCCCAAATGGAAAGCATGTGATCAAAAATTAAAATCATACGTTACTGCATGTCAGAAACATCAAAAGCTGCAGAGATCAGCAGCACCTATTAAGCCAACTGAAGAGCTCAGTAAAAATAAACTGGCTAATAGGAAAAAAATTAAACCAGATTCAAGACAAAGACACACTGTAGACGCACACCAAAGAGCATGGAACTGTACAAAGCTTGCTTTCTTCAGGACTTTTAATCAATGTTTGAAAATTAAGGATTTAGAAGAGTCACAAGTAAAATGAAAGCAGTACAGCATACTTGATTTGTTTAGTAAAAGAATTACAACTGTTTTATCTGGCTGGCCTTTTTAGATTTCTGAATGTACGTATCAGATGTATTTTCTGAGGATGATACATTCCCTTAATTTCTGCTAATTAATAAAGTACAGGTGCAAGTATATCCTCACGATTCAGAGTATGGCAAATATTCTTGGGCCTTGTACCTCCCCATTCAATGGTGAGCTCACAGATTTTTAGATTTTAGTGTCGTAAATTCTCCTTCCCATGCTAAGCAAAACAATGAAAGAGTATTTATTCACATGAATGGCTCATAAAAAGTAGAACATGGGCCCTTGGACAGAGACAGCCAGTACTGAGTTCCGCAGGGACTGCAGCCACTTATCTCAGAGAAGCAGCTGGTCCAATGTATGTGAATGAGAGAAACTTGCTGCTGCTCTCAGGTGAAAAAGTATCAAGTAAAAGCTTGCTCGGATGACATGAGTCCTTACGTAAAGCCAAGTTAAAAAGCTATTTGCCAAAGTGTTTTTATTGCCTTGCCTCTTCCCACAGGTATATTAAGTCTCTTCCTACAGCCACAAAATCCAGAGAAACAGATATCCAACGTCTATCATAAATATACCGATATCCCTAAAAAAATTTAGAAGCAATAGGCAAAACATATCTTCCATGTAGGTGATCACAAGTGGTTTCTAAACTAGAAAGACACAACCATAAAACTTTCACTTAAATGATAAGACACTGATTTAATATCAATAGTTCGCCACAGGTGTAGCAATCACTGCTTTGTGCTTGCTCCTTATAAACAACTACCACTATTAAACAAAGTAGGTCACATATGTGCTGTTGCTTAATACTTTTTTTTTTTTTTAAATGAGAAACAAGGCTTTTCTAGGGATTTTAAGTTGCCTATTTGCTTGTAAAATGTTGATTACAATAATTTATTTGTTCAAAATATTCATTATCTGCAACCCAATGCTGAGGGTTCTTATGCAACCAACTACTGGCAAAGTTGTAGTAAGTTCTCTCACGGACTTCACAAAGACTGAAAAATACTGAAAAACAAAATAATCCACATCTACTTTTCTTGAAATCTAAACCCATAAATAAAATGTCAATATCACATATTTACCTTTTATTTCTTATTAATCAGTTTCTAGCTCTTGGGGGTTGATAGAACTGTTGGGTAGGTCGTGTGGACCGTCTCGGCTGACCATCACCTCCTCTGCGGAATTCTAGAGTTTGCTCATATGTTTCTTCTTCCTCCTCCTGCAGGTAAACAGCATTGTTTTAAATGAAAGAGTAGGTAAATACATTATATATGAGTAGATATATGCATACATACACACCTACATGTACGAATGAATTCATGCACGCATTGCAACTGCTGCTTCTGTGCTGATGACCACTTAATAAAATAAGTGAGATAACGGGAGTGAGTTTTTCAAACCTAGGAAAGCTAGCAAAAACAAGACGGAGAATCTCAAAACTCAATCCCCAGGGCAGCAGCAGAAGTTATTAAATATTTGCAGGAAAAAAGCACATATATTAAACCAAAATTATTTTCCAAGAGAGTCACACAGGCAACAAACTCAAGAAGCAAGATAACCTCAATAACCTGCCAGAGCAAGGAAAATATCAGCTTTTGGGAGTTTAGAAATGCGTGTGGAATGAAATAAAAGAATCAGGAAACAGAAATGCAAGGAACAGCATCTGGCAATATGCATACTAGAAACACAGATCTGAAACAGTAGCTAAAAATCTGTGATGCAGTAATAATGAAAAAAGCCTACAAGTATAGTGGACAGCAATTTAGATATGAATTTGCTATGTGCAGCAATAATAAATATAACCTCTGAATAATGAAAGGAGAGGTAATTACATATTTGCAATATTGCATTCACTCCTAGGCATCTCAATACCAGAAACATATTGACAAATTACATGGAATTCAGAGAAAAAAAAAAAATCCCAAGATAATCAAGAGACTGGAAAATTATTTACAAAGGAAGATTAAAATAGCTACAAATTTAGTTTGGTCAAGAAATGCTGTAAGGAAAAACATTCATCTAATGGAATATTTGAAGGTGGTACACATTAAAGGTAGAGAAGAATTTTAAGAGCATTAGAGTTGATAACAAAAATAATAGAAGAAAAAATTATAGGCTAAAAAAAAGTTTCTGAACATGAGTATGATTGTCAAATGGTGTCTCAAGGAAACCGTTATAACTTCATTTCTTTAATATCCTAACACTACGCTGTAGCAGACACCAGGTCTAGAGGGAACATGCTGTACAAAATCCACTTTTGGGAAAAGGTACTGAGTGTAACTCTTAACTCCCTTTCATTCACAACCTAGGAACATACAGGAAGGAACACAAACCAAGGACACTGAATGATTCATTAAAAATTCATCAACAATTCCAATACCCAGGAACTGTCTAGAGTGCAGCATGCATGTAACAAGATTAAGCTAGTCGCAGCAGTAAAATATTCCACCATAAGAGCCAGAAAGGAAAATCTACAGTCTAAGTTTTTCTGTTGTGAAAAGTCAGATCTTACTCAAGAAACATCTCTTTCTGAATCTGCTTGAACATCAATAAACATGCATTTTTAAAATAACAGTTACAGACAACCACGTTCGTCATTGTAAGGTCTCCTATTTAGAGAGCACATCTCTGGTGATAGCTCCATTTCCAGAACAACAGATTAAGCCCTACTACAGAGACTCTGCAATAACTGTAGAAGAAAACAGATTTTCAACACAATTGAGTACAGCATAATTGATTTATATCTCTTAGTTTCACTGTAGCCAAAGGCTGAGAACCATGGTACCTCTTCTACAGCTTGAAGCACTACTGATTGCCTCATATAAAGAGGTTCAGAGACACTGATTATCCAAAAGAGAAGAAAAAAACCCAAACAGATGTCTAACCAAAAAAACCACAGTTTGCAATACTGTTAGCCCTAGTACAAACTCTCAACTTAGTGTATGAAGTAATCTCCCACCACTGACAATGCAAGATGTACTCGCATCAAAATGTTAAAAGGTAAGCTAGATGCCTGAATTGGTCTAAATACCTTCAGCTCCTTCAGTATACTCCAAGAAACCTGAATAGCTGAAAATAGTTCCATATTATTTGCCAAAAGAGTAAAGAAAGACGCAATTGCAAGTTTTCTTAAAATTCTTTGCCAAAGCTTCAATCTCACATAAAAGAGCTCACTCTTCAAGAATATATTGGGGAACTTTCATGTGCTTGATATTTGGATTTCTCCAAAACTGGAAAACTAAATGACATATATGCATGACTGAAAATTTAGCAATGCGTACTGGTGTTTTCAAGAGGTTGTAGTGAATTAGACACAAATCTTTTCTTTGTAACATTGCTAGTCTTTGCTCAAAAAGAACAGAATTTAAATAGTTTAGTGCATCGTGTCTCACCTGTAATAGCTAACCTCCTTCTGAGGATAAGTATATCAGAGTAAATTCCTAGAGCAGCAAATCTTCATTAAATCTCAAAGTTAATGTTGTTGATCCTTTGAATTCAGTAAAATCAAATTAAAGCTAGAATTTGTCTTACACATTTCTATTTTGGTGTAGTTGTCTTTACACAAACAATGAAAAACTTCAGATGTATGTATTCCAATTCAAGTGGTTTTATTACAATGGGCAAGAATGAAATGTGAAATCACATTCACTTCTTGAGGCTCTGAATGAAATGAAAGTGAGCAATGAAGCAAATGATAATAAGAATGAATGAGCAACAGAACACTTTTCAACTGTTCTCTCCTTCTTCTCTATGCGCTCCCCACACAATTACTGATCATCTTGTTGAAGCCTGCCATCTTCACATCAGATGACACATTGTCATTTGTTTCTTGGGTCTTAACTATTCACATTTGATCCTAATTGGGTCTAACATTCCCCAAAATAACTATTTGCCAAGCCATATATTTATTAAACATTGTTTCTTGTTTTGGAAGCAATTGCATTTCTTTTCTTCCACCATTTCTTGATCACTGATCCTCAATCCACCACTGCTGATCTTTCATCCTTTTTCTATTGCCATTTTATTTCCATTTTAAGGATTATTATTTTCCTGGGTTCATCTTTATCTCAATTTACTTTAAAATCTCTCCATCCCATGCTCAAAACTGCCATCACTCTTCTGGAACACCATTCACCCTTTGTAGGCAAAACTTACCGCCTCTAATGTTCACTTCCCTGTTTTTTCTGTTCTTTGACCTAAAAACTTCAGCTGTCTACGTTTCTTCTGTTACAACTCTGCAGTCAATTAGGTCACACATCTTGCCACCAACTCTATTTTTCCAGTCTTTCTTGCTGCTTGCTTTCAGCTTATCAGTTGCTTGTGATTCATTCTAAATTATTCCATTTCCTACCTCCTTATCCACATAAGATCTAGATTACATTTTATAAAGCAACGGTGGCCACAAATCTCTCTTAGAGCATTTTAATTCTCCTTCTATTACCAGTAGAGGTTTCATATTAGTACAGTACTCAAAAAACTTATATATTTTATTATCTCCATCCTTCAGCTTATTATTCATTATTTATCTAATATTCCAGGATCCAAGACTGAATTTTCTTGTACTTGCACAATGCCTACCTAGGGCAATGTGCACTGAGATTAAATGATACCGCTAAGCACAACTGCAGAAGATAGCAAAAACTGGCAGATCCATAGGAAAAAGCAAGGAAAGGTTTACAATGCAAAAAATTAAATGGACAAATAAATTATTGCAGTAACAGGTTAGAATGATGTGAGAGAAAGGGTGAAAGATGGCAGCATTCTTTAGGTGTTTAAAAAAAGATGGCAAACCTGGAAGCGTAAGTCATTAGGAATTTCAGCTTCTATTCATGATTTTGTCATAAAAATCTGCTGTGACTTCTGATATTTTTGCTCCATCTCATAAGACAGACAAGAACCAAACAAGTGTAAAGTAGGAATATACAGTGTTTTTATTTTGGACCCGTATATTCTGAAGGGCTTGTACCACCACCATAGTTTACCAGCTGACCTTAGTGAATCAGCAAGTAACTTCAGTCCAGCCAAGTGACTACCAGCATGCTTTTACATAAAAATTTAAATGGATTTCATAGCTGCAGAATAAATCCAGCATTTAAAATACCTTTAACAATCAATTTACTCTTAAAATCAACAATATTAGAGCAGAGTAAATTTATATTCTATTAAAAGCTTTCTCATTGAATTTTAATTGCAAGAATTCTTTGAGTGCATTCGAAAGAACTGTTTAGAAATATATTTTTTTAAAATATAGTCCTTAAAGTGAATACTTACTGTATAACTTCTGAGAATAATGAATGGGTGGATGACAGTAAAGAGTAGGACAGAAGTTATGCATTGCACGAAAGCTTTGCTGAACGTGCTGCTCACATATATTTAGGATGCAGTTGCAAGTCACAACTGAGCAGCTCCAGCAGTTTGCCACCTACAAACTAGTCAACCTGTGTCTATTCCTGCTTATGAACAGAAGATCTGGCTCTATTCACTGGGCCCTTCTGCTAAGACTTTTCAATTACAGCTCTCTGTGGGCTATTACGTGATGATCACCAGAGCCTGAGCAAGGAGGCATGAAGGAGCAGTGTAGGGCCAGGAACCACGGGACGAAGAAGAGACAAGGCAAAGAAAACAGAAGACATTTTCCATTTCAGTAATACCAAACCACTGCTTCAGTTTAAGCTGAAGCTGAAGCTTCGCCCACATACTCAATGCATGGAAAACTTGCTGGACTCAGTACAAAGAAAGAGTGCTTGCTTCCTTGCAAAACGAAGCATCTCTTTCATGTGCATTTCAACTCCCATTTCACGGTCCAGATTTAATGTCTACTATGCTGGCAAGAGCTGTCTCCCACTGTTAACATACCAAGTGATCTCTTGTTTTGCTGGGTAAATTCCTTTCTTAAAACTTGCTTCTTTTGCCTAATCATCCAGTGTTGATCTCCTTGAGTACTTTAAGCTTTGATTTTTGCAGTTTCTACTTGCCCGTGCTCGTATCAATCCAAACCAGACCGTAAGATTTTCCAGATGTATCAAAAAAAGCCCCAAAACAAACAGAAAACCCAACCACACTATGGCCATATTGAAAAATTCACAAGTTTACTAGAAAAAGCTAAACTTAAATATTTAAATTGCAATATATTACATATCCTATACTTGTAAGGAAAAAAAAAAATTGGCTAAAGTGTCTACAGTACTCCCTTAAACTTTTACTTTATCTGAATACTTAATGGGTTCTTAGAGCTCCATAACAACTACGATTGAAAATAGGATTTTATGAAAAGATAAGTTTTTGTCATTTAGTTATTTAAGTTATACTATCGTTGACTGGCTTTAGGGCATAATTTCAAAAATTACTAACAAATGAGGTGTGAAAATTCCAAGTAAAAGAGAAATTACCACCAATGTAGATTTTTCAAGGATCTTAACCAAGTACTGACTTTGTGAGAAGAGCATTTTTGAAGTGTCTATTGCAGAATCATTCAACACATTTGCTCTTGATCAATTTTCTTTGCAAGTTACTCTTGTGACTTAAAACATCAGTTCCTCTCAGAGTAATCTTCTCACAGAGTAATCTTTGTGAGCCTGCAGATAATTTTTTTCACAGTACACAACGCATCTGTATTAAGACTGGGCCTATGGCCATACAAATTTCTGAGTTAAATTATGAGTGAGAAGGACAAGCGGGATTCAAGGTTATAACGCTAGACCTGCATAGAGATGACCCCTCGCTACTGCCAGATAATTAATATAAACTCAGCCTTATTAATGTGCCTTTAAAGCAGTCAGGGCAGCACTAGAATTTTAGAAAAATGTACTTTTAGTATGCTCACACATACCATGTAAGACATTGCAGTAATGTATCACTGATGACTGAAAGTACACATAACTAATTGAAAGCATATGGCTGTGTTTAAATTAAAAATGCTACTCCAAAAAAAGTGTTATAACATGGTAATTAAATGATTTTTTTTTTTTAAAAATGAACCTTTTAACATACCATTCAGAATGCTAACAATAAGACACACAATTATTATTATAAATTAATTCTTGCCTGGATCTTCTGTAGTGTATCATCACACTACAATTAAATCTTTTATAACTAAAAAAAGGAATTAACGATGTGACACCCCTACATTTACAACCTCATTCTGGTATGTAGGCTGTAGCGCCACAGACAGTTGCACCAGAGTAATGTCTGGCTACCGCTGAAACTATTTTCCTTTCTCTTCTCCTGCCATTTTTTCTTCACTCTTCTTTCCACTTTTCCTTTCCCTTTCTTGCTCAGATGTACAGTTGCAACGTTTAACTAATGCAGGTTCAAAGTCAGGATGGTCAGAATTAGGGAGGAAGAATTGCCTCCTTCTCTCAGAGCCGATAGCTGGTCATCAGCTCAGTCCATAAAATCATGCTCCTAATCACTCTTAAATTATTTTCCCATTGAAATAATCTTATGGAATGTGCAATTCACCTGCCCTTATTCAAATGTTACAGCTGTGTGAAACAGATTTCAACATCAGAAGCAATTAATTTAGAACAACTAAAAGTAACTCTGATGAGGATAATGTCTTAGGAGCTGAAGTGGAACTTACACCTTCTTATCAGAGTGCATGGGTGTTCATGTGCATGCCTGTCAGAGAGAACGGTCCCAAAGTTACTATTTAAAGACAAAGAGTTAAAACAAAATCCAGTCAGGACTTTTCCATTTTTAAGTTAACTCTTACTATCACCCACGTCCTTCAAAAGCAGAATTGCTTTTATAGTATAGAGTTCTACGTTTTATGGTTTTACTTCTCTTAGTAAACATGACCTGCTCTGATTTTTTTAAAACTTAAATAACATGACAGTTTTTCAAATTTAAAATAATTGCAATAGATTGTAAGCAAATTTAGAACTTATGTCCAGACTTCTAATTAACTTTTAAATTATTGTAAAGACCAAAACCATTGACTTCTAATAAAACTGGTAACGCTACGTAGCACTTGTGAAAATAAAGTGAGCGAAAGGCAAAGACAATTCAAAAATAATCATATTTCTTCATTCTTGAATCATGAATGAAGGGGGGGGGGGGGGAAATCACAAGACGTATGAAAAGAAAAATGCATTTTNAGGGGGGGGGGAGGAAATCACAAGACGTATGAAAAGCAATATGCATTTTCTAACTCAGAAAACCAGAACAATGACATTCAAGCTACATTCTTTCTTTCATCCTTCCCCATTGTCTCTATCTCTGTCTTTCTCCATATACATATTATTAGGTATCCAGATATATTCTACTGAGGTGGCTAAAGAGCTAAAATAAACACATTGTCTTCTGTATTGGATGAGAAAATTTTTGATATTTAAGACTTTTCTTAAAAAAGCATATAGAAAACCTACAGAACACCAAGACTTCATCTTTAAGTTATTCCAATTAAATGTAAAACAAAAATCCCAAAATATAAAGAAAATGTTTACATGTACTTTTTCAAATTTTTCTCTCACACTGAGAAAGTACCGTTTTAGTGTTGACATCTAGATGCAACCAGCAAGTTGGTGAACTACTGGATATTTAATCAACAGACTAACCAGGATCTACTGTAATGTATGGAAACAGCTGCATTGTTCTAAGACAACAGCAACAGCAAACAAAATGAGAAGAAAAAGAAAGGATCATTGGAAATGCTTGGCCTTATTATCTAAATAGATTTTTTTTAAAAGCAATAGACTTTTATCCTGAATAGTTGTAAGATCTGCTCAAAAAGAAAGGATTTTCATTTCAAAGTAAATTTTACCAAGAACTTTTAACTCAATCTAATTTTAAATTTCTTCTAATGGTACATGCCTGAGGAAATCTGACTTTGGCCACTTCCAATAAGGGAGCTCAACTCCATCAGCAATAGGGACTACAGAGTACTTCAGAAATATTTATTAGTGGCTGCATTGATACATTGGCATTATTTTCTGTTTGTAAAGGATAGGGTAAAAAACTGTAAAGGATTCATAGAGTATACATGTACTTTTCCCACTTCAAAATCACGATCCCATAAGCATCTAGCTACACACAGAACATTACCAGTATTAGATAATTAGTACAGATGACATACATGTGTATAAATGCATATAAACTACAGGTATAGTACTCCACATGTAACTCTAATTTGACTTTTACATCAAAACCATCAATAGCTTTGCTGAAGCTTTTAGCTTCACTGTAGTAAAATATTATATCATACTACACAATATAAAACAGTGGTGACAGAAAGCGCAAAGTTAAATGTATTACGGAAACTACTGAGAGATATACTGCAAAATTTGAACATGACTTTAATTGCCCTTAAATGGATACAACTGACTTGCTGTATGGTACTGTATGATTTACCAAAAACCTCCTGAGACTTCAAAGTGTAAGTACACAATTATTGTTTGTTGCCATTCGATATACAGCCAGAATAATTCCTACTCATTTATATAATGTTTTAACCTACTACACTAGTGCCATCTTTCTCTCTTCTATTGTTTCTCAAATTGTATGAGATTTTGATGTACTGTACAAGTAAAACACTACAGTCTACTTTCAAGCTCTGTACAAAGCCTTTTATGCAACAGAGAAATTCAGTTAATGGTTTCCCTAATGCAGGAGTAGTCAAATTCAAAAGTTACTAACAATTCATTAAACCAAACTTGCTGTAATGTAATTAAAAAAACAACCGAAAAATATACAAGCCACTTGTTTCCCTTATTTACACTTAGAAAAAGGAACTATCCTTATGAGGGTATGTCTTTGCCTCCACTGAATACACATGGGCCACAAGTAAATACGTTCCTAACTATGGTACATAAAACTAGGTGGCACAGAGCTACACCATAAAATCTGTTCCTTTTTCATTTTCAAAATAAAAATTTCAAGATGCCCCGTCCCTGACCAGTCTTTTCTTTAGCATGAGAAATAAATCAATGATAATAAATCTTTTCTGTTGACTTTCACCAACCAAACATCAGAAGTCAAATAATTTTATGTTTTCTTGGCCAGTTTCTGTAAAATTCTACAAAGCATTCTTTAGGGCCACCAATTTATCAACTAAAGCCTTAATACACACTAATTTAAGATACTAAATTTATAATAAATGTTTCAGTACTCCTGAAAAAAAAAAAAGGATACACACTATTAACATTTTCAATTAGATTTATCTCATTTTTCCTCTGCTGAAAATATAAGCTGCGACAAAAGCAGATGAGCTTTAAACACAGCTAATTTCTAAATGAGTCCATTAAGACAATATGTATCTTGAGTTTTGAGTGAGGCAATAAATATTAGATACCAAGTGACAGAAAATTTATAGATTCTTCAGAAAAATCAAGAAATGGACAATAGATGGATGGACAAGGAAAAGAATTACATACTTAAATATGAGACTGCTAAAAGCAACACAAGTGTTAACGTGGAATCAGACATTTCTCTGCACTTCATTGCTTTTCTTCAACTCTGAAAGCAAAGCACTATATTTTCTAAATTGACTACATTCCAATTACATTTCCATAAAGCTAGGATAATGTAAGCCTGGGGCATGATTATCCCACAGACATTTTGCTAGCTTATCTGTTCCCCTTAAGGGTATTGTACAGGTTAGTCATACTTGCAGTCATTCCCCATGGCACACATTAAAATAAATGTGCAACTCTTCTTGTGAGGTTTGTGCTTGAAACAAACATTCCCTCCTGCAAGTTGTCACCGTGTTCTTAATACAGAAAAAAAGTAATGAATCTAAAAAGTTCCTTAGAATTACATATTTAAGCCATTCACACCATATCCCCAAAACAAAACAGAAATACCAACTTCTATTAGTAAAAAGCTTCTTCACATTGAGCAGTTTCAATATCCAACTATAAATATTTAAAGGTTTATTTTTAATAATTTCTAAAAGAAAAGTAGATACACTGAAGTGAGATCTGCTATATAAATAACATGCAACAGGCAGACACATGCAGTTTTCTCAATTCAGCAAGAAGAAAGCCACAAACTGGAAGTAGAAATGTTTTCAACAAAACACATAAATTTAACAACATGAAATCAGTAACAGTAAGGCACACAAGGAGCTATGTGCCATAAGGAATAACGTTACTATAAGGAGTAATTGTGACAGTTTTTGAAAAACAGCAGCGATTAAGGGTCCATCTCCATCCCTCCCCCATATATAACTCTTAGCCCTTCCCTCTCCCCAACTTTTTCTTTTTTTTTTTTTTTAAAAAAAATAAAGTATTCATCCAGTTTTTCAGAACATCAAGTTGAATGGAGACCTCTGGAAAGATCTGGTTCACAATGGTAATACAGACACAGTACTAAACATATAGCCAAAAGGAATACTTGCACAGACCTGGTTAAAAAATGACAGCATTCAGTTGCACTAAGTGCACTTGTAAGCAAAACCATACACATCCATATAGGGGAAAAAAGTATTTGCTGTATTGCTGGTCTTATTTCAGTATGGAATCAAAAAATTCTGCCAACATATCAGAAAGATGACGTTAAGTGATAGTATGAGAAATTATCTAATGTTTTGCTGTTAGGGCATGAAATCATTATCAAAACCTAAACAGGGAAGCAGTGAGTTTTGGTGACATTTTAGGTGAAACAGACTGCTGTGTGCACACACTCACCAATGACAAAATTTGGCATACAGATCCCAACGTCAAAGGCACATGTGTATATGCCATAAACAAATGCCTATGTGTTTTTACCTGTGAATGACCAATCACACAAAAAAAAAAAAAATTATAAAGTAAAACATGGCAAAAGTTATTTTAGTAAACATACAGAAAAAATTTAAACAAACAGATATAACCCAGCTCCTAATTAAAGAAAAACAAAACAAAACTGATTACAGGTGGTGCAGGGACACAGCAATTTAAGAAAGTCTTAGAAGTGAAACTGCCCATGAAGCAACTCAGAATAGCCCCATAAAAAAGAGAGGATCTTAACTTGAAAGTCAGGACCTCCACGTTACATATATGCTGTATCCTCGTATTTTAAAATAAAATATGCTGAATTGCACCTATTTTTCAATTATTAACCACTATTTTAAAAAAATAAATAGACCAGGTCATCCTGCAACTTCTACAACAGAATCAAATAATATGATTGGCAAAATATGCTTATAAACATTAGGAACTTTTTAAACTGCTACAGGATAGAGCAAAGCTCTAAAACCTAATATTAAACAAATTTTTATGTCTATATATAATTAGCCAATAAGTTAGGGCAAAAGTAAAAACAAACAAACAAAAAACCCAACAAAAACTGAAACAACAAACCAAACAACTTTTCCACGGGTAAGAAAAGCAAAAGCACTACATAATAACCCACACACACACCAATTTACTCACGTTTGCAGTACTTCGCTTCCCTCCTTGATACTGAGGGAAGTCCTTTCCCAGGTCGAGAGATCAATCTTTGTTGAGTAGCTCCCTCCTTTAATTGGCCTGGAACTCCTGGGAGACTCAACTCTCTCACTTGGCACTCAACTCCTCTCCTCTCCCTGGGCAGCGACGATGAAACTCTATGACTTACGATGCAATTCCCAATGGCTGGGCTTCGCAACACCCAGCAATGAGGACTGCTGGCGTGAGCTAATGGGTGTCAGACACCAAAAGGAGGCCGATTATGTGCACAGGGAAAAGAATTGAGACTGGAATGGGCCAAGAAGGAAAGCAAGCAAGAAGAGAAGCCCCTCCAAGTCTGCATCCAGTATCTTTTAAAATTTTACTTTCAGCCCTAGAACTCAAGCACGTTCCTCCATCACTGACCTAGAGTGAAAAGGCACACTGAGGAAGCTCCGTCAGGAAAGGAACAACAGGAATCTGGCCCTCTGGTCTTTCAGGTAGGCAATGATGAAGTAGGGAGGAGAAGTCCAAGGGCAATGAAGAGAGATTTCAGGGCCTTCGGACAACTGGTCAAGGGATCAGGAGCACAAGTCGTGTTCTCCTCTATCCCTCCAGTTGCAGGGAATGATGACGGGGAAACAGGAAGAGCCAGCAGATCAATACCTGGTTCTGAGACTGGTGCCACCGGCAGGACTTTGGGTTCTTTGGCCATGGTTGGATTTACAAGACACCAGGCCTGCTGGTAACAGATGGGAAAAGCCTATCTCGCAGCGGGAAAAGGGTTCTAGGACAAGAGTTAGCAGGGCTCACCGAGAGGGCTTTAAACTAGATTCGAAGGGGGACAGGGATGTAACTGGGCTCAATAGAGAGGCACCTGCATGCAGTAGCCCAGCACTTGTGGGGCAGTATGCTAGTATTTTTGAGAATCAGAAGGCAAAAACTACACATTCAGCTGCCTCTCTGAAATGCTTATACACCAATGCACGCAGCATGGGGAACAAACAGGAAGAACCGGAGACCTGTGTGCGGTTGCAGGGCCATGATCTCATCCCAATGACTGAGATATGGTGGGATAGCTCACATGACCGGAATGTTGTCATGGCTGGCTATGTTCTATTTAGGAAGGACAGGACAGCAAGGCGAGGTGGTGGAGTTGCTCTTTATGTGAGAGAGCAACTGAAATGTATTGAGCTCTCCCTGGGGGCAGACGAAGAGAGAGTTGAGAGCTTGCGGGTAAGGATTAAGGGGCAGGCTAACATGAGAGAAACTGTTGTGGGGGTTTATCACAGGTCACCTGATCAGGATACAAAAGTTGATGAGGCCTTCTACAGGCAGCTGAGAGCCACCTCACAATCACAGGCCTTGGTTCTCA
>VYXH01010484.1:0-14982 GCA_013397275.1 Burhinus bistriatus
CTCTCTCTCTCTCTCTCTCATCAGTTCTCTGGTTGTAGGAAGCTCTTGAAATGCAAATAGGATGTGTCACTTCACTATTTGTCAGGGATTTTTGTAATTTTTTTTAAGTGCAGCAATGACTAGACTGAAGCCAGGTTAAGGTTTTCCCAGCACCCACACACTCCCGTGTAAAATCACGCATCTTGGACATACTTTAACTGGTACTAAATGGGTGGGAACTGTGAGTTTTAGCAATTGTTTAACTTTTTTTATTGTGAGCAGTAAATGAGCCAGCAGCGAGGGAAATAGTTCTACGTTCCTTAAACAGTTAAACACACTTTTATGTATTTTGCCAAGCAGGGAGAAATGTAAATCCAGGCTTATGGCTTTGTTGGACTGAGGTGAATACGTATGTGTATATACATGTTTTATGACCAGTGAAAACTTTTCATCTCTCTTGGAATCTAATCACATTCCTTTCAGTTCTAGTAAGAACTACTGAAAACAAAGAAGCTGTGGAATTACAGTATATTTTTTTTTCCTCAGTGCAAAGAACTGAGTATAAACTGTGAATTTCTATTGTGCATTTCAGTTTTTGCCTAATTTAATTACTGGTGAATCCGGTTCTCTGTTTAATTTGATCAGATTTGAGGGAACCAAATGATTTGTATTAATAATGATACAACGCTGATCAATCTTTGCTAATTAGGGTAGGTACTAGGATAATCCAATCACTGATTATAGAAAGGCATCAGGGGACCCGGCGCGCTGAGTAAGAGAGGAACGCTCAGGAAGAGTCAGAAGGTGACCAGGTGACAGATTTGTTTCTCAGATGTTGTTGCTGGCTCTATGCCGCTGTGGCTATCTTGTGCTGTATGAGCTGCGGCACGATGTGCACTCCGCTAGCCACAGGGCGGGAATGATCAAAAGCTTATTTTATTCAAAGTGATTGAAAAATAAAAGATGAGCTTAGAGAATCTGCTGTACGCCATCTCACTGTCTGCTGAGGACACCAATGGCCCAAAGCCATGCTCTGATGGGTCAGCTGGGCCTTTTCGGTGGTGCCACACTCCCGAAACAACTGTCAGCAGTATCTAGCTACAAGGTTTCTATAACCATTATATTAAACTGTACAGTTTTACCTTTTTTTTCCCCCTACTGGGAAGAAAAGAGAACAAGGATGCTGGGACTACTTCACTCTACCCTGACCTCTAGAACCACAAGCCTTTATCATAAAAATGTCTTTCTAAAAGCTTGTGCCTATTGCTACAATAGAAAAACCCAATGAAAACACATACATTCAGGTTTTTTTTTTAAATGTTTTTGTGTATCAGTAGTATGAAAAACAGTTTTAACCATATGCATTGTAAAATGCTAATTTTAAAATACATTGGACAAGTCAAAATGTTTCATTGTATCTTGATTCAGCATTAAACTCAGGCCAGTATTTTCCTGTTAAGAGTGTTTTTTTATTTTTTCCTTTTACTCATTATGTGGCAATGCAACCTTTTTTTTTTTTTTTTTAATTTTCATGTTTTGAAAATGTCTTGATAAGATTTAAACAACTTTTTATTTCTCAGTACGTTTTGAAAGGATAGGTGTTAACAGTAGTCTTTCCCTATAAATTATTTTGAAAATTTTTCAGGAAGACATTCGTTACCAAATATTAAAAACTAAACTTCAGCATTAGGTCCAGGCCTACACATAACCTTGGGACTTAACTTCATGGCCATCCCACATCTCTTAGGACTGTTATTAAACACAAAGCCAATGACTACTGTCCATCAGAGTAGAAAAAATAATGCATCCAAAGATACATTAGAGCAAAGAAGAAGTTAAAGCACAACAAAGCAAAAATCATTTTGATAAACTTGACTCATAGAGAAAGAAGACAAAATGTCAAATGGAAAAGAAATTACAATATGAAAACTCTCACACGCTGAAATTCCCTTCAATGCAAACTGTGTTACTCACTGCCTAAGTTCATCGTTATTTCAATACTGCATTCAAAAGGTAATACAATTAATTTGCTTTTCAGGATGGCTTGTTTTTTTCTGTCAGGTATTCTAGATATAGGAATTTGCTGTTCTCCTGTGACAGAACTCAGATCTGATGACTTTGAGGTAATAATGTAACATTGTTTTGTTTTCCCATGGTGGGTTGGAATGAGGTATTAAGGAAAATATAAAAGAAAAAACCCAGTTAGTCTCTGTAAGAAATAGCTTTATCTGAAACATAGTGGGGGAACATGCAGTTAAAGGTGGTTGGTAAGTTTGTATGTTATGATTTTGTTATTCTGTGTTTCATAAAAGCATCTACAACTTGGAATTGAAAACTTTAAAAGTAAATCCAAGTAAATGCAAGTGAGTGCAGGCCTTTCATGTCTGCTAAATCCCTGCTATTTTTAATGTACATTATTTTCTTCTGAGCTGTATTTTATGCCAAAATCTTCTCAAACAGTAGGTTGTCTAAGGAACAAGCTGAGAGTAAAAATTGGTGCAAACCTGTACCAAGAAGAAAAAAACTGATAAGAAAATAGATGTTTTGGAGTTCAAAAGTGGTCTCTAGGGTTTTGGTTGGATTTTGAAAAACAGCTTAGCTGCACAAAGGAGATTTTGGAAGACTAACAGTGAAGATTTGAGGCTTTCAGTATGAACTCTATAAAAAAGTTTATTGCATTAGTGGGAGTTCATGTGCTGAAAATAAGTTGTGTTTAGAGCAGAATTCTCATGAATAGTGAAACCACTAATTTCTTTTGGTCCTTTTAAGTAAAATCCAATAAATTTTCAATGGCAAATGCATTCTTCTTTCATAAGAGCTATAGTACTTTTGAAATACCTGTCAGAAAGTATATCTTGCTGAGGTTGATCTTGTTTAGGTCATATGTAAAACAAGTCTTCAAGGAAAAAGAAAAGAGAGAGAAGAGAGAAAATAAACAAACACAACATGTTAAGGAAAAGAAGAAGACACTGGGTAGGAGGGATGGGTAGGAATTTTTATAGTATATTTTTCATTGGAAAAGAGATACCATTAATTCAAAAAGCAATTCTTTATTTAACTTGTAACTCAAGCCACCTTTTTTAACTCCTAAAGTAATGAAAATGAGAACTTTTCTTTTTCAAAATGAAAGGTTAATTATATTCCAGGTCACATTTGCCTTGGTAGTAGTTACTGCATGCTTAAAAGCAAAATGGTCAATATCTATGTGAAACATTTCTGAATTGTAGTAACAGAAAATTATAAATTATGAAATTAATTTTATTTGTTCTTTTTTGTTACAGTTTGGGATAGCTGATCTCAAACTTGGATAGGCAACTTTCCCAGCCTTTTTGGTTAGGGCATTATGAATGTCTGAGGGACCAAAAGAAAAGTTAAGAAGATAAAATAATAGGTCGGTTTTTGATAAGCAATCTTTGTGATCAGAACATTGTAAAATAGGTAACATCATGAAATATTTGTTCTCTGTGTAAAAGGTTTATTAAACTTGCTTAGAGTTTACAAGCAAATATTTGAAAAATTACATTTGTCAGAAAACTTTGGATTAAACTCTGTATCAAGGTTTTTTCTGATGTTAGTAGAAAAATGTTTTGTTTAAGCAAGTTTGTCACAATGAATCATGTTAAAATAGGGTTCATGTATTCTGAGAATGTTGTTGCTGGCATATTGTGCTCTGTCAAGCTAAAAAAATGCAAGGTTTTACCTCATCAAGCAGCCTTTGACCTCTCATTGAATACTCACAATGCATTTGTTAGGAAAAAAAAAAATTGGCAGGAAAAAAGATAAGACACATAAAGTCAACTCACATCTGAGAAAAATACATTCCCTACCTTGTATGTTTGCTTTTGGCATGTTCTTTTTCTATTTTGCCTATGGAATCAGAAATGCCTGTTGACCCTCCTGCTAGACTGCAAAGCAGTGGTCTGGGAGAGGTGTCTTCACTTCAGTTTTTCTTTGACAAGGTCATAAAAGGGTTCAAAAGTGCTTGCAAGTATTTGGAAAAGAAGAAAAATATAGAACTTTTATCTATAGCTATCATCTATAACTAAAATATATATCAATCACTAAAGTAAGCCAATTTTTTTCCTCCATTAATCATTTGGCAGTGACATTCTATAAATTTGAGACGTTAGGATATTTCAAAAAGATGGCAAGTTAAAAAGGGGAATCACACTTGCAGAAAGCTTGAGCTGAACTGTTCAAAATCATATGAAAAAAGAAAAATACTAATGTTCAAGAATCTCCTAGAAACAGAAGTGCATAATTATTATACCCAATAAATTAATTCCCTTCTCTACTCCCTATTAATTCCCTTCTAGCTGCTATTCTGCAGGGTGGCTGTTCTTCATCCAGCTCTACAGGTGTTTGCCAGTGTCTGGAATCATGTCCATCCCCACATACATGATAAGATTGCTTTTCACCTCCAGGACAAAAACAGTGCTTGCTTCCTAACATCATGTTGGTAAGGAACTGGGAGCCTTGTTTGTCCTTTTCCTGGGCAATGGGTATTTTGAGCTACTGTTATTTCTTTTTCCCACTTATTCTTCTCATTCTGCAAATCACAATTGCAGAATTGCAGATTTTCTCAGATCCATCTAGGGCCTCTGTTTAGTGGTTTACTTGGTCACAAGAGAGGGTATTATAACCATTTAATGCTGATCATGTAATCAAGTGCTCTGCATCACCTTCCAAAAAAAGGTATCTCTTGCCATATGAAGACATTGTAATACTAACTTCATGATGTTCCTTTTTAATCACTTCTACAGTGCATTGTGCATTAAAATCCAAATAAAAGCCTGTCATTTTGGTCATTACTTTAAAATGCTATTGACCCAACAAAAATTTCTCAGTCATGTATCACACACTTAAAGGGCAAGAAATTATTAAGTTTAAACTTCTAAAAACCTGAAAATGAAATCTTAAGGCAAGCACAGTTTTATTCTGTAGAACTTTATATCTGGACTGACATCCTTCCCCACCATTCGTATTGCTCAATTAGTGATGCTCTTTCTTACTTACTGTGGGAATATCTTCATGGCCACACAGCTTCACTATTCTCGTCTTCTCTGGGCACTATTTGTACTTTAGTTCAGGCAACACAAACGTAGATCTTCAAGAATACAAAGTTAGGGAAAACACTGATCCTTCCCCTGTGTCCTCTGGAACTGGTATTGGGAACAAGAAGAGGTTCAAAGGCTAACAAGCTGCCAGTTGATGACAGGTTATTCATCTCTTGCAGCCTTCATATCAGGAAGATAGGCTGTCAGAAAGTGGTCAGTTTAATGCATACAAGCACTAATAATTCAACAGCCTCTGCTAAGGGACAGCATGAACTAGTCATGCTTTCCAGCTAGAAAAACTTATGAAACAATGTGAAAAATATACAAGGAAATACAAAGAAAAGGCAGTCTTCTTTAAACTGATAGCAACGTAATATAGATGTGTTACTCTGAGGTGAAACCATATTGAATGATGGACTCACTAGAGACAGAACAGAAGAGCTTTTGCTGCAGTTGACACAAACGTATTAAGGAAGAATATGTGGCCTACTTCGGTGCTGGCTACTATAAATATAAGGATCTTACCATGAAGATTGACATTATCCAGGATTTAGTGAGTGCTGAATAGAATATATATGTGTGTGTATATATATATAAATAAAAGACTAAAACCCAGCAGCAACTCTGAGTACAGTAGTGAAAGAGTATTAACATTTTCTGATAAGCTTCATTTCATTCTGTTAAATACCAAATTATCTGATTATTTTTTGGTGCTAAAACTGAGAAAAAACTGATCAAGATAATTTCATGCCTTATAAAATGTTGCTCCTACCACAGCCCTCACAAAGTTACTAATACAGTGCATCATCTGATGTGTATTACCTTTAAATTGAGAATTTGTTAGTGTTATTCTTACTTGCATTCCCAAGAGCTTCTGGCTAGTGTGTAAGCTCTGCACCTTATGAACACACATCATGGTGTGAGCTGAACGGTACTGTGGAGGACTTGCTCCTCATCCCTTCATCATCTAGAAGGCATGGGAATCTCATGACTATTCATCGCCCTATTGCAGTTCAGTGGTCATTTTCCCTCCTATGTTTTAACTTCTTCTTGATGGGGTTTTTGTTTGGGTTTTTTTGCTATCTTTTAAGCAGTTGAGTTGACCTCTCTTCTATAACTCATGGAAAAGACCCAACACCTCGTGGTTTTTTATTTCCCTTTTTTTTTTTTTTTTAGTAACTGTGAGTGAGACACAATAGCATCTCTGTATGTGCACAGGATTCATTCCCAATGACTTTTGTGGTTCTTTTTGTATTCACACCAATAAAGGAGCAGGGCATGCTTTTTGCGTGCTTTAAACCATGAAAATGCTGACAATTCTCAAGGACAGGCCATTTGTTTGGGCTGGAATGGGCACTAAACTTACTGAAATTTCACTAAAATTACTGAAAAAAAAAATGGTTCTGTTCTGCCTCAAAACAGGACACCATTGTAGATGGTTCAACAGAAAGAAGCAATAGGAGCAGCTGCTGTCATAGGCATTTCCAAACGCTCTTTTGATCCTCTGCTCTCATTTCCCTCCCCCGTATCTAGCTCTGTCCTGCTGGCTTACATCACTTGATTTGTCTCCCTTTTGTTCATCTTCACCTCATCTCCCAACTTTTCCATCGCTGTGGCAGAAAATGAATGCCCTGTAAGGAACTCCTCCATTCCCGCTTTCACATGTATCTTAGCAAGTCTTATTATTCCTGGGCTGGTGTGCTTCATGATGTGATCCACCCGCTTTGTGCCCACGTCCTCCCTTACTCTCCAGACCCCTTACATACCCTTAACAGGCACGCACAAAGAACCTAAAAATCCTCTGCTAACTCCTGGTTTTGTGTCTTCTGTTTGATTTTGCCGGAACAATGTTTGCATTACTCTGTTGTCTTTCCTTTTCTCTCTGAGTTAATTAAAGTTAATTGATTAATTGGTACTCTGCTATAGCAACTACCCAGCTGGAAAAGTAACAATGTGCAGTGATGCTACGCGTAGAGCATATCTAATTTGTTATCTTACGTAAAAGGGCCAAAATTCCTTTTAAATTAGCTTTAGCAAGATGTAGTTTCCAGAAGAAAGAGTTGAGATAGAGTACAACGTAACAAGTCACAGGTTCTACCCAGCTTTCTGCAGCGGACAGCATTTGAACTTCAGTGTACAAATGTAGCTCTGGCTCCATTGAAACAACTTCAGGAAGCAGTCGTCTCCTGTTAAACTGGTTTCTCTGTAGTCTTGCCCTTAGCATTGTGACCGATGCACCTTGCAGACTCTTTGGTGCGTGAGCAATTTGCGCATTTAGTGGGGGTGGGAAATAATCCCATAGTAACATTTTGGCTATTATTTTCCCAGCGAGGCAACAGGGGCCAAGTTCTTCCAGAAGTCAATGGTGGCAATTGAAATTGTGTGTTTAGAGCTTGAATTTAAGTCCTATTTGCATGCTACAACTGAACCAAATCCTTTTTGTTATTGGTTTTGTAAAAATTGTGGCTTTTTTTCAGTTACAGGGGTTTGCAAGTATAAGTAGAATCCACTGCTCCAGTGACTCTTATTATGGCACATACATATTAGCACTCATGTACTGTATAAGAAAATGTTAAGTCAATCCAAATAAATGTTAAAAAATGCTGAATTTATCAAAAACATTGATTTGATTTGAAATACTTCTTTTTCATTTCATTTTGTGATCAGTTTCACAATTGTTCATTTTTCTCCTGGTTCGAAAATTTGAAAATACAAATTCCAAATGATATTTTACCTGGGACCAAAAAATAATTTTCTTGTTACTTCTTTTAAGATCTGTTTGAGCAATCAAGTAAAAAAATAAAATCGCAAAATATTTTCTCGTCATTAAAGTTTCTGTAGAAAGGACGATTTGCTGTTGTTCAGAATATGGTAGGAAGATATACCTGTTGTCACCTCTGTAAAGTTCTTCCAGTATCTGCCAGAGGCAGCACCTGAATGTGATGGTTTTCTCTGAATCTGAATATTAATGCATTTGGTTACTGTCAGAATAGTTAGTGTTTGTGCCCAGGGTGAGATAGAAAATTAATTTCTGAAGGCATGTTTTCCTTGTTTTCCCAGAAAATGTGGTACAGTACATGGTATGTCTCTGTAACTTACAGGAGCAACCAGACTGATGAAAAAGAAATTATGAAAACTGTGGAAAATTATCAATTTATTAATTATTTATTTTAATAAGCTATAGATTCACTTACAGTTCCTTTCTGAAACCATAGATTTCTGCCTAAATATGTTTCATGTGTATTAAAGGTGTAGCATCATACCTAACCTTATCCAATAAGTACATCATATCTATTGTATTAGCTAGGTTCAGTTATGAAAAAATTAGTTCTGTATTAAATACAGAAATTTCATTTTACCTTATGTTAAAGTAATTATTTTCTGGTTAAAACTGTTTATTAACACATTTTTTCTGCATTTTATTTTAGGATTTTTTCTAAAGCTTAAATAAAATATTCAGATTCAAAGGCACAAGTTGACATTTAAGCAAGTAATGATTAGTACTTTTTTCACATAAGCTGATCACCAAAAGAATTTGACCTCATTCTTTTGAGCAGTGAACGTTAATATTTAGGGGTTTATATTTTTCAAGGCCAGTTTCTTGTTAGGTGTACTTGGGAACTTGTGAAAATTTACAAGGAAATACAATTTTTCCAGCACAAAGAACTGAAGGCCAGACCTCTATGTTAACATAAATAAAGCTTCTGACATCTAAGCAAATTATAAAATAGATTTGCGTACAGATGAAACTTAAAATGAATCCAGTTTATTTATTTAGAGGAAAGTGAAATCAATTAAAATACAATACAAAAGGACATCACTGAGAAAACCCGATATTCCTCCTATTTACAGAATCTAATGTGAAAATCACCATTTAGAAGAAAAGGCATATTACTTTTGTGGGAAAAAAGTCACCATCACTTACAACCACCAACAGCAACAAAACCAGGTAGATCATATAATTAAAATAAAATATATTTCTTTAAAGAATAATTTAAAAAATTCTAAATCTGGATAGAAATGCTTAAGCATTTGCTTAAGCGATGTCCTATTCAGTTTGTTGGGGTTTTATTGTTTGATATTTGGAAGGACATAGTTACATTTTTATTTATTAGGCCCATATAATTTCATTCAGCTGTATCTTCACTGCAGACAGCAGAAGTCTACTTACCCTGAGACAACTTTATTTATTTGCGTTCGGTGGTTCATGGAACAACAAACACAAAAGGGACTTTAAAAATTTGCATTATTGTCATTAAATGTTTTGCTAGGTTTTGTAGAGAACAGTGGCATGTGGAATAATAAATTAAGATATAGTAGATTTGTTGGAAATAAGAGTCTCAATATTGATTGATTTGGGAAGATAACTCTTAGTTGAAAGGCACAGATAATAATTTTACCAAACATTGTTGATTTCATATTCTGAAATGAATTCATCATTGTCTATGCACCTGAATATCAGAGAAACATACACACACATATCTCAATGATGAGTGTGTGAAGAGTATGCACCCTGCATGCAACTGGCTGGATTTTCTTTTTTCTTCCCTCACCATCAGTGCTCCTCATTAGTTGAAAGAATGGAAAGTGATTAATCTGCAATATAGTCCACTGGTGTCACCCACAGCAAACAATTCAAGGTAGGGTCAAAAAAAGAAAAAGACATATTCAAATCTGGATTTGTTTGCTACCAGGTTTTACTGTGTTTGATATTTTATTTCTGCTTCAATATTAAGTTTACTGTAAGAAGACATTTTTGTGATGTCTTCCTTATGGTATGGAAGTTATGGGTAGGATTCATTTGGCCAAATTTAATTATCTAGAAACAAGATGTAGCCACCTGATGCTCGCTGTATAGTCTATGGAAAAGAAGGCACCTCTGGAAGAAGGCTCATGCCACCCACAGACAGAAAGGTCATCAGAGCCGCTGGCTGGTTTTCTCCACCTCTTTAATTACAAAAGAAAGCTCAGACCTGGATGGCTTACTTGAAGGGGAGATGAACCTCGCTCAGTGCCTCTGCGTGCTTTGGAAGAAGGATGTAACATTTCATTTTATGTGATATTCTGTCCTGGGGGGTGGACCCACGTAAATATGTGACTTACCAAACTCATAACAGGAATGCAAAGTAGTTACAGTATTATGTTCTGTGATGATACATGTTGAAAAAATGTGTGATGTGCCTCCAGATGCTACTACAGAATAAATCCTCCGTTGCTGTTCATACACTACAAGTCCATGAAGCATGGAAGGAATTATTAATGAAAGAGCACTTTGCTGCATCTTCCACCTCAGAAAAGATGGAGCTTGATGTATTATCCATTAGATGAACCCACAGTGGTTGCATTTGCTGGTTAAGTTTTTTTGCGGGCAAAATGTTGACAAAAGAACTAAATCTGTGCTAAAACGGACATAATTAAGTGTAATAGTTCCTTGGAGCAAATGTGGATTGTTATGTAATTCTGTCTAACTACAGGAATTTTTAAATAAATGTGGTCTGTAAGAGACCATCTCAAATCAATCACTTACAAAAACACTGGAGTTATAAAAAATAGCCTGTAGGGTAGACCAATAGGTGGAATATCTACTATCCATTGGAGGGTCACTGAATACCTTCCTTCTACAGTCTCATTATTTTCTATTTAATATATTATTTTTTAAAGGAGATGATTTAAGTCAGTAAGAAATATTTTATTAAGGTATATTACTTGTTTTGTGGTGAACACACATAGTATCAAAGGTCAGTTCTTTCTTTCTGTAATTAAAGTAAAATAGTTGTGAAGTCACAGACAAAGTCTGTCAAGTAACATTCCACTCTTTCCTACTATATTTAATGAGTTAATCTTGCATAATGGCTATTAGGGAGCAATTCATTTGCCTTAACATCAACCATTTAACATTATATTAGAGGCTCCATACTGCTTTTTCTGGTTTCCAGTTACCTGCCCAGGAGGTGAGGTACTCCTACTACAGTCCCTAGTTCAGTCCAACCTGGCCTTCAACATTCCAGGGATGGGGACATCCACAGCTTCCCTGGGCAACATGTTCCAGTGCCTCACCACCCTCAGAGTAAAGAATTTCTTCCTAATATTTAATCTAAATCTACCCTCTTTCAGTTTGAAACCATTACCCTTCGTCCTAATCACTACACTCTGTGACAGAGTCCCTCCCCATCTTTCTTGTAGGCCCCCTTTAGATACTGAAAGGCCACTATAAGGTCTCCCCAGAGTCTTCTCTTCTATAGGCTGAAAAACCCCAGCTCTCTCAGCCTGTCCCCATAGCAGAGGTGCTCCAGCCCTCTGATCATCTTTGTGGCCCTTCTCTGGACTGGCTCCAACAGGTCCATGTCCTTCTTATGTTGGGGTCCCCGGAGCTGGATGCAGTACTCCAGGTGGGGTCTCACCAGAGTAGGGGGGCAGAATCACCTCCCTTGACCTGCTGGCCACACTTCTTTTGATGCTTCTTTTCGAAGCAGGAGAAGAAAGACTAAATTTACAGCAGTAGCTTTTAAAAAATTAGATCTCTTAAAAAGGATTTGAGACTGAGTAACGAAAAATTTAAGCCTTTAATTCAAACACTAGTTACTTTAAGGCTAATTTGAAATGTATATACATTCATTAAAATGAAAGTAAGTGGATAGCTGTATTTTTCAGAAGAACTGAAATGGGGTGAGCAAATAATTCCCATTAAATCTTAGTAATTAGGCACTTTGGAAAACAGCCCAGTATCTAACTGTGCTGTAGTCATCTAATTCTCTGCAAAAATATGACCTTCAGATCTCAGAAATCTTCCCAACTTATTTTAAATCATCACAAAAAGCATCATACTAGATAAGTATCTAATGTATTTCTATTTTATTTTTATTTTTAAGTGAGTTGTTTTTCCAAAAGCTTTAAAAATGTGGCTATCACTTTTATCAGTTAGAAAGTCACGTGCATGTAGACAAATAATCGTCTGGTTCAGAGAGCACATGTCCTTAAAATCATACTGAATTTACTGGTGGAGATGGGGCTGGAATCAAAGCACTAGGAAAACAGAACAAGAATTTACAAATGCAGAATGATTGAAATGTGAAAATGTTGTTATTGGTAAAAGCTTTCTTTTTTCCAGTCTAAACTTCCAGCAGCTCATCCCTGATGCCATGCTGAACTACTGACCGCTTGCCATATAATGATATGAATAATGATGTGAACACCTTACTGCATTGACAAATCATAAGATCAGTCAGGAGAGAAGAGACCACAGAAGTCTCTAGCCCATCCTTTGCTCAACCAGGAGCTCAAAGCAATGACAATACTGAATTCAGACCAGGTCACTCAGGACTTTGTCATGTCAGGCCTTGGAAACCTCCAAGGACGGATATTCCACAGCCTCTCTGGACAACCTGATCCAGTGCTTCATTATCATTACAGGGACAGTTTTTAACTTAAATCCAGTTGAAATCTCCCCTGTTTCAGTTTATCCCATTTAGGCATGCTGTAAAAAAAAAAAAAAAAAAAAAAAAAAAACACAAAACAAAACAAACAAGACTTCATTTCCTTTGTTGCTTTTAAAACATAAATAGTGATTGAAAAATTAGGATTTTTTTTCCTTTTTTTCCCCTCTCTCTGCATTATCCCTTAAGTACAATGTTCTCCCATCTTACAATGACAGTAAAATGAGGGTTAACAGGAATGAATGTAGTTTATTGATCATGTTCAGCACTGGACTTTCTCAACACCTACTCCCTGCAAAAAAAATCAACACAAAACTGTCATAGAAACTGAACTTTCCCTAACATATCAGGGTATGTGAAAAATTGGTGTGGTTTTGTGATATATTATATTATGCCTTTTCCATCAGAAGGACATTTTAATCAATGTATTGTTAAATTTACTGACTTTCCATCTACTCTTCAGAAGGCTAGGCTGGTATGATTTATTCTCCAGTGTACTTGGATGACATTTTGTCTACTAAAGCATAGGATTCACTGGCAAGACCATTTTAATTCAAGTAAAAAAGTACTGAAACTCACATGATTACAATTTTGATAGAGGAATGTCATCTAGATCTGTATGTGTTTGAAAAATCTATATAGCGTGTAAGTAAGAAAAATAGCATTGATCCTATCTCGCTTAGGAAAGTCATTGGACTGTACTTCTGTAAAGTACAATGGTTTTCTTTCCTCTGCAAAAACAAACAAAAAAAACCCATCATATGTAATATAAGAGGGTGTGATAATAGAGGAAGGTGTGGCTTGTGTGAAGGCATAACTCAAGTTTCGAAGGAGACTTTCCTAGGTGCAGAGTGAGTGGAGAATAATGCCATTTCATTTGGAGATGTTTTTCTTACATGCTCAGGAGGAGACACTACCTATATTATTAAGCTTGATCCTGACGATATGTACTGATGTGAAGTGTAACGTAGGTGAAACTCTATGGTAGAGTTGTTAAGTGCAGCAGAATTACAATTCCTGGCGTGCAAAGTAGAGAGGATAATGAGTTCACATTTTACTCTGTAGTATTTATGACAGCTACTAAAATAATAATTAAACAAACAACCAACCAAAAAAAGAGCCTAGGCTGCATACCTTATGTAAGGATACAATTATGATTTCCTTAATATGTAGGGAAAGATGCAAAAATCACAGTACTCAAAATCTCCCAAAACTCTGTAGTGCATTATGTTCTGAAAGAGACCAACAGATAGACATGGAAATAGGTAAGTAAACAACTACTTGGCTAAGCACCAAGAGAGTCTTGTTCAAAGAAACAGAAGCATCACAGATATAATCCCTGATTTAGTCTTTGACAAGTTGACACCTCAGCATTCTCCACTGTATGAGCTATTATGTGCTGACTTCAGCATGGGGAAGGTAAAACTGGGGCACGACTACACATTTCATTACACTCCCTGCTTTTTCAAACTCTTATGAGAAAAGTTAGTGGGTTTTTTTTGTTTTTATATATACATATAAATATGTATATATACATATATATATGACCTACATCTAACAAAAAGGCTAGCATAGAAAAACCATGCCTTAAATAATCATGTCATCATACTAGAACAAAAAGAGTGGCGAATATTTTACAGCAAATGGGTCAGGAAACATTCAACTCCCCTGCACTAACAGTATAATTTGATTCAAAACAGCAATAAATTTATTTTCTCAACCAGTCAACCATTCTTCATGCACTAGCACAGATCAGGTTGCAAAAACCTTTTAACCATCAGGCACAGAGTGGAATAGTGAATAGATCATCTTAGGAGGGAGATGAGCATTTTTGTCTGATGCTTGTAATCTGAGGCCAAAAAATAAGGGCAAAGGTTTCACCATTCACATTTTTAGAACAAACTAGCACTTTCTGAATGTAATGATACAAGAAAAAAGGCAATACATAATTCAGAGTAATATTTTTGAGTAAGCTTAAACCATAAGGAGATAAACAGCAAACACAAATTTAACCTTTAAATAATAATGATAATCAGACTTGGAAACACCGAGCATAAAGATAATAAGAAGAGGTTCTTTCAGTGTATCAATAGAAAAAGGAAGAGTATGGAAAATGTAGGCCCACTGATGAATGAGATGGGCACCCTAGTGGTGGAAGACACAGAGAAGGCAGAGTTACTGAATGCCTTCTTTTCTTCGATCTTCACTGCTAAAGCTGTCCCTCATGAATCCCAGACCCTGGAGGCAAGGGGGAACATCTGGAGAGAGGAAGATATTCCCTCAGTTGAGGAGGACCGGGTTAGAGACCACTTGGCCAAGCTGGACATCCATAAGTCCATGGGCCCTGATGGGATGCACCCGCGAGTGCTGAGAGCTGGCAGATGTTATTGCTAGACCACTCTCCATCATCTTTGGAAGGTCATGGGGAACAGGAGAGGTGCCTGAGGACTGGAATAAGGCCGACATCGCCCCAGTCTTCAAAAAGGGCAAGAAGGAGGACCCAGGGAACTACA